>CM076683.1:6275343-6398968 GCA_038501925.1 Xenopus petersii
CATAAGAGTAAATACCATAAATGGTAATGAGAAGCAGGAAGGCAGAAGTATTTACGGATGTGCTTTATATGTCTCTTGTGTTGTTAGCAGTCAATTCCACAGCACAAGAAGTCAGAGTTTGAAAATAAAGAGTGAATCAGAAGATTACAAACTCTGGGCCATATTTAAACAACACCGGAGCAAATCAGCCTCAGGACAAGCAGCATTTAATTTGTAGCATCTACTGATCTGGGGGCGGCTACAAATGCACAGAACCCACTTGTTTGGAACTGACGGGACTTGAAACATATGATGCCCAAACAGCAGCACTGGCCAAACAGGAATCCCACTACAGATCAATAAATAGGTCTTTGAGGCAATGGAGTATTCTAGAGCCTGCACCCACACCTCAGCCATCCATCCATCCGGACATTGCCTGGACATTCTTACCACACCAGCCGGCCCACCATTCAAGCTGATATTTACCTGTGGATGCATCTTATCAGCAGACGGGGTTCCTCTTCACAGGACTCATTGGGCCCCAAACCACTTCTTCACGTAGGGCTGCCCACATTTACAACTGGGCCACAAAGAAAACATACCTTGCCCCATGTATGTATAGTTATGCCCCTAATCTACCCAGCCACGCCTCCATTATGTCAAACCCAGCCCATGACCCACCCAGACTCCACCCCCAAGATGGCTGCCCTACCTCTCAAGGTCGAACAAGACAGTGGCTCTTGGCTATACCTATAAAGGGCCAATTGTACATTACATGCCCTGTGTGTCGGCTAATAGATTTTCTAACGGACGGTTTAACCAAACCTAGATACTTCAGGACTGTTTTAATGGGCACAGCACATGTGTATTGGCATTGCAACCCACAATAAGCATAATAATAAGCATGGGCACAGTCCAGTGTGAGGGAAAGATGGAGCTGAGGAGTCTGTAGGATTTTACAGCTCCAAAGACTGGGGGAACACAGTATAACAACCAACTGCACTTCTATGGGTTTACTTCTCCTTTAAATCACACACAAGTCATTACAGGAAGTAGACACCGCGGGTCACATTCCCGAGGGACACAATTACACGAGCTACAAGTTACATTTGTCAGTAAATATAGTCTGTGGGGAAGAGTTAAAAGAGGAGCATCCTGGGCATTCCCGTGCCGCCAGTACATCTGTGTAGGAGGAGTAATTGCTGCACGTATACAGTCAGCATGACACGACAATATTACCCAAAGGTACGTGACAAAAAGTCAGACACGTGACCCAGGTGCGGTCTCCCAGGCAACCGTCTAATTACGTCACACTTCCTTCCCTGAGGCATTTACGCTGCCATCGCGGCTCTCTCCAAGGCACGTACTCTTCCTTCCCAGCACGCTCCTCCCACTCCTCAACCCTATATGATGCGGTCACCGCCGCGAGTCATGCTGGTAGTTGTAGTCCCTAAAACGCCCAATCGCAGCCTCGACTTTTACCTGGTACGACATAACAAGGTTCTACCTCGGTTGTAGGTAAATATAGGCGCATAAACAGGGAATACGATGTCGTAGAGTCATTTTATGAGATATTTCTTTTAAACCGTCCCATTCATTGGCGAAGGTCATTGTGGGCCGCTCTGGTAACCCTGGTGACGCTCAAGCTCCCGCCCCGTGACGTCAGATGCCGGTGAGTGAGTATTAGAAGCGGCAGGCGGGTGACATTGGAGCAGTGTGACAACTCCGCGCAGAGAGAAACCAAAGTACAGGTAACGGGGCCGCGAGAATTGGGGGAGGTCTCTGGGGAGAGGAATTATATGTACAACTACAACTCTCAGTACCATTGCTGCCAGGCCTCTGGAAGTTGTAGTTTTCATTACTGTGGCTGTGCTTGATCATATGCTATTTGGTGAGTCAGTGCTTTGCAGAGTCTGCCAGAGGATTTTAGGAGGTGCTGGGGACACAACAGCTTGTTTCTATAAACTATAGTAGTACTTATCTGTTATCTACTGTGTATCCTGTGCTTGAATGGCTGCCCCCATGGCTACACAGCAGCTTGTTTATATAAACTATAGTAGTACTTATCTGTTATCTACTGTGTATCCTGTGCTTGAATGGCTGCCCCCATGGCTACACAGCAGCTTGTTTATATAAACTATAGTAGTACTTATCTGTTATCTACTGTGTATCCTGTGCTTGAATGGCTGCCCCCATGGCTACACAGCAGCTTGTTTATATAAACTATAGTAGTACTTATCTGTTATCTACTGTGTATCCTGTGCTTGAATGGCTGCCCCCATGGCTACACAGCAGCTTGTTTATATAAACTATAGTAGTACTTATCTGTTATCTACTGTGTATCCTGTGCTTGAATGGCTGCCCCCATGGCTACACAGCAGCTTGTTTATATAAACTATAGTAGTACTTATCTGTTATCTACTGTGTATCCTGTGCTTGAATGGCTGCCCCCATGGCTACACAGCAGCTTGTTTATATAAACTATAGTAGTACTTATCTGTTATCTACTGTGTATCCTGTGCTTGAATGGCTGCCCCCATGGCTACACAGCAGCTTGTTTATATAAACTATAGTAGTACTTATCTGTTATCTACTGTGTATCCTGTGCTTGAATGGCTGCCCCCATGGCTACACAGCAGCTTGTTTATATAAACTATAGTAGTACTTATCTGTTATCTACTGTGTATCCTGTGCTTGAATGGCTGCCCCCATGGCTACACAGCAGCTTGTTTATATAAACTATAGTAGTACTTATCTGTTATCTACTGTGTATCCTGTGCTTGAATGGCTGCCCCCATGGCTACAGGACAGCTTGTTTATATAAACTATAGTAGTACTTATCTGTTATCTACTGTGTATCCTGTGCTTGAATGGCTGCTCCCATGGTTACACAGCAGCTTGTTTATTTAAACTATAGTAGTACGTATCTGTTATCTACTGTGTATCCTGTGCTTGAATGGCTGCCCCCATGGCTACAGAGAAGCTTGTTTATATAAACTATAGTAGTACTTATCTGTTATCTACTGTGTATCCTGTGCTTGAATGGCTGCCCCCATGGCTACACAGCAGCTTGTTTATATAAACTATAGTAGTACTTATCTGTTATCTACTGTGTATCCTGTGCTTGAATGGCTGCCCCCATGGCTACACAGCAGCTTGTTTATATAAACTATAGTAGTACTTATCTGTTATCTACTGTGTATCCTGTGCTTGAATGGCTGCCCCCATGGCTACACAGCAGATTGTTTATATAAACTATAGTAGTACTTATCTGTTATCTACTGTGTATCCTGTGCTTGAATGGCTGCCCCCATGGCTACACAGCAGCTTGTTTCTATAAACTATAGTAGTACTTATCTGTTATCTACTGTGTATCCTGTGCTTGAATGGTTGTCGGGGGAGGATTTATTCCAAATGCTGCCCATGAAAGATTATTGGAGGAACACCCTCGGTTTATCTTTGTCCCTATTCACTTTCTCCTGTTCTTTTCCATTATCCCCCCAGTGAGCTGCCCCAGTACAGAATGTTCCGTTCCACTTCTCTCTCACTCCAGGACTAAACGTTCCATTGCTCCCAGTTGGTTTCATATTTAACCCCTTCACTGAAGAGCAAGCGGCCGTGCCTTGTGAGAGTGCGTAGATATTGGGGGAGGTGACATTCCGTGGGGCATTTTGTTTGTTTATTCACTTGTTCCTATTATACAGAAATCCTATTCCCTTCGCGTCTGGATGTAAAGGGACTCCTTTTTGTGGGTTAAAGGAGACATATAGAATAAATGAAATTAAACCCAATTTTGTAGGAAATTATAAGTAATCTATGGTGTTGCTTTAACATGGTGCTAAAAATGAACATTATCTATAAAAATAGCCCTATAGATGTTCTCTGGTCCCTGTCTGTGTTTCAAATGAGGGGTGGGCGTGTCCTAAAGGTCCCTGTCAGAAGCACAGTAGGAGGGGGGCAGCCAATCACAGCCCTGCAGTCACACAAGCACAGACAGGCTTCAGTTCCCTATCAGGTCCTGCTAGCTGCTGATTGGTTCCTGTCCTACAGTGCAGTGAGCGGAGTGCACAGCTTGGGAATTCAGGGAGCAGGAAGTGGAAGGGAGGGATTATTAGGGTTTTTACAGAAATATTCAATAAATCAGCCTGAAACACTATTTTTTTAAGCACAATTCTTCTATATCTAAATGAGTATAACGCACTGGTACTTTAATAATGAGTAGTGTGGAGAAATCCTTATGAGCATTTGTGTTTACCTTATGCCATAGAGAAGTGATCCCTCAACCAGTGGCTCTTGGGCAACATGTTTCTCTCCGACCCCTTGGATGTTGCTCCCAGTTGCCTCAAAGCAGGAGCTTATATTTGAATTCCAGGCACATTTTGGTTGGATATAAACAGGTATACTCCCAAACAGAGTCTCCTATTGGCTACCAGTCCACATAGGGGCTACCAATAGCCAATCACAGCCCTTATTTGGCTCCCCCATGCTTGTGTTTCTCCCAACCTTTATTTACATTTCAGTGTGACTCACTGGGAAAAAAAAAGTTTGGGGATCCCTGCCATAGAGCCTAGGAGTAGTGAACCCCCTACTGATCTGTCTCTTGACTAATGACTTTCTCATTGCTTTTACTCCAAGTATTGCAGGCACAGGTATTGAAGTCTAGAATTCTGTAGACTCTGCGTCTGCTTTTGGTGCTATTGATGGGGCTGTAACCGGCTCAACAGGAATGTGGGAACAGCTGCTTTCTGCAATTTAATTGCTAGAAAGCACCAATTTTGACAACATAGAGCACAGATATAGATAGAATGGCCAATTCTAAACAACTTTTCAATTGGTCTTCATTATTTATTTTTTATGAATTCTTTGCCTTCTTCTCCCGACTCGTTCCAGCTTTCAAAAGGGGGGTCACTGACCCCCCTCTAAAAACAAATCCTCTTTAAAGCTACACATTTACCGGTATTTGTTGTTACTTTTTATTACTCCTCTTTCTGTTCCGACCCTCCCCTAATAATATTCCATATTCTCATTAAAATCGATGCATGGTTGCTAAGGTAATTTGGACCCTAGCAATCAGATGGCTGACATCGCAAACTGGAGAGCTGCTGAATATAAAACGAAATAACTCAAAAACCGCAAATAATAAAAAATGAAAACCAATTGCAAATTGTCTCAGAATATCCCTCTCTACGTCATACTAAAAGTGAACCCCTTTAAATGATTTCTAATGTGAATATATAAATGCATTTCATTGTAATTGTCCTTTAGAAATGTATCTCATGTATTTAATTCTTTATTTTTTAGAAACTTATCCTGTAAATCATGGCTCAACCCGGAGATGTTCTGCCAACCTACGACATGTCTGATTCCCAGACCTCAAAGCTCATAAGGAAGTCAAAGGAGTCTCCATTTGTGCCAATAGGTATGACTGACCTATATCACATGATCGAGTGAATGACCTTCCATAAGCCAAGCTGCCTCCATGAGTGTTTTGATCCAGACTTGGATCATGTATATGTTAAAAGGATAAGTAAACCTTTAAAACAAGTGAAGGTAAAACTGATGAGGGGGCTATTCTAAGCACTTTTTCAATGTACATTCATTATTTATATTTAATTCCAAGATATTAAAGGATACATGTACTGTTATGAATGAATTTTGTTACAACAGCGCCACCTGCTGGTCAGTTTCCCACCAGTCTGACCAGCAAGTAGTCAAGGAAGTTGTCAGGAGAAAGAAAGAGGCTGCTCTGATGTTCTTCTGCTTAGGAAAGATTTGAGAAAGGTTTCTAATTTTATTCCTAAGCAGAAGAACATCAGCCTCTTTCTTTCTCCTGACAACTTCCTTGACTACTTGCTGGTCAGACTGGTCAGAAAATGACCAGCAGGTGGCGCTGTTGTAACAAAATTCACTCATATTAACAGTACATGTATCCCTTAATATCTTGGCATTAAAAATAAATAATGAATGTACATTGCAAAAGTGCTTAGAATAGCCCCCTCATCAATTTTTACATTCACTTATTTTAAATGTTTACTTATCCTTTAATATAATTTTAAGGCCGAGCAATTAAATCATTATTTTCCCTGTATATTGTACATTGTCTCTAATTAACTGTGCCGTTACTCTCCCTGTAGGAATGGCCGGATTCGCTGCAGTGGTAGCCTTTGGGCTATTCAAACTGAAGAGCAGAGGGAACACCAAGATGTCTGTCCATCTGATTCACATGCGTGTTGCAGCCCAGGGATTCGTTGTAGGAGCCATGACATGTGGTAGGTACCAGTAGTAGCCAGTGTGTTCCCGCTTTCATGGGCTGATCCGTGTTCCGTGTCATGAATCAGCCAGTTGGTACAAGGAAGCAGGAATAATACAGAATAATACAACAGCCTCTCATTAAGATACTGGGCCCTTTATCAGGAAATGTGTGTAGAGGTTACACAGCCGAGCTCTGAGTCTTATCACAGAATGAGACGGCATTGGCAGCGGTTCTGCTTGGAGACTGGCTTGGCTACACAACACTTGGCTACTGGAACTGGACTGTGTATGCCCTTTGCTTGCCATTGGTCTGCAGTAAATCTCCTAGTTAGAACAGTGGATGATTGGCCCTGGATCAAAACTGGATTGTGTGTCTATGAATATGCATTTTGTAGTTGAAGCAAAGTGAGAGATCTAGTTAAAGGAGAGCTATTGCGTAAATTCAATTTTATCTTCGCTATTCCTCTCTCAGCATCTGTTTCTCTTCATTCTGTCTTCATGCAGCAGTTGGGTGTCAGATATTCATTGACAGTTAGATCCAATATATCTTATAGTGGGGGGGCTAGCAGATGAATTAAAGCTCAAATAACTGATTCTAGTACAAACAAAATAACTGCCTTTTGCACAAATCCTGCATGTAGAGAGACATGGGCGCAAATTCACTAAGCGCCGAACTCTAGCGTTAATTCGCTAACGTTTGGCATTTTTCGTTACTGCACAAATTTACTAACGAACGCTGGCGTAGTTTCGCTAGTGTTGCTTCGCACCCTTACGCCAGACGAATTTTCGCTAGCGACGTAAGTACGCAAATTCACTAACTTGCGCAGTGTACTGAACGCTACCTTTTATGCTAGACTTCCTTCGCCACCTCAGACCTGGCGAAGCGCAATAGAGTAGATAGGGATTGTTTCAAAAAAAGTCACATTTTTTTCTAAGTCCCAAAAAACGCTGGCGTGTTTTCTACATGATGGGTGATAGGCTGAAAAAGATCGAAAATTTTTTCGGGGCTCCCCTCCTTCCCCCCTACATTTCCTGACTCATGGCAACTTACCTAGACAGTGGGCACATGTGTAGGGCAAAATAACATTTTTATTTGCTGATTTGAAGGTTTTCTAGGCATTTGTAGTGCTGATACGTGTTCCTCCATTGAAATTTGAATTTCGCGCCGTATGCAAATTAGCCTTCGCTAGCGTAACTTCGCGATATATAGTGAATCAACGCTAGCGCAACTTCGCAACCTTACGCTACCCCTGTGCACAACTTCGGATTTTAGTGAATTTGCGGAGCACTGGCGAAACTACACCTGGCGAAGTTGCGCCTGGCGCAACTTCGCATCTTAGTGAATTTGCCCCATGATGTCTGGTGATTTTTTACCCATGAGCCACATTCAAATATAAAAAAAGTTGGGGAGCAACACAGGCATGAAAAAAGTTCCTGTTGGTGCCAAATAAGGGCTGTGATTGGCTATTGGTAGCCCCTATGTGGACTGGCAGCCTATAGGAGACTCTGTTTGGCAGTGCACCTGGTTTTTATACAACCAAAACTTGCCTCCAAGCCTGGAATTCAAAAATAATCACCTGCTCTGAGGCCACTGGGAGCAACATCCAAGGGGTCGGAGAGCAACATGTTGCCCAAGAGCCACTGGTTGGGGATCACTGGTCGAGGACAGGGGTGCCCAAAAGGTATATCGGGATCTACCATTGGACCTTTAGCTGAGGATCAGTAGATCTCAAGACAATGTCAACAAACAGCTTGTCTATCAGGGATGGGCGAATTTGACCTGTTTCGCTTCGCCAAAAATTCGCCGCCGGTGAAATGTCGCAGACGCCCATTAAAGTCTATGGGCGTCAAAAAAATTGTCGCTGTTTTGACGCACGTCTTTTTTTTTTTTTTTTGACGCACGCCGCCATACAAGTCTATGGGCGTCATTTTTTTAGCGAAACAAGGCGAAAACATTCGCCCATCCCTATTGTCTATATAACCCTCCTATTTCATGCTTTTCATTCACATATTTATGTTTCATAAGAAATAGTTGTTTGTTAAATATCGCAATATACATTCTCTCATAAATCCATCTTTATTTTTAATTTTATTAATGTTTTGTTATTTTTAACAGCATGCTAGCAATGTATTCTGGATGTAGATCATAATGGTATGGGCACTCCTGTTCTAGGCAAAAAAGCCCCCCTATAAGATCTATTGGATCTAACTGTCCATTAATATCTGACACCCAACTGCTGCATGAAGACAGAATGAAGAGAAACAGATGCTGAGAGAGGAATAGTGAAGATCAACTTGATTATTTCAGAAATGATGCAGAATATTTAATTGGTTGTATTTAGAAAGTCTATTTTATTATTTCAGAATGCTGAAGCGTTTATTAAAGGGGACCTGCTCCCAGACATAAAAAGCTGTATAATAAAAGTCATTTTCAAATTAAACATGAAATACAAATTCCTTTTTTTTTTTTTTTTTTTTTTTTATTAAAGCATTCATAGCTGTTGTAAACTCATTTAAAAATCTCAGCTGTCAATCAAATATTGTCTGCCCCTCCTCTATGCCTTAGGCAATTACTTTCACTTTCCATTCAGCACTTCCTACATGTCACTGCTCTCCCCACATTCCCCCGTTCTCTTCACCGTTTAATTGTGTAGCCAGGACATGGGGATGGACATCAGGTCCCCCATTCTGGTGCACAAACAAGATTCTGAGATGATACAAGACTTGTCTTAATAACAGTGTCCACAAAATGGCTCCTGCCTGCTTGTTATAATTATGAATTCCCAGACTGAAGGAAACAAGATTCAAATAATTTATACAGTCTAATTAAAGTTTATTTGGCTTGACCAACATGATCAAATAGGATTTGGATTCTTTTTTTTGGGTGACGGGTCCCCTTTAAATTTTAATTTTCGCGATAGTTCCCCTTTTAGAAAAACATCCATATTCAAGTGCTTGTACTTTCTCATTCCAGGTGTCCTTTACTCCATGTATAAGGAGTACTTGGCCAAGCCATCGGAGCATTGAGGAATCATGTCTGTCCAGACTTCAGCTATTGGATAAGATAAACCCCATATTGGGGCTGTGTTTTATTTTCTTCATGTTGCATATCCCACCTTCTCTGTTTAATGGTCTACCTGCAGTGTATTGTGGGACCCCACAGCTGAACCATAAGATTTTTCTTTTTTTTTTTTTTTTTTTTTTTTTTATGGAATCCAGCTCTGCAGTTTATACAGTGAAATAACAAACTAGGGATGCACCGAATCCACTGTTTTGGATTCGGCCGAACCCCCAAATTCTTAATGAATTCAACGATTACCGAACCGAATCCTTATTTGCATATGCAAATTAGGGGTGGAAGGGGAAAACATTTTTACTTCCTTATTTTGTGACAAAAAGTCAATTGATTTACCTCCCTGCCCCTAATTTGCATATGTAAATTGGGGTTTGGATTTGGTTCAGGCAGAAGGATTCGGCCGAATCCTTCTGAAAAAGGCCGAATCCCGAACCGAAGACTTACTGGACCTTAAGCTTCTATGTACTGTCTAGGAACTGTATTTTATTTTAAGTATCTGTAAATACAATTTTAGGTTGATATTCCTACAGTGATGCGGTTGGTTGTGAGATCATCCAATCACTGATTAATATCAGTTGTGTTCTGTTGAAGCATTACTCCTCCACATATGAACCACCTAGAAATCCCCCTCCACCAATGTTTTTTATTTCTCACAAATATTGGTACAGAAACGTGGGTTTTTGTGATATTAAAAATATATCTATTCTGCTAATTGTGTTTTTTCTTCGTGATACAAGGCATGGGAAACACTGTTGGGGGAGGGGTGGTAACAGAACCTTTTGTTGAAAAAGTTCTGTAGATGATATTAAAGGAACGGTTCAGTGTAAAAATAAAAACTGGGTAAATACAGTAGATAGGCTGTGCAAAATAAATAATGTTTCTAATATAGTTAATTAGCCAAAACTGTAATGTATAAAGGCTGGAGTGACTGGATGTGTAACATAATAGCCAGAACACTACTTCCTGCTTTTCAGCTCTCTAACTCTGAGTTAGTCAGTGACTATAAGGGGAGCCACATGGGACATAACTGTTCAGTGAGTTTGTAATTGATACTCAGCATTCAGCTCAGATTCAAAAGCAACAGATATGTCCCATGTGGCCCCCTCTCATATCACTGATTGGTTACTGCCTGGTAACCAATCAGTGAAAAGCAAGAGAGCTGAAAAGCAGGAAGTAGTGTTCTGGCTATTATGTTACACATCCAGTCACTCCAGCCTTTATACATTACATTTTTGCCTAACTAACTATATTAGATTATATTTTTTGCACGGCCTGTCTATTTACACAGTTTTTATTTTTACACTGAACAATTCCTTTAGGGTAGAGGCACACGATGCTATTTAGGGGAGATTAGTCGCGACAAATCTCTTCTTCTGTGGGTGACTAATCTCCCCGCAATACCATCCCGCCGGCTAGAATGTAAGTCACCAGCAGGATGGCACTGGGAGCGATTTGTTTTCCAAAGATTAGTAGAGTATTGCCTGGACTATATGCTGCTGCAGGATTTTTAGTTTTGAACTGGATCCAATATCCAGAATGCCTGGGCCCTGGGATTTCCAGATAAGGGATCTTTCTATAATTTGAATCACTATACAGTCATATGAAAAAGTTTGGGAACCCCTCTTAATTCTTTGGAGTTTTGTTTATCGTTGGCTGAGCTTTCAAAGTAGCAACTTCCTTTTAATATATAACTTGCCTTATGGAAACAGTAGTATTTCAGCAGTGACATAAAGTTTATTGGATTAACAGAAAATATGTAATATGCATGATAACAAAATTAGACAGGTGCATAAATTTGGGCACCCCAACAGAGATATTACATCAATACTTAGTTACAAATGTAACAGCCTCTAGACGCCTCCTATAGCCTTTGATGAGTGTCTGGATTCTGGATGTGGCTATTTGTGACCATTGGTCCAACAAAATCTCTCCAGTTCAGTTAAATTTGATGGCTGCCGAGCATGGACAGTCTGCTGCAAATCATCCCATAGATTTTCCATGATATTTAAGTCGGGGGACTCCAGAATATTGTACTTGTCCCTCTGCATAAATGTCTTTGTAGATTTCCAAGTGAGTTTAGGGCCATTGTCTTGTTGGAATATCCGACCCCTGCAGCGGAACTTCAACTTTGTGACTGATGCTTGAACATTATCCTGAAGAATTTGTTGATATTGGGTTGGATTTATCCGACCCTGGACGTTAACAAGGGCCCCAGTAGTCCCTGAACTAGTCACACAGCCCCTGAACTAGCCACGCCGCCCCTGAACTAGCCACACAGCCCCTGAACTAGCCACACAGCCCCACAGCATGATGAGACCTCCACCAAATGTGACAGTCGGTAGCAGGTGTTTTTCTTGGAAAACGCTTTTTGTTATGAGCAAATACGGTAACTCAATTTCTGTCTCATCAGTCCAAAGCTCTTTGTTCCAAAATGCCTGTGTCTTGTCTAAATGAGCTTTTCCATACAACAAGCGACTGTGTTTGTGTGAGTGCAGAAAGGGCTTCTTTCTCATCCCCCTGCCATACACATGTTCTTTGTGCAAATTGTGCTGAATTGTAGAACGATGTACAGATACACCTGCATCTGCAGCAAGATGTTCTTGCAGGTCTTTGGAGATGATCTTTGGGTTGTCTGTAACATTCTCACAATCCTCCGCATATGTCGCTCCTGTATTTTTCTTGGCCTGTCAGACCTGGGTTTTACAGCAACTGTGCCTGTGGCCTTCCATTTCCTCATTACATTCCTTACAGTTGGAACTGACAGTTTAAACCTCTGAGAGCTTTTTGTAGCCTTCCCCTAAACCATGATACTGAACAATCTTTGTTTTCAGATCTTTTGAGAGTTGCTTTGAGGATCCCATGCTGTCACTCTTCATACAAATAAATTCCATTAAAATGTATTGGGAGCCAACGTCACATCCATTTTGAGAACCCGCTATAAATGATACAAAACAGCTAATGTCCCATTTCTTATTAAGACCCTCCAGTTCTCTAGGGACAAGTCTAAAAATCCATTTAGCTTCCAACTTCAATAGACAATCAGCAAACCTGTAGCATCAGCTTATATTACAGGGGAAGCTCATTTTCTGCTGGATAATTAGTGACGAGCCCTAAGCTTAGCTTCTCAACAGCCAATCAGAGCCCACTGAGCATGTGAGTGTCACAGACACTTTCCAAGATGGTGACCCCCTGTGACAAGTTTGAAGTCCTGGATCATTGCTGCTATTGACAAGCTCAAACTTTAGCCTCGTGCAATAAGTTCACTATATAAAATATGCCATTTTTAACCATATTCATGTTTTGGGTTTAGCTCTCCTTTAAAGGCAGAGTAATGAGCCATGTTGTTTTTTTTTAGCTTTTGTTCCCACTGCTGCATCATTATGGTTATACACCCCTCCCAGTGGTAACAGAATATCAGCCGGTAAACTGTATGTCCTGGAGGAGAGAGGTCCTTTCAGGTCGCCATGTTGTTCCACAGGGAATAAGTCTACAAGAGAGACAGCCATTGGCTATTAGTCTGGCTTTGATGGAATATCATATCATTTGCCTCCTGTTAGTCATTAGAAGGCTCAGCCCCTATAGTCTCAGCTGTTCCCTGTGTAAAATAAGTTCATTCCTCTGCAGATTCAATTCTAGTAGCGATGGGTGAAGAATTTCGCCAGGCGCAAATTCACTGTCGAAAAAATTTGCCTGGGGGAAAATCCAGCAAGTCAAAAAAATTGGGGCGCGCGTCAGAATAGTTGCGCCCATGAAAATTGTCGCACGTCAAAATTATTCGGACGCCCATTGACTTTAAAGCATTTGGACAAAATAGGCGCGCGTACAGAAATTGTCGCAGGCGTAGAAATTGACGCACGTCACGATAATTTTGACGCCTATTAAGTTCAATGCGTTTCGTGAGTTTCAAGGGAAATGCGCCCAACACTTCATTCTAGCCTAGATCAGGGGGAGAGAGAGGAATTGACTTCTATAGTCTCTCCAGCTGAGAACTGTCCGACCGTTATAGCAATGGACTTGGACCTGTCGTGTGTTTTCCCCTCTCTATTTTCTAATACCACTGCCAATCCCTAGAACTATGGCTGCAGCACGTCCCGTTCTACTGATGGGCTTCTGTATAACTAATGAAAACTATGTGATATCAAATAAAATCTGTTGAGGGTGTGGTCTATTAGTTTATTGGATTTCATTCATTTTATCCAGCAGGACCGTCTCAAAGCCGGGGCATGAACTGATACAGACTCAGTCTCCCAATGGAAATATCAGCCCTTCTCTTCACAATAATCTGCAGTTACTTAATCATTAAGGCTACAAGCCAAGGTCTACACCCTAACCTTTACCCTTACAAAGAAATTAGGACATTTTCAGTTGCAGGGAGTTCTTAACCCAAAGAGCTTACTATTTGAATTTGGCACAGCGAGATGATGTGACTCGCTAAGGAACACAAGGAAGAAGTACAGGAATGTGACTCATTATTTAAGTGATGGCAGAACATACCAAGATATGAGGAGCAACTACCACCTTCAACAGTAGATGGCAGCACATGTTTAGCTCTTTATATATATAAACAAGTTCCTTCCACAGACAACCTCCCTCCTCTGTGTCCTGACAGTTAGAATACTGAGCTGCTGTCATATGGAAATTCCACTCCAGTATGTGACCTGGACCAGAGGAAAAGCCCACGTGTATCTTCCAACCCACTCCAGTGTCTCAGTACATAGAAGTGGTGAATGTGACAAAGCCGCTGCCCATGCCTGTAAGGTTTATATCTGCATAAATATATATTGAACTATAAGTGGGGTTTTCTGCCCTAATTTTAAAGAGATCCGTGAGTTGTAGTTACACATGATGCCATAAATCACTGACTCCTATAATTGTCTAGTTCAGAGGTGCGAGTGCTGCAGGTCACAGAATACAGAAACCTCAATCTGCCAGGCGGCTGAGGTGGAGAGGGACAGGACAGACTGATGAAGAGGGACAGACTGACAGAGAGGGACAGACTGACGGAGAGGGACAGACTGACGGAAAACGACAGACTGATGAAGAGGGACAGACTGACAGAGAGGGACAGACTGACGGAGAGGGACAGACTGATGAAGAGGGACAGACTGACAGAGAGGGACAGACTGACGGAAAAGGACAGACTGATGAAGAGGGACAGACTGACAGATAGGGACAGACTGACGGAAAAGGACAGACTGATGAAGAGGGACAGACTGACGGAGAGGGACAGACTGACGGAGAGGGACAGACTGACGGAGAGGGACAGACTGATGGAGAGGGACAGACTGATGGAGACAGACAGACAGACTGATGGAGAGGGACAGACTGATGGAGAGGGACAGACTGACGGAGAGGGACAGACTGACGGAGAGGGACAGACTGATGGAGATGGACAGACTGACCGAGAAGGACAGACTGATGGAGAAGGACAGACTGATTGAGATGGACAGACTGATGGAGATGGACAGACTGATGGAGAGGGACAGACTGATGGAGATGGACAGACTGACCGAGAAGGACAGACTGACCGAGAAGGACAGACTGATGGAGACAGACAGACAGACTGATGGAAAAGGACAGACTGATGAAGAGGGACAGACTGACGGAAAGGGACAGACTGACGGAGAGGGACAGACTGATGGAGAGGGACAGACTGATGGAGACAGACAGACAGACAGACTGATGGAGAGGGACAGACTGATGGAGAGGGACAGACTGACGGAGAGGGACCTCTGCCAGGCGGCTGAGGTGGAGAGGGACAGGACAGACTGATGAAGAGGGACAGACTGACAGAGAGGGACAGACTGACGGAGAGGGACAGACTGACGGAAAACGACAGACTGATGAAGAGGGACAGACTGACAGAGAGGGACAGACTGACGGAAAAGGACAGACTGATGAAGAGGGACAGACTGACGGAGAGGGACAGACTGACGGAGAGGGACAGACTGATGGAGACAGACAGACAGACAGACTGATGGAGAGGGACAGACTGATGGAGAGGGACAGACTGACGGAGAGGGACAGACTGACGGAGAGGGACAGACTGATGGAGATGGACAGACTGACCGAGAAGGACAGACTGATGGAGAAGGACAGACTGATTGAGATGGACAGACTGATGGAGATGGACAGACTGATGGAGACAGATAGACAGACTGATGGAGAGGGACAGACTGATGGAGATGGACAGACTGACCGAGAAGGACAGACTGATGGAGACAGACAGACAGACTGATGGAGAGGGACAGACTGATGGAGAAGGACAGACTGACCGAGAAGGACAGACTGACCGAGAAGGACAGACTGATGGAGACAGACAGACAGACTGATGGAGAGGGACAGACTGATGGAGAAGGACAGACTGACCGAGAAGGACAGACTGATGGAAAAGGACAGACTGATGAAGAGGGACAGACTGACGGAAAGGGACAGACTGACGGAGAGGGACAGACTGATGGAGAGGGACAGACTGACGGAGAGGGACCTCTGCCAGGCGGCTGAGGTGGAGAGGGACAGGACAGACTGATGAAGAGGGACAGACTGACAGAGAGGGACAGACTGACGGAGAGGGACAGACTGACGGAAAACGACAGACTGATGAAGAGGGACAGACTGACAGAGAGGGACAGACTGACGGAAAAGGACAGACTGATGAAGAGGGACAGACTGACGGAGAGGGACAGACTGACGGAGAGGGACAGACTGATGGAGAGGGACAGACTGATGGAGACAGACAGACAGACAGACTGATGGAGAGGGACAGACTGATGGAGAGGGACAGACTGACGGAGAGGGACAGACTGATGGAGATGGACAGACTGACCGAGAAGGACAGACTGATGGAGAAGGACAGACTGATTGAGATGGACAGACTGATGGAGATGGACAGACTGATGGAGACAGATAGACAGACTGATGGAGAGGGACAGACTGATGGAGATGGACAGACTGACCGAGAAGGACAGACTGACCGAGAAGGACAGACTGATGGAGACAGACAGACAGACTGATGGAGAGGGACAGACTGATGGAGAAGGACAGACTGACCGAGAAGGACAGACTGATGGAGATGGACAGACTGATGGAGAGGGACAGACTGATGGAAAAGGACAGACTGACGGAGAGGGACAGACTGACGGAAAAGGACAGACTGATGGAGAAGGACAAACTGATGGAGAGGGACAGACTGACGGAGAGGGACAGACTGACGGAGAGGGACAGACTGATGGAGAGGGACAGACTGATGGAGACAGACAGACAGACAGACTGATGGAGAGGGACAGACTGACGGAGAGGGACAGACTGACGGAGAAGGACAGACTGATGGAGAAGGACAGACTGACCGAGAAGGACAGACTGATGGAGAAGGACAGACTGATGGAGATGGACAGACTGACGGAGAAGGACAGACTGATGGAGAAGGACAGACTGACCGAGAAGGACAGACTGATGGAGAAGGACAGACTGATGGAGATGGACAGACTGATGGAGATGGACAGACTGATGGAGACAGATAGACAGACAGACTGATGGAGATGGACAGACTGACCGAGAAGGACAGACTGATGGAGACAGATAGACAGACAGACTGATGGAGAAGGACAGACTGACCGAGAAGGACAGACTGATGGAGATGGACAGACTGATGGAGATGGACAGACTGATGGAGAGGGACAGACTGACCGAGAAGGACAGACTGATGGAGACAGATAGACAGACAGACTGATGGAGAAGGACAGACTGACCGAGAAGGACAGACTGATGGAGATGGACAGACTGATGGAGATGGACAGACTGATGGAGAGGGACAGACTGACCGAGAAGGACAGACTGATGGAGATGGACAGACTGATGGAAAAGGACAGACTGACGGAGAGGGACAGACTGACGGAAAAGGACAGACTGATGGAGAGGGACAGACTGATGGAGAGGGACAGACTGATGGAGAGGGACAGACTGATGGAGAGGGACAGACTGATGGAAAAGGACAGACTGACGGAGAGGGACAGACTGACGGAAAAGGACAGACTGATGGAGAGGGACAGACTGATGGAGAGGGACAGACTGATGGAGAGGGACAGACTGATGGAGATGGACAGACGGACAAACTGATGGAGAGGGACAGACAGAACAGGAGGAAAAGCTAAAGATGGAGAAGAACGTGGGACACACACAGGAGCTGTCTGGCCTTGGTAAGGCTGATACCTGACTGTCTCTGCTGAAATATTTAACAAATATCAGTGTTGTATTTACATATGTCCACACGATGTCCCTAATTGTTACTAACTAATATGTAAGTCTGATCCGGGGATACAGTATTTACAGTATTAATTGAATTCATTGAATCCAGAATGTCAGGCTATTGTGAATAGAGGTGAAAAGCTACACAAATACTTGCGGTTTGAATTCACATCTGCGCGTCTACAAATGTAATAAATCTGAAGAGAGAATCAGAATTCAATTGAGTGACAGCTGTCCATATGTACTCAATAGAAAGGCTACGCTCATTCCCATCACATGTTTGATTGGCATGTCATAGAAATAATTAAACTATAAGTAAAGCTTTAAAATAAGTGAATGTAAAATTGATGAGGGGGCTATTCTAAGAATGTGCAATGTCGATTCTTTATTTATTTTTCTTTAATTTTAAGATATTAAAGGAACAGTAACACCAAAAAAAAGTAATGAAAATATCATGTAGTGTTGCCCTGCACTGGTAAAACTGATGTGTTTGATTCAGAAACACTACTATAGTTCATATAAACAAGCTGCTGGGGAGCAATGGCAGAAATTGAAAAATGACTATATGGCACAGGATAACTAATGGATAACAGATAACACTATTAGACAGACAGAGCTTATCTGCTATCTGCTGTGTAACCTGAGCTTTTTCTCCTTTGAATGGCTGCCCCCATTGCTACACAGCAGCTTATTTATATAAACTATAGTAGTGTTTCTTAAGCAAACACAGCAGTTTTACCAGTGCAGGGCAATACTACATTATATTTTCAAAACTCTTTTATTTTTTGACATTACTGTTCCTTTAAAGGTAAATGTACTGTATCCCATCTCTCTCCCCTCCAATCAATCTTAAACTCCACTACCAGGATCCTTCTTCTCTCTCCTAAAAGGGAACCTGCTCAACCCCATCTAAAATCCTTAGTGTGGCTGCCTGTTAAGCAAAGGATAACATAGAAACTCATTCTAGTAACATTCAAAGCCCTTCACTCCTCTGCTCCTCACTACATTTCTTCTCTTGTCTTACTGTACGTTCCTGGTCGTCTTCTCCGCTCCTCTCAGATCCACCTTCTCTTCCACATCCACCTCTCGTCTCAAACTCTTCTATCTTGCTGCTCCTTACCTCTGGAGTTCCATCCCTGAATTCCTACAATTTGTACCTGTATGTTAGTCTCCCATCCACTTAGACTGCAAGCTCTACGGGCCAGTGACCTCCTTCCCACTATGGGGTATATTTATCAAAGAGTGAAGTTAATAGTGAAGTTCCGCCACTAGAGTGAAATTCCTATGGGGTTTTTATAGGCGTATTTATCAAAGGGTGAACTTACACTTTCACCCATTGATAAATACACCTTTCAAAATCCCATAGAAATGAATTGAGAGCTGCGGAATTTCACTCTAGTGGGGGAACTTCACTCTTTGATAAATTTACCCCCTATGTCTCTTACCACATAGCACTTAAGCTCTTTGTCCTGATATCATTCTGTATATATTTTAGGGATGCACCGAATCCACTATTTTGGATTCGGCCAAACCCCCGAATCCTTGGTGAAAGATTCGGCCGAATACCGAACTGAATTCGAACCCTAATTTGCATATGCAAATTAGGGGTTGAAAGGGGAAAATATTTTTTACTTCCTTGTTTTGTGACAAAAAGTCACGCGATTTCCCTCCCCGCCCCTAATTTGCATATTTAAATTAGGATTCGGATTTGGTTCGGCTGGGCAGAAGGATTCGGCCGAATCCGAATCCTGCTGAAAAAGGCCGAATCCTGGTCGAATCCCGAACCGAATCCTGGATTCAGTGCATCCCTAATATATTTATTATGTGATTTGTCTTCCCTGTGTATATGTTTATATATATTGTACTTTTATGCACTGTTCAGCCCCCTCGGCTACTTAACAGGGCTTTACAAATAAAGTTATAAAAACTGTTATACATACATACTGTTAAAGGATAAGTAAACCTTTAAAATAAGTGAATGTAAAATTGACGAGGGGGCTATTCTAAGCACTTTTGCAATGTATATTGATTATTTATTTATTTTTAATTCCAAGATATTAAAGGATACATGTACTGTTAATATGAATGAATTGTGTTACAACAGCGCCACCTGCTGGTCATTTTCCCACCAGTCTGACCAGCAAGTAGTCAAGGAAGAAGTTGTCAGGAGAAAGAAAGAGGCTGCTCTGATGAATCTGTAAAGTTAACTTCCAGTATGATTTCAACATCATAGAATGTATCCTAGTTGTAATTAAAGTCATGTTAATCTGGCTAGAAGAAGTTGAGTGGGAAATCTAAAGTGACTTCTAATATCCTCATATTTTACAACAAGGGATACTGTATTTATTATAACACACAAAAGCCATGAATATTCTGTAAATTATGTCCCATATTGAAAAATATGAGGCTATTAGAAGTAACCTTGGAGTTCCATGACCTGTATGAAAATTGTTCTTTTCCTTGGTGACTTTGAATATCCTTATATTTTACAACAAGGGGCACTTTATTCACTATATAATACGCAAGTTTGAGTGAGTCATGTGACAAGAATGACATCACTTAGCTTTCTCTACAACTGATGACGTCACTAAGAGACATTTATGAGGACATCATTTACTGGATATTCATGACTTCTGTGTATTATAAGCCAATAAGACTAACAATAAAAATAAAACCTTGCAGTCTAGTCGTTTTTGGGTTGCCGAGGGGTCAACAACCCCAGTGACCATAATAATAAGTAGCACGCTGGATTGAAGTACCATAGAAAGTCAAATGCTTAAAATAAAATAACCTGAAAAAATACAAATTAAGACCAAGTGAAAAGCTGCTTGGAACAGGTTCAACAAACTAATGTTGATTCCGTGATAAATGTCCCCTTTAACAGATAAAAGAAACGTGGGTGTCCCCATGTGGCTGTAGCATGCAGCTCAGCTATAGCAGCCCCCTTGTGAAAGAGAAAGGGGTTCAGCTCCGAATACTAATTTAGCCGCGTAACTGATCCCTGATCTAAATGCAGCCACAAGGCGGCCGGGCTCAGGGTTGGGTTTCGGGCAAGGGGGCTGCCTCACAGCACCACATTCTACTTGCACCTGCTCTCTAGGGAATGAAGGAATTACATGTAATTTGGGGGGTGAGGAATGTCTCCTTTTCACTCTGATAGGGGTCGGTGTATAATCATATAGGGCCAGTGAATTCTTTTCCCAAGATCACCGATATACTGGCACTTTCTAGGGCAGGTCCTAGGGAGAAGTCCATGTGTACGACACAGACAAGCCCAAACTAAATACAGAATAAACAAGGACTAATGGGGCCCAGGTTTGAGCACTTTCTAGGGCAGGTCCTAGGGAGAGATCCATGTATAATGCAAAAGAGAACAAAAAAAAGAGAAAGAAATTACCCATGTATTTGCACTGTCCCATCAAAGCATGTCCACAAGCTCGTGTTTATACACCATTAAAACTTAACTTTTACTACTGATAAATAAGATAAAAAAAAAGTCCAGTGATAATTAAAACATGGTTAGGACCGGGGAGACGGATTAACTTGGGGTAGTGGGCTGGCAATACAGATAAGTGGGAAATGTATGCTAGTGGGGGTCACCCCAAAATACTCTCTTTAAACATTACTTGGTTAGCACCCCGATGTGTACAACATTAGTATGGGGAGAGGTGCTGCTAATCATTGGAGAGGCAGGCTTAGTAAATCCCAGAGCTTGTGTCTCTATTGGAACAACCCCCGTTGTGCAGCCAACCCCTTCACCCACAGCTCAACCCTCCCAATTGACGGATATCTGCTCTGATATAAGCGCTGATGCTTCCACCTGAAGCAGTACCAGTTGCAGGTTGCGTACTGATATACGAAATTTAGGGATGCACCGAATCCACTTTTTTGGATTCGGCCGAACCCCCGAATCCTTCGTGAAAGATTCGGCCGAATACCGAACCGAATCCGAAACCTAATTTGCATATGCAAATTAGGGGCGGGAAGGGGAAAACATTTTTTACTTCCTTGTTCTCTGACAAAAAGTCACGCAATTTCCCTCCCCGCTCCTAATTTGCATATGCAAATTAGGGTTCGGATTCGGTTCGGCCGGGTAGAAGGATTCGGCCAAATCCGAATCCTGCTGAAAAAGGCCGAATCCCGAACCGAATCCTGGATTCGGTGCATCCCTAAGGGAATTAGTGAGAAATGCCTGTAAAAAACACTTCCATACCAACCCCTTCACCCACCTCACCATGCCCTCCCAGTAAGCGCTGTCAGCCCCTTATTTTCGTCCGTTCCGGCGCCCTGCCTAACCAACTTTAAAATCAATAGAGTGCCTGACACACATTTCATCCAAATCTAATGGGCTTTGTCAAAGGCCTTGGGGCAAATTCACTAACGGATGAAGAGCCTAACGCTAGCATTAATTCGCTAGCGTAGCGCATTTTCGGTAATTTGCCGATTCACTAACGGACACTGGTGTAAATTCGCTAGTGTTACTTCACACCCTTACGCCTGGCGAATTTGAGCAACGGACGTAACTACGCAAATTCACTGACACGCAAATTTTTCTGAACGCTACCTTTTACGCTAGACTTCCTTCGCCACCTCAGACCAGGCAAGTGCAATAGAGTAGATAGGGATTGCTTCAAAAAAAGTCCCAAAAAACGATGGCGTTTTTTCTTTTTTTATGGGTGATAGGCTGAAAAAGATCGAAAATCCTTCCCCCCTACATTTCCTAACTCATGGCACCTTAACTATACAGTGGGCACATATATAGGGCAAAATAAAAATTTTATTTGCTGTTTTGAAGGTTTCCCAGGCTTGTGTAGTGATGCTACATATACCTCCATTGTAACTTCAATTTGGCGCCGTATGCAAATTAAGCTTGGCAAATTAAAGCTAGCGAAACTTCGCAACCTTACGCTTCCCCTGAGCGCAACTTCGGATTTTAGTGAATTGGCGTAGCGCTGGCGTAAATGCGCCTGGCGAAGTGCGGCGAAGCAGACGCTGGCGCAACTTGAATCTTAGTGAATTTGTCCCCATAATGCAGAATAAACAAGGGAACCCTTCCTAAGGACCAATGGCAGATGATCATGTGACCCTTTCCAAGGTCCATATTGTGAGCAGGGTTGTATTATATAGTGGTGCCATGCAAAGAGGTCTTGGCCATACTGAGGCCATAACAATGTGCTGGAGGGCCAACCCTGGTCAGTAAATCATCTGCCTCTAGCACCATCTAGTTCTGCCATGAAAAACGGCTGAAAATAAAAATTTTTGCTTTAAACTGAAATATAAAATAACTGGGTATCAAGTTATGGGACGATCATTGGTCTTCCATAATCAATTCATAAATCCCTCAAATCCTCTAAAATGCAAGAATTTGCATATAAATTGATATCACGTCGGTGCTGCCCACCAGTTAAATTGAAAACATGTGTTTTTCCGAATCACAGGACAAATGTTGGAGAAGTCTCAAAGACACTGGCGCCTATACTCCTATGTGGTACCAGTGGGAAGATTTCAACAGTGATTGGAAAGAAATAGAGAAGGTTAAAAAAAAAGATCTCAAATGATCTTCTAGTGAAATCAATACTCCATTACGATCCCCATACAGATACTACGAGAATTGATACTTTTCATGTTACGAGCTGCAAAAAGCTATGATGCCAAAAAAATGGGAAGACAGGAATCCTCCCACGATTTTCCTTATGGAAGATACTCAGAAAATGGAAGAAATAACTGCAATGATTCGTCAAAAAGTTCCAAGTACTGGCCGACTCCGTGGATAGAATGTCTTGAGTTAAAGAAGCGATAGTTTCCCAATTTGTGTTAGTTGAGAGAAATGTAGATAAGCTGTGGTCAAAAAACAAAAATTATTATATCTACTAAGAAATTTTAGTATTAAACAGTGTCGGACTGGGGTGCCAGAGGCCCACCAGAAAGCCTTAGACCTTGGGCCCACCAGAAAACCTAAAACTGCCCACCTTGGGCCCACCAGAAAAACAAAGACAGTGGACCATTCCAAACTATTATTCTTCCTCTTCTCACTCAACCTCTTTATTCTCCTAGTTTTTTTATATTTACTCACAATATTCTCCCATTATTTAAGGGATACTGTCATGGGTAAAAAAAATAATTTCAAAATGAATCAGTTAATAGTGCTGCTCCAGCAGAATTCTGCACTGAAATCCATTTCTCAAAAGAGCAAACAGATTTTTTTATATTCAGTTTTGAAATCTAACATGGGGCTAGACATATTGTCAATTTCCCAGCTGCCCCAAGTCATGTGACTTGTGCTCTGATAAACTTCAATCACTCTTTACTGCTGTACTGCAAGTTGGAGTGATATCACCCCCTCCCTTTCCCCCCCAGCAGCCAAACAAAAGAACAATGGGAAGGTAATCAGATAACAGCTCCCTAACACAAGATAACAGCTGCCTGGTAGATCTAAGAACAACACTCAATAGTAAAATCCAGGTCCCACTGAGACACATTCAGTTACATTGAGAAGGAAAAACAGTGGCCTGCCAGAAAGCATTTCTCTCCTAAAGTGCAGGCACAAGTCATATGACCAGGGGCAGCTGGGAAATTGACAATATGTCTAGCCCCATGTCAGATTTCAAAATTAAATATAAAAAAATCTGTTTGCTCTTTTGAGAAATGGATTTCAGTGTAGAATTCTGCTGGAGCAGCACTATTAACTGATGTGTTTTGGAAAAAACATGTTTTCCAATGACAGGATCCCTTTAAGCATTTTCCCCCAAAAAGAAATAGGGAATGACCATGAAATAGGCCAAATTTAGAAACAAGAGGGCCACTGACACCTGGGCCCACCGGGAGTTTTCCTGGTTTACCGCTGGGCCAGTCCGACACTGGTATTAATGGTTGAAACCATAACATAATCTCTTTATTTTTCTTTTCTTCTGTGTTTTATTTTTATATGTTTAAATTTATAGCTGTATGTGAAATATGCATGGAAGGAAAATTAGATGCTGTACAATAGGTCAATCTAAAATCAACTGGACTTGCTGAGTAATCAATGAAGACGTTTCACTACTCATCCGAGCAGCTTCTTCTGCTCGGATGAGTAGTGAAACGTCTTCATTGATTACTCAGCAAGTCCAGTTGTTTTTAGATTTACCTATATTAGATATACCATGACCTGGATGAATGAAAATCTTCATAGTCACATGCTGTACAAGTTTCCCCTTCCTCCCTTATTCCCTATGCCCCGTTTTTTTTCTGTATCCCTTTGAAAAATTTGTATAAGTAAAGAATTTATAAAAAAAAAATCTGAGTTGTTTTCTGCTTGAAAAAGAAAGTGCTTTTTTCCTTATGGGTATGGGATCTGTTATCTGGAAAGCATCCCCTCCATGTGCAGGTAATATTGCCTCTATCACTTGCCTTTCATTATATAATTAATATGAAAACTATTCAGGGTAATATAACAAAAAAAGGCAAATTCTGCCCAGGTCTTACAGGTATAACCCATCAGATGCTTGCTTTCCATAGATGCTGCCCATAGCATGGTTGCTATGGGTTACTAGACCCCTTGGCCTTCATGCACCTTCAAGTAGGGTGAGGGGGTTAATGCAATAAAAGGTGCAACATTAATTACATTATTTCTCTAGTTTAATGCTGAATTAGAAATCCTTTGGGCTGAGACGGGTAGTACAGTCCTTCTCCCAGGGAAAGCAAACCAGGATGCCTCCCAAAAAACCCAATACAAGTAGTGAGCTGCTAGTCTACTGCTTCTGAGTGCCTAAAACATGGCCGCTATCCAACTGGGGCCCCAGACTGTCGCCTGTTAACAACTGACAGTGAGTGTGTAATGCTTCACAGCCACAGAGGTCACTTTCAAGACTGAGAAGCAAATGTTTAGATGCCGACGGCTACTGCACATTACTGTCACTTGGCAAATCAGTAAACAGTTTATATTTAAGGACGTGACATTATCCCTTTAATTCTCTCTCTGAATTAATAGCGTCTGTGTAAAGACATTAGTAAACTACTCAGCACAATTCAGCAGGAACAGTCCCTAAGTTTGCTCATAGTCTGTACAGAGAGATCCCATAAAACTATGGCAGCATAGGTATTCCCTGTACTAAGCACAATTCAGCAGGAACAGTCCCTAAGTTTGCTCATAGTCTGTATAGAGAGATCCCATAAAACTATTGCAACATAGGTATTCGCTGTACTAAGCACAATTCAGCAGGAACAGCCCCCTAAGTTTGCTCATAGTCTGTACAGAGAGATCCCATAAAACTATGGCAGCATAGGTATTCCCCTGTACTAAGCACAATTCAGCAGGAACAGTCCCCTAAGTTTGCTCATAGTCTGTACAGAGAGATCCCATAAAACTATGGCAGCATAGGTATTCCCTGTACTAAGCACAATTCAGCAGGAACAGTCCCTAAGTTTGCTCATAGTCTGTACAGAGAGATCCCATAAAAGGGTGAGAAAATTCTAATAGCCCCTTGCTAACACATTGAATAGACAGACTGCAGTGCTGGTTCTAATGAAACCCGAAATGAATGGACTGGTGCCCAGGTGGCACAGTGTTTATGAACCAGCCCAACCTTTCTCGGTGCCCAACCTACATGACAATAAGTCGTCTTGGCTTTAGTCTCTGGGAAACAGAAGATGTAGCTTTGAACAGAATGTCAGTATCATGGCTGCCTGGAGAACAATATCTTCCCTGTGTGCCCACGTCGGCTCATGCCAGGAGGGAAACCAAGAAGGGTGAATAACGTGACCAATAAGGGGAGCTGAATGAACACGTAACATACACCTGAGTGGAAGAGGCACCTGGAGCATCCACAGGGATTGTCTGCAATAAGCAAAGCCTTCTTTGTCTGGAGAGGAGAGCTGAATTGTGCTTAGTACAGGGAATACCTATGCTGCCATAGTTTTATGGGATCTCTCTGTACAGACTATGAGCAAACTTAGGGACTGTTCCTGCTGAATTGTGCTTAGTACAGGGAATACCTATGCTGCCATAGTTTTATGGCATCTCTCTGTACAGACTATGAGCAAACTTAGGGGCTGTTCCTGCTGAATTGTGCTTAGTACAGAGGAATACCTATGCTGCCACAGTTTTATGGGATCTCTCTGTACAGACTATGAGCAAACTTAGGGACTGTTCCTGCTGAATTGTGCTTAGTACAGGGAATACCTATGCTGCCATAGTTTTATGGGATCTCTCTGTACAGACTATGAGCAAACTTAGGGAACTGTTCCTGCTGAATTGTGCTTAGTACAGGGAATACCTATGCTGCCATAGTTTTATGGCATCTCTCTGTACAGACTATGAGCAAACTTAGGGGCTGTTCCTGCTGAATTGTGCTTAGTACAGAGGAATACCTATGCTCAGGACCGCCATCAGAAATCACAGGGCCCCGTACAACAAAAAATTCCTGGGGCCCCTGGGCTGCGCCCACAGCAAGCCCCACCTACAGGTCCACCCTCCCCGCCACACAGTAAAAAAAAACAACATGGCTAGGGTTCCCACATGTTAATAAAAAATAAAAAGATATTGGTGGTCAGGGCCCCCCATAAAAAAAACATTTGTGGCCAGGCCCCCCCCCCCCCCCATTAAAAAATATAGGACCCCACATGAGAAAAAAAAAATTGGTGGCCAAAATTGGTGGCCAGGGCCCCCCTCCCCCACATTATAAGAAAATTGGTGGCCAGGGCCCCTTAAACGTCCATGCCTTCTCGAAGGCAGCAGATGGGGGGCCCGGCTAATCAAGTAAGTGTGGCGTGGCTGGGGCCCCCCTTACCCTCAGGGCCCCATACAACTCTCCCCCCTGTCCCCCCCTGATGGCTGCCCTGCCTATGCTGCCACAGTTTTATGGGATCTCTCTGTACAGACTATGAGAAAACTTAAGGTATTTTCTCTTACACAGAGATATAATGGATTGTTGTGCTATTTATAGTGGAAGATAAGAGACTCTGTATGACAGTGAGTGTAAGTAAAAGGATATCTCAGATACAGGAGGAAAAAGCTGCACGTGGGGGAGGGAATGAGAGTCCCATTCAGAATAAAATGTTACCCACTATTCTGTTTGGATGGGTCACATGGTACAACTGAATCAGTGAAGATAAAAGGAACACCCCAAAGGACTCCCCCCAAACAGCACATCCCTGTACATCCCAATCTCTGTGCAGTCTGTGCATGAGACCCCCCCCAGTACTCAGTCTCTGTGAATCTGATCTGTGTGTCCCCCCTTTGCCCCCAGCCTGGGCCGGCCCCTGTGCACCTGTGCAAATCACTTGTGTCGGATCCCTGTCACTGGCAGTTCTGACAAACAACTCCAGCCCTGCAGCTCCTGCTCCTCATCCCACAAACGTACTTGAGGGACAGTGAGTGCCCCGCGCTACATGGATCCCAGTCCTGTCCCAGTAGCCATCTGTGCCCGACACTGATCCTCCCTCCCGTGGGCTCCTGACTAGTGACTCCTGACTACTGACTCGTGCCCGGGCTCCGACTCACCATTCCAAGGTCAGTGACAAGGGGCTGGTGCCTGGACAAAATCACTTGGAATGATGGATTGTTTGTGGGATATCTGCATTGCAATGAGAGCAAGAAGGGAATGGGGAGAGTGAATGCAGCTGTCACTGCACTGGGTGAAACTATTGCTGTTTATTGTGGGACTCTGTAGCTGATGTCTCTTATTAGTATTATTGGTATTTGTACTATTAATCCAATCAGCTGTGGGATCTGAGCAAAGTCACTGTTATCAGCTACTATTTCAAGCATTGGACAAAGGCTAATGGGGAATTCTGGGACTGGTAGTTCATACTAATTATAATGTTTAATGTAAGGGAAATTAGGGTGATTATGACCTACACCTATCAGCAACTGTTAGTGGAAGAGTGTGGGGACAATATGGGACAATATAAAGGCAATAGGGAGATGGAGCCGTTATGGCAAGATAATGGTAGTAGAACTAGATGGAGCCACTTGGGCAACATGGCAACTGTAGGACAGGATGGTGACAGAAAGGCAAGCTGTTGACAACAGGGTAGGGTGGTGAAAACAACGCAAGATCTTGACAGTAGAACGAGATGGAGACAGTAGGGCGAGATGAATACAGTAGGGCAGGATGGAGACAGTAGGGTAAGATGGAGACAGTAGGACAAGATAGAGACAGTAGGACAAGATAGAGACAGTAGGACAAGATAGAGACAGTAGGGTAAGATGGAGACAGTAGGGCAAGATGGAGACAGTAGAGCAAGATGGAGACAGTGGGGCAAGATGAAGACAATAGGGCAAGATGGAGATAGTAGGGCAAGATAGAGACAGTTGCACAAGATGGAGACAGTAGGGCAAGTTGGAGACAGTTGCACAAGATGGAGACAGTAGGGCAAGATGGAGACAGTGGGGCAAGATAGAGACAGTTGCGCAAGATGGAGACAGAAGAGCAAGATGGAGACAGTTGCGGAAGATAGAGACAGTAGGGCAAGATCGAGACAGTAGGATAAGATGGAAATATTAGGACAAGATGAAGACAGTAGTGCAGGATGGAGACATTAGGGTAAGATGGAGACAATAGGGCAAGATAGAGACAGTAGGACAAGATAGAGACAGTAGGACAAGATAGAGACAGTAAGACAAGATAGAGACAGTAGGGTAAGATGGAGACAGTAGTGCATGATGGAGACAGTAGGACAAAATGGAGACAGTTGGGTCAGGTGGTAACAGCAGGGCAAGAAGGTGAGAGGAGGGCAAGATGGATAAACTAGGGCATGATGTTGACCATAGGGTGACATGAGAACAATAGGGCAATATGGTGAAAGAATGGAAGGCTGCCAACTGTAGAGCAAGACGGCGACAGTGGGGCAAAATAAAACATTATATCAGTGTAGCCATTGCTGCTGATGTAAAACTTGTGCAATGGCTGTAGGCTGCCTGTATATATATATCATCACCCAGTAAAGCTGTAAGCTCTTTGGCACAAGAATCTCCTCCTTTCCTTCCTGCAGGCATTGCTATACTCAATCCTTGTACAGCCCAGGATTCTGGGAGTCTTTCTTCATGAAATGCAAGCTCTTGTGGTACAAACCTCCTTTCTCTTACTACCCCCCCAGTAACCCCTTAATTAATAATGACTTGTTTGTAGCAATGAAGAACTTTCTATAAATAAAGTAAATTTACATTTGCACTTCATTTAGTGAACATCTTAGTGAAATACTAAAATATAAAGTTGCGTCCCTTTATTTGTCCCTGATGTGTAGTTGCACATGTATCCCCCCCACGAGTCCTGAGCCCCCTTTGCATGTGCCTGGCCATAGAAATGTGCAGTGCTGCATCCGGCACCCTGCTACTGTAATTCCACCCTGCACTACAGCACTGCAGAGGAACAGCCCAGCACATGCTATTATTGGAAGAGGAGATGCTGAATTAGCGCCCCCTCCCTTCCTAACGCCCCACATTACTCTCTTCTCTCTGAAACCCGAGTCAATTGTAAGCAGAATGCGCGAGACACAATTAATGGCATGGCACGGGGGTGGCATCATGTGGTGGGGAGGCTTTACATCAGCAGGGCATCTAGGTACAATAGGAGAAATTATAGACGGTGCTAAATAATGAGACCTCAGAGTAACATAGTAAGTTAGGTTGAAAAAAGACACAAGTCCATCAAGTTCAACCTTTTAAAGTGGACCCGTCACCCAGACACAAACATTTGTATAATAAAAGTCCTTTTCAAATTAAACATGAAATGCAAATTCTATTTTTTATTAAAGCATTCATAGCTGTTGTAAGCTCATTTAAAAATCTTAGCTGTCAATCAAATATTGTCTGCCCCTCCTCTATGCCTTAGGCAATTACTTTCACTTTCAATTCAGCACTTCCTACATGTCACTGCTCTCCCTACATTCCCCCGTTCTCTTCACCATTTAATTGTGTAACCAGGACATGGGGATGGACATCAGGTCCCCCATTCTTGTGCACAAACATGATTCTGAGATGATACAAGACTTGCCTTAAACAAAATGGCTGCTGCCTGCTTGCTATAATTTTGAAATCCAAGACTGAAGGAAGCAAGAATTAAATAATTTATATAGTGTAATTAAAGTTCATATTGCTTGACTAATGTGATAAAATAGGATTTTGAATAATTTTTTTGGGTGACGGGTCCCCTTTAAGTCTCTTTTAACCTTCCTAACTGAAATTGGGATGCAGAGGCATGCAGCAGTTTTATATGCACAGGGCAGGGCACAAAGTGACAACAACTAGATTAAGTCTGCTTTTTGCCCCGCACATAATAAATGACCCCTTCTGATGAAGTAACCTCTCCTCTATCATCTTGGTCAGGCTCCTTTTGCAAAGAAAAGAGGTTCCAGCTAAATATTGGGAAGGGGTTTGTTACAGTGAGAGCTGTGAAGATGTGGAATTGTCTCCCTGAATCAGTGGTACAGGCTGATACATTAGATAGGTACAAGGAAGGGTCGGATGCTTTATTCACCAGTAGCTCCTCCCAGCAGACAGGAGGGAGCCAATGAGATTAGAGGAGGGAAAGGGGTGTTACAGGGAGAGCTGGGAAGTGAATCAGTGGTACAGGCTGATACATTAGATAGGTACAAGGAAGGGTCGGATGCTTTATTCACCAGTAACTCCTCCCAGCAGACAGGAGGGAGCCAATGAGATTAGAGGAGGGAAAGGGGTGTTACAGGGAGAGCTGGGAAGTGAATCAGTGGTACAGGCTGATACATTAGATAGGTACAAGGAAGGGTCGGATGCTTTATTCACCAGTAACTCCTCCCAGCAGACAGGAGGGAGCCAATGAGATTAGAGGAGGGAAAGGGGTGTTACAGGGAGAGCTGGGAAGTGAATCAGTGGTACAGGCTGATACATTAGATAGGTATAAGAAGGGGTTGGATGGTGTTTAGCAAGTGAGGGAATACAGGGATATGGGAGATAGCTCATAGTACAAGTTGATCCAGGGACTGGTCCCATTGCCATTTTGGGGTCAGGAAGGAATTTTTCCCCCTCTGAGGCAAATTGGAGAGGCTTCAAATTGCCTTCCTCTGGTTCAACTGGCAGTTAGGCAGGTTAAAATAGAGTTAAAAGGTAGAATTTAATAGACGTGTCTTTTTTCAACCTAACTTACTATGTAAGAGGACAACCACACAACTTGGGTATCTGTGGCAGGACCACTTGGTCAATGTCTCATTATGACTCTTTTTATATTTGAATGTGGCTCGGGGGTAAAGAAGGTTGGGGATCGGCGAACTAGTGCAGAGAAGAGCAGCTAAATTAATGAATTTAAGGTTTCTTTATTATAAGAAGTTGACCAAGTTGTATTTGTGTACAGTAGAGAAGAGGTGATATTAAAATGCATATGGGAGCCACACAAATCTTTACCAATGGGTATTTCTATACCGAAATACTTAGATGGTGGAATGAAACACATTTAAGTTTCTACAGGTCTGGTAGTATAGATAGTTTTTAATAAACCCAGAGACATAATAGTGCCACACCCCAAGGACTTATCAGAGCTCTACTGGCCTTAGGCACAAAACCATTTCCAAATAATCAACCTGAACCCTGGACCTGTAGCCCATGGCCATCTTAAAACTAGAGAGAGTGGTCTGATAATCTGGTGCATTACTTTTTGGCCTTTAATAGAGCAGCTACAATGCTATGGTTGGCTACAGTTTAGTCTATACCTGAGAACATTCTATTACTTTGATTGGTTGCAGGTTGGTCCAGCCCTATAAATATTCTGATGCTCTGATTGGCTACAGGTAGGTTGGTCACACCCAGTGAAAATTATAAAGTCTTAATGGCTAAATGCTGGTCTAGACTATGAGATAGACTATGTCTACTCTGGCCCATTAACCGTCATGCTCTCCCCTCTATGCCTGCTCTTTTTGTGCCCCCACTCTATGGCAGAAGAGGTCTGTCCTGCCCTAGTTATTCCATTTAGATACACAGCACTTCGCTCCCGGGGGGGTAGGAATATGCCAACTGCAGTGAAATAAGGTGCAAGATGATAGAATATCCTCATTATACTGTAACAAATGTAAAATGTAAAGTATTAAGAACCTAAATGTGCCTTAAATCAGATATAAGGATGCAAATATGGAGGAGGAAAGCATGGAAAAACTACATGTTAAAGACAGGCAGAGTCATTTTAAAAGACCTCTAAATGCAACAACACTTGCTGTAAAGCAGCAATCAAGAAGGCAAAAATAGAAAATGAGGAACTAATTGCTTCCCTTGAGAAGACTAATCCCCTTCAAAATGTAGATATATTAATAGTAAAAAGACACAAGTTGAGAGTGTGATTCTATTAAAAGATGTAAATATTTTGGTTACAGGGAATTTCGGAAAAGCAAATGTAGTTTCATGCTTTGGATTTTTAATTGTATCTGTTCTATAATGGGCCATAGGGCTATTGAAAGCAATACATTTATGATTTAACAGCAGGAAGGGTCAGGAAAATATTATCCTACAGTGAATGTGTATCAGATGGAGGGAAGAAAGGACAATTGTTCCCAATTACAATGGGCTGGTACGGCGCCATCTAGAATATACAGGGCAGTATTGGCGCTCAAATGGGATATGAATGAAATAGAGAAATTAAATAGAGAATGTACTGGGAAGGTTTAAACCTGAAGTATGAGTGTCTTTCTTTCAACCTCATCTACTATGTAGCTACACTTGTATATAACATGCCTCACAACTAAACACGACCAGAGCTTCAAGATGATTTACAGCTGACACTAAATAGAGAGAACATTTGTGTTATTTGGTATCTGCTGATGAGTTTAAAGCCAGAAATATCCCCCAGAGCAAACCCACCTGCTTCTATCTCTGTAGGGCAGAGTGCTGAGCTGGCCATAGCATTAAACTGCCTCATCAAGAACAGTCTCTGTGACTCATTCACTGCAATAAATCGGCCCAATACATCAGTACTTACTATGGGTACAATCCCACAACCACAATCTGTGCCCCAAACCTGCCCAGTCCCTGCCACCATTCCATCCAGTCCCCTTTGTTCATGATCTATAGCCCAGTGTTTGTTAACCTTCATCTCAGGAGACCCATATAAATTGAGATTATGAGCTTGGTGACCAAAGTTTGGTACAAAATCAATTTTGTCCCTCTAAACAACTTGGGGGACCATTTTCAGGTCAAGAATTCCTGCTTTAGATAGTCCTCTCTATATAAGTCATTTCTCTAAAAACCTATTGACTGGTGATTTCTATAAATGTTCTCCTTCCCTTCTAGAACTGGATCTCTGAACCTGTTGTGCTGCTAAACCCACACCATGGGAATCAAAACGGCATTGCCGCATTACGAGCTGGGCTTCTATGCCCTAGTGGTGACTTGTGCCTTGGTCTACTCCTTGAATGGAATCATTGAAGCCTCCCGGGGTAAGCTCCATCTTCTTCTTGGGCGGAAAGGATTGTGGGAGTTTATCAAGGTAATGAAACAGAAAGCTCAGTGGGGAAGAAGGGTCAGTCGGTGGCTCATACAGGAATCAAGTTGGGTCTGGTTTTGGCTGATGACATTACGTTTAGTGGTACCTGAAGGTTGATGCATTATATTAGTGGTTTAGGGGTCACAGGTAGACATGACAATACTGTCAATATTTCATAAAAATTTTTTAAGGTGTAACCCCTCTTTAATTGTTTTTATTATTATGGACACCGAGTGGTAGGGAGTGAAGATTCATAGCTTCTTCCTCTCTCATCACTTGAGTTGTGTTGACTTTTCTGTTCACCAGTGTTGCTGGCCAATAAAGATCTTTGGTCAACCACAAACTTTCTCATGTAGATTTTCCGTTCCTCTGTCTTGTTGTGCAGATGGCATGGATCGAAAGTCATTCCGGGAGAACATAAAGGAGGGCTGGCATTACTTCGGAAGGAAAATGGTGAGAGAGAAATCCAGAGGCGTCACAAGAGACCAAGGAACTCAAACAAATTAAACAAATTGCCGTTATTTAAAGGGACCCACATTTTTCACATGCATACATAAAATAAAAACAAACAGATGCTAATGGGCAAATTTATTTTTTATTAAAATGCATAAAATTTGATATACAGTAACTTTAAACGTGGTATTATCTTAGACTAGATCCCCTGTAAATATCTATGATGTACTGGGCAGCCTGTGGCCCCTTTAGATGTTGGATACTAATGACTCTGTTTGGGTCTGTTGTATTTAGGTAAGGTATAGATAGATTTCTCTTCATTGTGAGGATGTTTTGTCTTTTCCCCATAGGACGTTGCTGACTTTGAATGGGCCATGTGGTTCAACACATTCAGGAACTACATTATCTTCGCCCTTACAGGACACGTCATCTTTGCCAAGTTTTTTTCATTGATGGTTCCACAGGTGGGTCTTCTTATTCAGCGACTGCATTTACATTAGGCTACTCCTGGGTCCCTATGTAAAGAGATGCCTAGGCTTCAATGGCCTCAAATGAATGGGCAAGTACAACAAACATTTTCTACTAGCTCAGCCTACATATTCCCAAACAACCATTGTCTCTATATCAGGCCGGCCACAATCTCCAATCACCCAGTGTCAGTCTCACTTGTATACACAGCCTAGTTTGAAGTCATAAATAGTTAGATACTAAGAGAATTTCAAACTCGATGGGCATGTGCCTTTAATCAAGCTCAGTGACTACGTTGTCCATGTGATTGATAATATCTCAGTTAACACGCATTTCCACACAGTACAGATCATACGTTTACATGCTGTACGGGATCCTGACTGTGCTGGCAATCATGGGAAGCAACTACCTGATGCTCATCTTGTCCCACTGTTTCCTCCTCTACACCATTTCGCTGATTAAAAGCAAGTGGCTGTGCTTCATTGCTGGCCTCTGTAGCCTGGCCACCTTCAAAATGGAACCGTTCAGCACTTGGCAAGTATGTTTTATGTTTTAAGTATCATATTTTTTATTTTACATTTATTCCGTCCCTGTCTTTCTACCCACAATCATCTGAACGTGATAGGAACCTGTGGTACACAAGACTCCTACTTCTTCATATGACCAATCCATGGCCTGGCAAGATACATGCATCAAAATTACAGTCTAGACTAGTGGTTCCAAAACTGTTGGGTTGACTATACTTGGGGCTTGGATATGTGCCAGGAGAGCTCAATCTGAAGGCCAGTTTGGTTTAGGATTGGGTAGAATGGCCATTAGCTCTTCCAGATGCACCCAAAAGCCTAGCTTGATGGTCAGTTAGAGCAAGTATTTATAACTAGTACAATAGTACACATTTCATTAGCTACTGGGGGCCCTGGCCAAAATTTGAAGGTCCTGGCTAAAGGCTGGACCTTCAAGTGGGGCTTGAGCTAAATAAAAGCTTGACTGGTCTAGATGACCAATTGCAATACAAATGGACCAGAGGCCTGTCTGTTGGAATTACCCATTTGAGGTGGCTCTATATGAACAAATGGATGGGCAATTAAATCAAATCTGTCCAAACTCAAACAAAATCTGTATATATCCAGCCATCACTGCCGGAGAGGGCCATTAGCTCATCGAGGGTTAAAACACCTGTATCATAACTATTCATTATTTATCCATTCATTTATTTATCCATTTCACGCTTCCTATAAACAACCTGGTAAAAACTGCTAAACCCATGTCGTTGTTTGGTTTCAGAGTGGCTTTGTCACAGGGACGTTTAGCCTCCAAGACATTCTTTTCTACGGAGGTAGTGGATTTACCATACTGCGCTGTATGAGCTTTGCTTTGGAGACGTGCGAGAGAAAACAAGGGTTCTACTCCCCAATAGATCTTCTCAAATACAATTTTTACCTCCCTTTCTTTTTCTTCGGCCCGATTATGACTTTCGATCAGTACCACGTGCAGGTAAGTGGGTGTACGGAATGTGGCCTTCATGAGCTCTAAGGCTATGGAGGACAAATGGATGATACTCCAGTTGACCACTTCTATGCTGTAGTCCCTCGTCCCCCAGATCCTCAGTAAACTGGAAGGTCACACTTGTCTGTAATCTCTGCTCCACACTCCATGATGTTTGGTTAATCTCCATGTTTCAGGTGAACACGAGAATCTTAACTCGGAAAGAGAATGAGATGTGGAACATCCGAGTCCATGCTCTGACGCAGATCTTGGTGATCCTTTTGGTAGACGTGTTCTTCCATTTCCTCTACATCTTGACCATCCCGTCAGACCTGAAGTTTGTCAATCGCCTCTCTGACTGGTCATTGGGTGCGTAAAAGTGCTTGATGTTCTTGTTATGTTTCAGCAGCATTTAGTGGCCACCAGATTAAAAGCAAACGCATGATGGTTGCTATGCATTACTAGAGCTGTTGATAGAACTTTAAGAACCTTATTACATTACCCCTGTAATTTAGCAAACCATACATCTTCTCCCTATCTCCTGACAGCGGGCTTGGCCTACTCTAACTTGGTGTATGATTGGGTAAAAGCCGCTGTGATGTTCGGCATTATCAACACCATCTCCAGGCTGGACCACCTTGATCCCCCACAGCCACCCAAGTGTATCACCATGCTTTATGTCTTCGCCGAAACGTAAGTGGCGTTTACGGGGTGGGAGGTTGGCAACATAGGGGCCTAAGAGAAGAGATAAGAGAAGATACGAGAAGTTTCAATATATGACCATGAGACACGCTTCTCCTATTTCCAAAACATTGATAGAAATGTTGATTTCTGAAACTTTTACTCAAAATTGTAGATTATTTCCAGGCTCAAGGATACCCCCCGTAATAATTGGGGTTTCTCTAATTCTTCTCCCACCTGGATTATTGCAAAGGAGTGTCCTATTTGCAGGTATCATTGTCTCTTTCTGATGAACAGGGATGAGTAACTATGAGCATGCTGTGCTAGCAACGCCCCTCTTGTATCTGTTACCCCAATTAGGGATGTAGCGAACGTCGGAAAAAAAGTTCGCGAACATATTCGCGAACTTGCGCAAAAATGCGAGCGGTTCGCGAACGGTTCGCGAACCCCATAGACTTCAATGGGAAGGCGAACTTTAACATCTAAAAAAGACATTTCTGGCCAGAAAAATGATTTTAAAGTTGTTTAAAGGGTGCAACGACCTGGACAGTGGCATGCCAGAGGGGGATCAAGGGCAAAAATGTATCTGAAAAATCTGCCTGTGTGTGCTTGGAAGAGATAGTGTAGGGGGAGAGCTGTTAGTGATTTCAGGGACAGATGATAGTAAGTTTGCTGGCTAGTAATCTGCTTGATACTGCTCTGTATTGGAACAAAAAAATAAATAAAAGCAGCCCTTACAAGGACTACTGTTATTGCAGCAGTCAGCAGATGAGATCAGAAGCAGGACAGCTGCCCACTGCAGCTACATACAGAGCACTGCAGTAGAAGGTAGATTACTAGCCAGCAAAGCTACCTAAGCTTAAATGTCCCTCAAACCCCTGCAGACTTCTGTCCCTCCAATAACAGAGCAGTATCAAAACGATTACTAGCCAGCAAACTTTCAACTGTCCCTGAAATCACTAACAGGCAGCAGCTCTCTCCCTACACTATCTCTTCAGCACACACAGGCAGAGTGAAAAAACGCTGCAGGGCTTCGGTTTTTATAGGGAAGGGGAGTGGTCCAGGGGAGAGCTTCCTGATTGGCTGCCATGTACCTGCTGGTCTGGGGTGAGAGGGCAAAAAAAAGCGCCAACAATGGCGAACCCAAAATGGCGAACGTCGCGCGACGTTCGCGAACTTCCGGCGAGCGCGAACACCCGATGTTCGCGCGAACAAGTTCGCCGGCGAACAGTTCGCGCCATCTCTAACCCCAATTCTTCTCTTCCCCCCTTTCATTTCTGTTCTTTCATGTCTGTTCCATTGCAGGCACTTCGACCGAGGGATAAATGACTGGCTGTGCAAGTAGGTGATGGCTGAATGCTGAGAAATGGGGAGGGATGAAACAAATTCTCTGTAGGTGGTAACTGGTCCAGTGTCCCTATTAACATTTAGGGGATAGTTCACCTTTAAATTAAATTAAAGGGGACCTGTCACCCCAAAAAATTATTCAAAATCCTATTTTATCACATTAATCAAGCAAAATAAACTTTAATTACACTGTATACATTATTTGAATCTTGTTTCCTTCAGTCTGGGAATTCATAATTATAACAAGCAGGCAGGCGCCATTTTGTGGACACTGTTATCAAGACAAGTCTTGTATCATCTCAGAATCTTGTTTGTGCACCAAAATGGGGGACCTGATGTCCATCCCCATGTCCTTGGTTTTCATGTTTTCTTAAATAGTTTTTTTCCTAGTTATTTAGTGTTCAATCAACGGCTCAGCAGTTAGGTATTTCAGCAGCTCTCTGGTCGCTAGGGTCTCGTTTACCTTAGCAACCAGGCAGTGGTTTGAATGTAAGACTAGAATATAAATAGGTGAGGGACGGAAAAGAAATATAATGAAGAAAAAGTAATAATAATAAAACAACTGTCATCTGACAGAACAATAGGTTTTTGGTTGCCGGGGTCAGCGACCCCCATTTCAAAGTTAAAAAAATGTAGACGTGGGAGGCAAATCATTAAAAAAAAAAATGAAGACCAGTTGACAAGTTGCCAGGAATAGGACATTCTGTAACATACTAAAAGTAAACTTAAATGAGAACTGCCCCTTAAAATCTGATAGTGAGAACCAAGAAAACATGCTGATAGCCACACTGTAATGATGTTGATTTTTGCTTGCAGTGAATAATCCCTTGTTTTACAGATATGTGTATGACTACATCGGGGAAGGCCACGATAATATTAGGAGGGAATTGGTGGCCACCGTGGCTACATTCCTCGTCACCACTTTATGGCTCGGCCCGTGTGAAATTGTTTATATCTGGTCCATCTGCAACTGCTTTGGCCTTAACTTTGAACTGTGGGTGCAGAAATTCTTCCAGCTCGGACCCTTTGCAAGAATAGAGGTCAGTGTATGGGTGGGGGGATTAATATGGGAGATGGATAAAGCACAAGGTCCGGCCACATAGTTCAGCTTAAAGGATAAGTGAACCTTTAAAATAAGTGAATGTAAAATGAATGAGGGGGCTATTCTAAGCACTTTTGCAATGTACATTCATTATTTATTTATTTTTAATTCCAAGATATTAAAGGATAAATGTACTGTTAATATGAATGAATTTTGTTACAACAGCGCCACCTGCTGGTCAGTTTCCCACCAGTCTGACCAGCAAGTAGTCAAGGAAGAAGTTGTCAGGAGAAAGAAAGAGGCTGATGTTCTTCTGCTTAGGAAAGATGTGAGAAAGGTTTCTAATTGTTTTCCAAAGCAGAAGAACATCAGCCTCTTTCTTTCTCCTGACAACTTCCTTGACTACTTGCTGGTCAGACTGGTGGGAAACTGACCAGCAGGTGGCGCTGTTGTAACAAAATTGGGTTTTTTTTAAGTGAATACTTCCATGATGTTTCCTTTGGGCATTTTAACTGAATGACTTTCTTCATGATTTCCCAACAGGCCAGGCTACCGGAGTCCATGTCAAGGAGGATCAGAGGGTTTTTCGGTGCAGCCAACTTCTGGGCAATCATTTTATATAACATATTAGCCCTTAACAGCCTGGACTTTGCTCTGCTGGTAGCCAAGAGGCTTCTAATCACAGGTAACGACTCTCTCAGCACTGCTGTCTGTAATATGCCATTCGAATCCCTGGGCTACAAAGATTCTGTACATATGTCATAGGACGGGAGGTGACATCACTGGGGTGTGGTTGTGATATTGTGGGGCGGGTAATGACATCACAGGGGAGATACTTTGACATGGAGATAGTTCATGGGTCGATCACCTTGTCAATCTAGGGGAGTCCTATGACTGTGCAGTGCCATGGATAGGACAGTAGATGGCAGCACCAGCCAAGATTGGAATAGAATTGATTACACAGTTCATTTATATTCCCCATGATGAAACCTTTTATCTTTGTATCTGTTCATGGATCGTAGGTTTTAAGAGACTGCAAACATTTCTCTAAATATCATGTGTCTACACCTGATTGATCCCGAGTTATGTGTATTGCTAGAAACAACATGGTCGCAATCAATAGAAACCTTAACTGGAGTAATCTTAACACTTGTTTTATTTTATTTTTGTGTCTGTATAAATAATTTACTATAACGTTCAACTGTTACTATCTTGCTTTACTGCCACCATGTTGCCCTACTGTCTCCATCTTATCGTACTGTTGCCATCTTGTCCTGCTGTCCCCACCTTATCCTACTGTCTCAATCTTGTCATACTGTGTAAAGGAAGTAGAGCCAGGCACTCGCAGATCGACTGCAAAAAGTTTTATTAGTACGACATGTTTCGGGCAAGGCCCTTTATCAAGTTGATCTGCGAGTGCCTGGCTCTACTTCCTTTACAAAGATTGACTAGCCTTATTTGGACTAAGGCAGAGCTTTGAGGCACACCAAGGCAATATTGGAACCAGTATCTACATACTTGCCCTACTGTCTCCATCTTGTTCTACTGTCTCCATCTTGTTCTACTGTCTTTATCTTGCCCTACTGTCTCCATCTTGTTCTGCTGTCTCCATCTTGTTCTACTGTCTCCATCTTCCCCTACTGTCTCCATCTTGTTCTACTGTCTCCATCTTGTTCTTCTGTCTTTATCTTGCCCTACTGTCTCCTTCTTGTTCTGCTGTCTCCATCTTGTTCTACTGTCTCCATCTTGCCCTACTGTCTCCATCTTGTTCTACTGTCTCCATCTTGTTCTACTGTCTTTATCTTGCCCTACTGTCTCCATCTTGTTCTGCTGTCTCCATCTTGTTCTACTGTCTCCATCTTCCCCTACTGTCTCCATCTTGTTCTACTGTCTCCATCTTGTTCTACTGTCTTTATCTTGCCCTACTGTCTCCATCTTGTTCTGCTGTCTCCATCTTGTTCTACTGTCTCCATCTTGCCCTACTGTCTCCATCTTGTTCTGCTGTCTCCATCTTGTTCTACTGTCTCCATCTTGCCCTACTGTCTCCATCTTGTTCTGCTGTCTCCATCTTGTTCTACTGTCTCCATCTTGTTCTACTGTCTCCATCTTGCCCTACTGTCTCCATCTTGTTCTACTGTCTCCATCTTGTTCTACTGTCTTTATATTGCTCTACTGTCTCCATCTTCCCCTACTGTCTCCATCTTGTTCTACTGTCTCCATCTTGTTCTTCTGTCTCCATCTTGTTCTACTGTCTCCATCTTGTTCTTCTGTCTTTATCTTGCCTTACTGTCTCCATCTTGTTCTGCTGTCTCCATCTTGTTCTACTGTCTCCATGTTGTCCTACTGTCTCCATCTTGTTCTACTGTCTCCATCTTGTTCTTCTGTCTTTATCTTGCCCTACTGTCTCCATTTTGCCTTACTATCTCCATCTTGTTCTGCCGTCTCCATCTTGTTCTACTGTCTTTATCTAGTCCTACTGTCTGCATCTCATCCGACTGTCGACATGTTGCCTCACTATTACAATATTTCTGAGGAATTTACCCAACCTACTTATGTTCATGGTCCACCATCCCAGAAAAATTGTCATTATTATCTTCAGATTAATGGAATTAAACCAAAACATTTAATCTAGGGCAAATGGATTTAGCTCACTCTCTGCCCTGTTGGAATACCAGATGTATTGAGCACATGATCTTCCCTAATATAATATGGTGCATGACAAAGAGTCTTCCACTGGATTCCGATATTTACAATTCTCATTCAGTTCTATAATTGGGGATGGTTGATGGTTTAAAGTGTCACCGTTTATGATTCCAATGCAGCCAAGTCTCATCCCTCCTACTTTAAGGTGCTGTCCTATAGCTGCATATGAAAAAGAGCAGCAGTGACCCCACAGGTCAGATTTGGTACTGCAAGAGATTCCTGTAGAAGAAATGATTTTACTTTTGTAAACCACCTCCAAAAAGAGAGCCACTCCATAGACCAGCCATGTTAGTTGATATTATTATAAACACTTTAAAGCCCCAACATATCCCACTGCCCCGTATAAGAGAATATATATGAGGGTAGTCACTTACTCACTGACATGGATTTTATCTGTTCCTTTCCCCCCAGGTTTCCCAGAAAGCACCCTGTCCATCTGGCTGGTCACTTACTGTGGGGTGCAGCTGATAAAGGAGAGAGAGCGGCTAATAGCCATCGAGCAAGAGAGGCTTGAAAAGCAGAAAGTCGCCTAATCGCCGCATTTATTCGTAGAAGCCAATGAAACGCCAGGGACATGACTGCTAAATACAACTCCCAGCAACTGAGAGCTGCCAAGGTTTGCTGAGAGTTGTAGTTCAGCAGCCACACAAGGGCAGGCAGTTCTAGACCCGCAGTCACCAGCCTTTACAGAGGCACATTTGTGTCTTTATAGAAACTCATGTGTCATAGAGAAAGTAGGTTTAATAAATATTTTACTATTATAAGTTGTGTGTTGTGATGATGTGCGACTTCTCCCAGCACTAACACACAATTCAGAGTTGTCTAATAATACTTTATGTATAACAGGCTGATTTGCTTTGGCTCCTCCCCCCTCAGCACTTCCAGCTTCTGGGCTGCTCTCTCCCTACTGTCAATCAAGGAGGCGGAGCTTGAAATTGAGTGAGTGGGAGGGGTTTCCCATTGCCCTAAACAGCATTAAGTGTGTTCATGGCCACTAGGGGGAGATCTTGTTCAATCAAACTGCCCAATTCACTTTTATCTGTCAAGTGCCAAGCTCCGCCCCATTAGACAAGGAGAAAGAGAGCAGCCCAAAACCAGGAAGTAGGAAAAAATCAGATCTCTATCAGTATAAAAATTTGGAAAAGGGGATCTGACTCTCCTCCCTAACATAAGCCATGGCAAATTGGCAGGGTTTTATCCTAAATGGATGTACCCTTTAAATGGGTTATTCACCTTGGAGTTAACTGTTAGTATGACGTAGAGAGGGATATTCTGAGACAATTTGCAATTGGTTTTCATTTTTTATTATTTGTGGTTTTTGAGTTATTTAGCTTTTTATTCAGCAGCTCTCCACTTTGCAATTTCAGCCATCTAGTTGCTAGGGACCAAATTCCCCTAGCAACCATGCGTTAATTTGAATAAGAGACTGGAATATGAATAGGAGAGGCCTGAATAGAAAGAGGAGTAATAAAAAGTAGCAATAACAATATATTTATAGTCTTACAGAGCATTTGTTTATTAGATGGGGTCAGTGACCCTCGTTTGAAAGCCGGAAAGAGTCAGAAGAAAAAGGCAAATAATTAAAAATGATAAAAAAATAAACAAAGAAGATAATTGATAAGTTGCTTAGAATTGGCCTTTCTACAACATATCAAAAGATGAACAACCCCTTTAAGTTGAAATTCTACTCTTTGAAGGACAATTAGACTAATGTGGTTACTCACACTGTATACTCCACTTACTCACACTGTATACTCCACTTACTCACACTGTATACTCCACTTACTCACACTGTATACTCCACTTACTCACACTGTATACTCCACTTACTCACATTGTATACTCCACTTACTCACACCTTATACTCCACTTACTCACACTGTATACTCCACTTACTCTTACACTGTATACTCCACTTACTCACACCGTATACTCCACTTACTCACACTGTATACTCCACTTGCTCACACTGTATACTCCACTTACTCTTACACTGTATACTCCACTTACTCTTACACTGTATACTCCACTTACTCACACCGTATACTCCACTTACTCACACCGTATACTCCACTTACTCACACTGTATGCTCCACTTACTCACACTGTATGCTCCACTTACTCACACTGTATACTCCACTTGCTCACACTGTATACTCCACTTACTCACACTGTATACTCCACTTACTCACACTGTATACTCCACTTACTCACACTGTATGCTCCAGTTACACTGTATACTCCACTTACTCACACTGTATACTCCACTTACTCTGACTGTATACTCCACTTACTCACACCGTATACTCCACTTACTCACACCGTATACTCCACTTACTCACACCGTATACTCCACTTACTCACACTGTATACTCCACTTACTCACACTGTATGCTCCAGTTACACTGTATACTCCACTTACTCACACTGTATACTCCACTTACTCTTACACCGTATACTCCACTTACTCACACTGTATACTTCACTTACTCACACTGTATACTCCACTTACTCACACTGTATACTCCACTTACTCTTACACCGTATACTCCACTTACTCACACTGTATACTCCACTTACTCACACTGTATACTCCACTTACACTGTATACTCCACTTACTCACACTGTATACTCCACTTACTCTTACACCGTATACTCCACTTACTCACACTGTATACTCCACTTACTCACACTGTATATTCCACTTACTCACACTGTATACTCCACTTACTCACACTGTATACTCCACTTACTCTTACACTGTATACGCCAACATATTGCATATTCGTATATATAGCGCTTATGAGCCTGATTAAGTTGCCAATGGTATAACACGTGTTATTCATAGGGCACAACATAGACAGGTCATTCCTGTGGGTCTCCAGCTGCAGAAGGACTGAAATAAACAGCAGGTGGCGATGTTGCTTCACATGTTTTATATGAGCCACTGAAAATGGATCTGAAGTAGAATCCAGGAGCCCAATCTACTTTATGGTGTTCCAGATTGTGCCGACAAATCCAATTTCCGTGACGTAGTCCCTAGTGCTGAAGGTCTGGGGCATGAGCCTTTGGACCCACCATGGAAAGCGGAATCTTCTCCTATAATCCAAACATTCAAGCTTCTTTGTGGTTGTGAAATGTATTATATGAGCCACGTTTAAAAAAGCTGCTTCCATCTTAAAAAAATAGGGAAAAAACAAGTAAATTGCAAAAGTGCTCAGAAGAGCAAGGCTTCTTTAATCATTCGCTTTTATCAATGAGACATCCGTCCAAATAGTGAAAATATCATTTATCTATCGGCCGCTCCAGCCACTTCTCTAATTCCCACAATGCTTTGCATGTTCTGTGATTATCAGACCTGAGGAGGGGAAGAATCATGGAAAGAGGCAAAGCATTGTGGGAATTAGAGTCCGGGGTTTATCTGCTATATAATACACAAAAGCCGTGAATATCTTGTAAATTATATCCTTATAAACGGTGAGTTCTGATGTCATCAGTTATAAACGGTGAGTTCTGATGTCATTTCTGTCACATGACTCACTGAAACTTGTGTATTATAACAAATAAAGTGCCCCCAGTTGCAAAATATGAGGATATTAGAAGTTACCTCTGAGTTCCATGACCTGTATAAAAACACTCGGCCTTCGGAATAATAATAATAATAATAATAATAACAGCTTATTTGGTAAAAATGGTCACCCCCCCCCCCATCCACACACACAAGTTATAAAAAGCCATTGATGGTCAGGGCCCCCTTATAAGTTAAAAAAACATTGGGGCCCCAGTGAATATTTTTTTAAAAAAACATTGGTGTCGGAGGTTTAATAAAATAAAAAAAACACACACACAGTGAAATTCCGTGTTTTGTCGTGGGCGAATAAGTTCGCAAAATTGCCGTGGAAATTTGCCGGCGAAAAGTTTCCAGAATTTCTCTCGCTGACAATTCCGACGACAATTAAAGGCTTTAATGACTTAATACGCATCAAATTGTCACCGGCGTCGGAATTGTCGCCGATACTGATGTTTCACTGGAATTTTTCGGCAAAGCAAAATGGGAGAAATTCGCCCCCGTCACTAGTGTTCAGTAGAATTGAACTCGTGGCTTTGGCTCTTTCTGTGGCTTCAGGAATTCAACTTTGTGACTCCAGCTCCATTCGCTTCGGGACTTCGCAGTTCGCCACAACTTCGCCGCGGTTAATGGGGGCGACTATTTCAATAAGTGCAGCACAGCCGGACCCCCCCAGTACATCAGTCCCCCCTGTGTCCCCCTAATGTCGTCCCTGGTAGAGTAAAGGGAGATGATGTTTTATTTCTATTGGTCTCCAGCTGCTGCTGAATTACAACTCCCTCTGCTGAGATTCAATAACAGCTGAAGAGCCTCAGGGTGAACTAAAAATAAACCCCACCCTAAAACCAAAGGGCAGCCCTGATACATTTGACACCTCAGCCCCTTAAAACCAAAACACATTTTAAACTCCTGCAGACTAAACTGACTTCTGTGCAGCAGCGATTTCAATTGATTCTTATAAACATTCTGCATTGGAAGGTTCAGTGTTCCCCACTTATAATGCAGTGAGTCGGCAGCACTAGGCTTTGCTTATTTTTATATTGTTTCTCATTGTTGGCCAATAGGGCACATTTGGGGGAATTTAAGGTGCTGAGAGGCCATAACTCACTACGTGACCCCAACCAGGACAGATTTATTGTGATATCAGAGCAGCGACCCCGACACTGAGCAGAGACTGTGGGGCATGTTAACTAACATTGGAGATAAATATCTGGAGAGATATTTGGAGATGTTGCCCATGGCAACCAATCAGCAATTAGATTTAAACAGCCACAGCCAAGTTAGAAAACAAAAGCAAAGATCTGATTGGTTGCTATGGGCAACATCTCCAGAAATCTCTCCAGATATTTATCTCCAATGTTAGTTAACATGCCCCTGTGTCTGTACTGATCCCATTGTAAATTCAGTGGCAGATTCCCTGGGGAGTAAAAACTGTCAGTTCCACTGTCACATATTCACATAAGCACCCACTATCCAACCACTATCCCCCCACTATCCACCCACTATCCCCCATTATCCACAAATTATCCACCCACTATCCACCAATTATCCACCCACTATCCACCAATTATCCACCCATTATCCACCCACTATCCACCCACTATCCACCCATTATCCACCCATTATCCACCCATCATCCACCCATTATCCACCCACTATCCACAAATTATCCACCCACTATCCACCCACTATCCACCAATTATCCACCCATTATCCACCCACTATCCACCCACTATCTACCCACTATTCACCCATTATCCACCCATTATCCACCCATAATCCACCCAACAGGGCAGCCATTGGAAATCACGGGGTCCTGTAAAACAACATTCCGCCCACCCTGGTGCCCAAGCCCCACCCCAGATCCCGCCCACTCCCCATCACAGTTAAAAGACCACACAGACATCAGCGCTAAAAAAATGCCCCCCCCCATATTATAAAAAGCTATTGATGGTCAGGGCCCCCTTATAAGTTTAAAAAAAAAACATTGGCGCCAGCCCGCCATAAAAGATTTTTTTAAAAAGCATTGGTGCCAGGGCCCCCCTTACAAGTAAAAAACATTGGGGCCCCAAAAAAATATTTTTTAAATAAACATTGGCGTCAGGGCCCCCCTTACAAGTTAAGAAAATTGGGGCTCATAAATTATTGTATAAAAAAACATTGGTGGCAGGGGCCTATAGAATCTTAAAATAATACATTGGTGGCCAGGGGATTAAAAAAAAGCAAAGCACAAATTGGTGTTCAGTAGAATTGAACTCGTGGCTTCAGGACTTCAACTTCGACTCCTTTTGTGACGTCGGGTCTTTTCGCCGATTCAGGACTGTGGCTGTTCGGCTCTTCCGCATTTTCGGCTGTTCGGCTGGCCGCAGGCTTTGGCGTTAGCAAAGGGGGTCCGGCTCTTTCAAAACTGCAGCACTGCTGGGCCCCTTTTCATCCCCGGGCCCGGGACACTTGTCCATCCTGTCCCCCCCTCATGGCGGCCCTGTCACCCACTATCCTCCCATTGAGCAGGGCTGCAGGCAGGGTGAGAAGCCTTTTCTACATAAGGTCGGAGCCATCACTTTCCCTGGCTTGAGGTCTTTAATGCCAACAGGGTTAAATACAATGAGTCGTCAGTCCCAACTGTCAGGGGCACCAGAAATAGCTCAGACCCCTCCCTACCAAGTGACAGCTGAGCTCTACTGTAGCATTAGCATCAGAGCATTAAGATGGTCATACACTATAAGATCTGCTCGTTTGGTGAGATGGAGGGATGAGTTGATGTGGTTCTACCTGTGGTTCTGGACGAATTTTGGGTAGATATTGGTCAGGGAGGCCTATTGGAGGGCAGATAAGCTGCAGAATCGATCTAAAGGAACCAAATCAGCAGGTTCAATCTGCCAGTGTATGGTCCCCTTTAGAAAGATCACAGGGCTAGACCAACCTGTATCCAATCAGAATATTAGAATGATCACAGGGCTGGACCAACCTGTATCCAATCAGAGCATTAGAATGATCACAGGACTAGACTAACCTGTATCCAATCAGAACATTAGAATGATCACAGGGCTAGATCAACCTGTATCCAATAAGAACATTAGAATGATCACAGGGCTAGACCAACCTGTATCCAATCAGAGCATTAGAATGATCACAGGGCTAGATCAACCTGTATCCATTCAGAACATTAGAATAATCACAGGGCTAGACCAACCTGTATCCAATCAGAGCATTAGAATGATCACAGGGCTAGACCAACCTGTATCCAATCAGAACATTAGAATGATCACAGGGCTAGACCAACCTGTATCCAATCAGAACATTAGAATGATCACAGGGCTAGACCAACCTGTATCCAATCAGAACATTAGAATGATCACAGGGCTAGACCAACCTGTATCCAATCAGAACATTAGAATGATCACAGGGCTAGACCAACCTGTATCCAATCAGAATATTAGAATGATCACAGGGCTGGACCAACCTGTATCCAATCAGAGCATTAGAATGATCACAGGACTAGACTAACCTGTATCCAATCAGAACATTAGAATGATCACAGGGCTAGACCAACCTGTATCCAATCAGAACATTAGAATGATCACAGGGCTAGACCAACCTGTATCCAATCAGAACATTAGAATGATCACAGGGCTAGACCAACCTGTATCCAATCAGAACATTAGAATGATCACAGGGCTAGACCAACCTGTATCCAATCAGAATATTAGAATGATCACAGGGCTGGACCAACCTGTATCCAATCAGAGCATTAGAATGATCACAGGACTAGACTAACCTGTATCCAATCAGAACATTAGAATGATCACAGGGCTAGATCAATCTGTATCCAATAAGAACATTAGAATGATCACAGGGCTAGACCAACCTGTATCCAATCAGAGCATTAGAATGATCACAGGGCTAGATCAACCTGTATCCATTCAGAACATTAGAATAATCACAGGGCTAGACCAACCTGTATCCAATCAGAGCATTAGAATGATCACAGGGCTAGACCAACCTGTATCCAATCAGAACATTAGAATGATCACAGGGCTAGACCAACCTGTATCCAATCAGAATATTAGAATGATCACAGGGCTAGACCAACCTGTATCCAATCAGAGCATTAGAATGATCACAGGACTAGACTAACCTGTATCCAATCAGAACATTAGAATGATCACAGGGCTAGATCAACCTGTATCCAATAAGAACATTAGAATGATCACAGGGCTAGACCAACCTGTATCCAATCAGAACATTAGAATGATCACAGGGCTAGACCAACCTGTATCCAATCAGAACATTAGAATGATCACAGGGCTAGACCAACCTGTATCCAATCAGAACATTAGACTGATCAGTGGAAGGCAGTGCTCTCAGTTCTATTCCTAGATGTCCCTCAATGAGGGAGAATGGAGCGACTGGAGGGGACTCTGCTCTACGGAAGTTTGTTTCATATGGGCAGAATCAGGGGTGTGAAATCTAAGCTTTAAGTCCATGAGGCCCTTACTAAGATACTATATATAGGAAGCAGCTGTACATTCCAACCTCCATAGACAGTATTAATTATAGCACCTAGATCACTGCCTCGCTATCTGCTAGAACACTAAAGCTGGGTCAGATTAACTTGACTCAAACAATTGGTACAAAGAGTTCAGATATGTGAGTCAGGTAACTATGATTGTCCAGTCTGATAAATCTGCTTATACACAGACACATGACTCTGCTTGGCTCTATATTCACTGGATAGATTGGCTGGGTATGTTCTAGACAGCACTAGACAAGAATGTTCTTGATGGGTTGGGTGAATATATTCTAGATAGATTGTCCATAATGTTCCAGATAAATTGGCTGAGTATGTTCTGATGGGTTGATTGAATATGTCCTGGATAGGTTTGATGAGTATGTCCTGAATAGATTGGCTAATTGTGTTCTAGATATATTGGCTAAGAATATTCTGGATATGATAACTGATTATGTTCTGGATAGGTAGTCGGATTATATTCTAGATAAAGAGACCAAGAATGTTCTGTATAGGATAACTGAGTATGTTCTGGAGGGGTTGGTTGAGTATGTTCTGGATAGGTTGTATGTTCTGGATAGATTGCCTGAATATATATTCTGGATAGATTGGCCAATAATGTTCTTGATAGGTTGGCTATATATGTTCTGGATGGGTTGGCTGAATATGTTCTAGATAGATTGGCCAATAATGTTCTGTATAGGTTGGCTGAATATATTCTAGATAGATTGCCCAAGAATGTTCTGGATATGTTGGCTGAGTATGTTCCGATGGGTTGGCTGAATATGCTCTGGGTAGGTTGGCTGACTATATTCTAGATAAATTGACATAGAATGTTCTGGATAGGATGACTGAGTATGTTCTGGATAGTTTGGCTGAATATGCTCTGAATAAATTGGCTGAATATGTTCTAGATAGAATGGCTAAATATTCTGTATAGAATGACCATGTTTGGATAGATTGGCTGAATATTATTCTAGATAGATTGGCAAATAATGTTCTGGATAGGATAACTGAGTATGTTCTGAATAGATTGGCTGAATATATATTCTAGATAGATTGGCTAAGAATGTTCTGGGTAGGTTGGCAGACCATGTTGTAGATATATTGATCAAGAATGGATAGGTTGCAAATTAGGATTCGGATTCGGTTCGGCCAGGAAGAAGGATTCGTCAGAATCTGAATCCTGCTGAAAAAGGCTGAATCCTGAACCAAATCCTGAATTCAGTGCAACCCTAGTGTGTTCTGGAGGGGTTGGCTGAATATGTTCTATATCAGGGTCTAGTAGGTTCAGACATTTACTACATTTAGGCAAATAATTCGAATTTTTAATATTATTTCCTTTTTGTTCCTGTAATAATAAAACAGTAGCTTGTAATTGATGGTAACTAAGGTGAATTAATCCACATTGATGGCAAAACAATCCTAATGGCTTTATTTATTGTTTAGAATTAAGGTATGAAGATCCAAATTATGGTTAGATCCCTTATCTGGAAATGCCCAGATCCAGTTGCATTAGACCGAGTATAAGGGGAGCCTGTGTCTTTAGCAATACATGTTACTGTACATATTTACTGTATAAAGTGGGGGATGATTCAATGTCCATCGTCCAAACATTTGCTCAATAAAAGCTTGAGAACCTCTGAGATAAGAGTGAGTGACCCCAAATCAGAAAAGGAACCTGGTTGTATCACTGTATTGCTTGTACGTTGTGCAGGGAAGTGGGGAAACATTATGGGATGGACACACAGGTCTCCCCTCTATACTTTTATGTGAACTTTATGAGATCTGTTCTGCTTCCTCCATGTAATCTGCATCAGTTGTCAGGGCTTGAGAGTCCTACCTCTTTGATCAGCATCCTCCATGCTCCTTCATCCATCCTCTGTCTCACTCCTGCATCATCCCCCCCCCCTTCCCTAAAATGTAAAGTTAGGGGGTTTGGGAGAGCGTTAAGGTGAGGAGGCAAGAGAAGGCATAAAAGAGAGCTTGCAGTGTCCAGAAGAAGGAGCATGGAGGATAATGAACATCAATGAAGGTCTCCAGAGCCTTGGATTAGAGCAGTGATCCCCAACCAGTAGCTCATGAGCAATATGTTGCTCCCCAACCCCATGGATGTGGCTCTCAGTGGCCTCAAAGCAGGTGATTATTTTTGAAATCCAGGCTTGGAGGCAAGGTTTGGTTGCTTAAAACCAAGTTCACATAGGGGCTACCAAATAGCCAATCACAGTCCTAGTTTGGTACCCCAGGAACATTTTGGATGCTTGTGTTGCTTCCCAATAATTTTTACATTTGAATGTGGCTCACGAGTAAAAATGGTTTGGGACCCCTGTATTAGAGGAGGAAAGCTGAACAGATGACAACGTGCGCATAAGAGTGTTGTGTAGATTGGCCCATAAGCTGCAGGTTAAGTGGGATAAGGCAACACTTCACTAGCGGATCATGGGCACTGCCCACAGCTCTTCAAATCCATAACATTAGTGCACCCCATTCTTCTACCACTCCTCCTCCGACCATGTTCTACCTCCCATTTATATACTTGCACCTGCCCCACCATCTCCAATGATGTCAATGATGGTAGGTCTGATATGTAAGTGATGATGGCATGGCGGCTTGGGTTGGATAAGGGAGAGTTTGGCTCAATTATTTGTTGACCCCCAAACCTCTACTACATAGAGTTTACATAAAGATGCATTAATAAATAATGGAAAATGTTAAGTTATGGACAATGATCGGTTATAGAATTGATGTTTAACTGGTACATATGGCATTTTATTCTAGAAAATGTGATGTCAATTCAAGGTGACTGTGTGACTGTTTCAGTCCGTGAGACCATTAGCAATTTTTAGGTCATCGCTGTGGACAGAATCCTGTGAATCATTTCCATTGAAATCTGTCATGGGCTTCTCTGTAACGAGGAGACAAAAAAAGGGCCACTAGGATGATGAGTCACGCTCGGACATGAATTCCCAGTGCTTCCAGCCTGCAAAAGTCAGCTGTCCCACCTAGTATCCCAAAGTGTCATTTCAGAGAGGGATCATCTTACAGCCAGGTTTCCAGGGGCTTTGTAATGTGGCTGTTCTATATAAAGACTTGCAGTTGAAGAGCAAAGTCAGCTGGATAAGCAAGAGGCATTGACTGTGTTAGGGTAAAAGAAAAAACCTCATTCCTCTCTAATCCATTCACTCTTCGCAGTACACCAACACTGCTGTCCAAGCTCTGAGGGCAAAGGAGGAAGAAGACATGGCCCTACCAACTCAGCAGTCTGAAGAGCTGCGCCTCTATCAGCAAACCCTGCTCCAAGATGGACTTAAGGACATGCTGGACCACAACAATTTTATAGATTGTGTTCTAAAGATCCAGGGCAAAGAATTTCCCTGCCACCGGTTGGTGCTGGCATCCTGCAGCCCTTACTTCCGAGCCATGTTCCTTTCGGATCTGGAAGAGAGCAAGAAGAAGGAAATTGACCTTGAAGATGTTGATCCAGACGTGATGGGGAAGATCCTTCATTATATCTACACTTCTGAAATTGAGATCACAGAGAAGAACGTTCAGGACATATTCTCGGTGGCCAACATGTTCCAGATCCCCTCAATATTCACAGTGTGTGTGTCTTTCCTCCAGAAGAAGCTATGCCTTAGCAATTGTTTGGCTATTTTCCGGCTTGGCTTGTTGTTGGATTGTCCCCGTCTAGCCGTCTCCGCCAGGGACTTTGTATGTGACCGATTTAATCTCATTGCTAGAGACAGTGAGTTATACGAGCTTTCCCCTGATGAGTTGATCGCTGTAATCTCAAGCGACTCACTCAACATTGAGAAGGAAGAAGATGTCTTTGAGGTGGTCATGAAATGGGCATCAAAAGAGAAAGAGAAACGTACCAAGGCGTTGCCCGTCATCTTCGAAAGCATTCGCTTCTGCCTCATACCCCAAGACTATATAAAAAACAAGGTTGAAAAGCATGAACTGGTCAAGTCCAACAAGGAACTCTTGAAAAAACTCCAAATAGTCAAAGATGCCCAAGAAGGAAAATTACCTTCACTTAAAAAGAAAACATCTGCTAAAGCAAGTGAGGGCAAAGATGGGGAACAAGTGGTAAATGGGGAGTTGGATGAAGAGGAAGAAGCCCTTCCTGGAATTCTGAATGATACACTCAGGTTTGGAATGTTTCTAAAGGATATGATATTCATGATCAGCGATACTGGAGCGGTGGCCTATGACCCAAGTGCCAATGAATGCTTCTTTGCCTCACTCTCCGCCCAGATCCCCAAAAACCACGTTAGCCTGGCGACTAAGGAAAACCAACTTTTTGTAGCCGGTGGACTTTATTATAATGAGGAAAGCAAGGAGGAGCCATTGAGCTCTTATTTCCTACAGGTATTGTCTTTATTACTTTCTGTTGATTGTGGAAGTAAATATGGTGGGCAGCGTGTGATTTGTCTCATGATAAAAACAGTGTCAAAGGAGAAGAGGGGTCTCCATACAGTTTATAGTGGGAAATGCTTAGATGGGTTCATGTGGCTAGGTGGGTTCATGGGTTCAGGATAGAGCAGATACCTAATTTGGCCTTGTACAGAAGCCCCTACAAAGGGACTCTAGAAAGCATGAATAATTGAGGTGGGTTCAACAGTAATGAGGCTCCTGCCAACAAAAAAGTCTGCCCTGCTAAAACCGTATCCCTACCTTCTTGAATACTGCCAACAGGCTTTCATGTTACTTTCATGTGAAGGCCCTATTCTTGTTCTCAAATTACCTGTCACTCCCAGTGTCAGGGCTTTTCCACAGCTGCCATCTTGGTACCATGCCTTCTTCTAATTTATAAATCTAACCATGCTGCAGGTCTTCCACTCACTGCATACACATAGAGAATACTATAGGTGCCATCACTCCCTATTATCTTCCCAGAGACTTTTATCCCACTGTTACTATAGGCACCATCTCTCCCTACTATACCTGCTATCCCACAGTCACACTCCCTTCCCAGAGACTATTATCCACTGTTACTATAGGCACCGTCTCTCCCTACTATACCTGTTATCCCACAGTCACACTCCCTTCCCAGAGACTATTATCCCACTTTTACTATAGGCACCATCTCTCCCTACTATACCTGCTATCCCACAGTCACACTCCCTTCCCAGAGACTATTATCCACTGTTATTATAGGCACCATCTCTCCCTACTATACCTGCTATCCCACAGTCACACTCCCTTCCCAGAGACTATTATCCACTGTTACTATAGACACCATCTCTCCCTACTATACCTGCTATCCCACAGTCACACTCCCTTCCCAGAGACTATTATCCCACTGTTACTATAGGCACCATCTCTCCCTACTATACCTGCTATCCCACAGTCACACTCCCTTCCCAGAGACTATTATCCACTGTTACTATAGGCACCATCTCTCCCTACAACTGTGGGACATTTTTATTCTCCTTTTTGTCTGGGGATGTTATATTTGTAATTTTACAGCAGAAAGAACAAAAGTCATATACTGTACAGTGTATTGTGTTGAACAGAGTGAAGAAGCTACTCATGTTGTGTAGAGATTCTCAGAGAGGCACCATCTGGTGAACAACCCTGGCACTTTGGAGTTTACTTGACTCCATATTGTGTGAGGGGCTTGAGCAGGTGGGATTTTCTGACAAAATGTTCTTCCTGGGAGACCTATCTAAAAAAAGTCTTCCATTCTGCAACACCAATATCTAAATACAGTACCTAATAGCGAAATGATCACTTAGATTACAAGAAAAGTCCCCTTGCCTTCTCCTTCTAGTGGAAAAAGGGAGAGTTTGCAAACTAGCTGGGGCTAATACCGACCAATACTGGCAGATTAATATTTGGGATCTTACGCTATCCAACTCCAAAAATGAGTCTTGGAGAAGGGATAAAAATACAAAGTAGCCAGTTCCTACTTATCGACCCCAAACCAACTTGCCCTCATTACTTTTCTTGTCTAGCTTGTACCTCAGAAAAGCTATTAGTTCTTAGTCTGTAGAACTTCATAAACAACAAGGAAAAAATGTATTTTGTAGTAATTTTATCCTGCAACCTGTGAGATGCATTCCACCATTAAGGTTCCCTTTACAAGCACCTAGTTCTTTTGGGGAAAGGATGGCATATGTTCCTGGCCAGTCCTTGAACAATCAGTAGCCCTAGCCCCATGGTCCCTCTTGGGTTGCATGCACTAATACACTTCCATTTGAGTTGCATTGAGTATATTCACTTGAGTACTGATACTAGCATGTTGGCTTTCTTACTTTGTAGTTTGATCACTTGGACTCTGATTGGCTGGGAATGCCCCCTGTCCCCTCCGCTCGGTGCCTGTTTGGTTTGGGGGAATCAGAAAATTCCATATACCTGATTGGTGGAAAGGAACTGAAAGAAGGAGAACAGATGCTGGACTCTGTTTTGTGCTACGACCGGCCGTAAGTATGGAATATCTTTGGTTTTCTAAAATCAGTGAAGATGGTGATATAATGACCCTCCAGGACAACAGAAGCTGGCCAGAAATTGGTGTAAATTCTCTAATAAACAAACATATCATTTTGTGCTACAGGCTTTCAGAATAATCATTGTTTGTTCTTGTAGGTCATTTAAATGGGGAGAGTCAGATCCATTACCGTATAAAGTGTATGGCCACACTGTCGTGTCTCATGATAACCTGGTGTATGTTCTTGGAGGCAAAGGAAATGAAAAGTAAGTAAAGTAAAATCCAAAATGGTTCCTGCTTTTGGTTCTGGGTTTACCTAAACTCAATGAATTACAAGAATTATAGAATTCACAATGACCAACACTTTACTTGGCAGAAGGAATTGATGACCTTTGTTACCCTGATTTTATATAGTGCCCTCTTGTTCTTCCCTACAGGAAATGTCTAAAAAGGGTTTGCGTCTACAACCCAAAGAAGTTTGAGTGGAAGGACTTGGCACCTATGAAAACTGGTCGGTCGCTATTTGGAGCCACCGTTCATAAAGGAAAAATCTTCATTGCCGCTGGAGTTACGGACACTGGTTTAACCAACACCATTGAAGTGTATGACATCAAGACCAATAAGTAAGTAAAATCGTTCTTAAAACTTTCTTACCCATGAACAGAGAAGAAAATATGGATGATATCTGTATATAAGACATTTGTGCACGTATATATTTCTTTTATTTATGTTACCTCAATTGCCTTACTTAGCTGCAGTCTTCTCCATTAATGGCTTACATAAAACAAGCAATATACTTCATTGAATATGGCCCAAAGTATGGTGACACCTGCTTTTCCAACAATAAGGATACTGAAGTTGATCCTCCCTTTGCTACTAAAACAGTCTCCCACTAGATGTTGTAACATTGATGGTGGGATTTGCTTTCACTCATGAGCACTGAGGTTTGGGACCAGGACTTTATCACCATTGTGTTTTCTATTCAACCCACAGGTATTTAATTGGGTTGAGGTCAGGGTCAGGCAAGTTCTTACTCCCAGTAAAACTATTCTGTACAGAACTTGCTTGTACCTAGGAGCATCATTGTGCCCCTAGAAAGGACCCTCTCCAAACTGTTGCCACAAAGTAGGAGGTATGGCATTGTCAAGACTTAAATATTTGAATTACTGTCATCTGCATCAGAAATGATGGGTCCACATCCAATTCCAAATATTAGAAAGGGTGATAGTGGGCATCCTATTATGAGAAGAGGAAAGTCCATAATTCAGCAGTTGAATAGATTGTCCTTACAGTTTGTTTTTCTCAAAGTCTTTCAAAACCTTATTCCCCAGGTGGGAAGACTTCACTGAGTTCCCCCAAGAACGCAGCTCTCTGAGCCTGGTCAGCATGAACGGGACTCTTTACGCTATCGGAGGATTTGCCACCATAGAGAATGAATCAGAGGAACTTGTTCCAACAGAACTGAATGACATCTGGAGGTAACAATGACCAGATCTTTCTTATAAAGAGAACTGTGTTTGTACTAGGGATACACCGAATCCACTATTTGGGATTTGGCCGAATCCCGAATCCTTTGTGAAAGATCCGACTGAATACCAAACCGAATCCGAATTTGCATATGCAAATTAGTGGCGGGGAATGAAAACATGTGAACATTTTTTTCACTTGCTTGTTTTGTGTTGAAAAGTCATGTGATTTCCCTCCCTGTCCCTAGTTTACATATACAATTAGGATTCAGTTAGGCCAGACACAAGGATTCGGCCGAATCCTGCTGAAAAAGGCCGAATCCTGGCCAAACCCTGAACCGAATCCAGGATTCAGTGCATCACTAGTTTGTACCATAGCAGTCTCATAAATAGGCTACCCACAATTCTCTGAGTGGGGCCCTAGCATCAGTAATAAAAAAAGTCGAGCGATTGTTGGCAACTTTGTTTAGCTGCACCCATTTGATTTCGGTCTTGATGCTTTTAGGTTCAACGAAGAGGAGAAGAAGTGGGAAGGAATTCTGAGAGAGATTCGATACGCGTCCGGAGCGACCTTTATTGCCGCCCGGCTCAATATCCTGCGATTAACAAAGATGTAACAACACCGGAATAGTTTCTGGGATAATAATATAGGTTATAGAAGTCTAGGCCAAGTATATAGAGAACATTAACAAACTATGGGGCTTGCTGATGATGGATCATGTTGTTGGGACCATTGTTGGAATAGCACTAAGTTCCCACCACCGAGGAGAAAAAGATCATATTTGCATGTGTTCTAGAATGATGCAACCTCAGCCTGGGAGGCAACAATTCTTTACACAGTTTGTAGCAAAGAAATTATCTTGTAACGACTGTGGCCATGATGCCCAACAACAGCCGTCTTGTTTTATGATTTTATGGTACATATACCCACAGATCTCATACCAAACCAAATTCATTTTTTCCCAGTCTTAAAACACGCCATTTTCATCTGTAGCAGCATTTTAAAATACCCTTACATCCCTCAAAAAACTCTTAAAACCCCCAACAAGAGCTCAGGGCTGAATTAAACCCATTTGCTAAATTCTTAAAAAAAAAAAAAAGTCCAAAATCTGGCAGTTATTTGTTGCTATGGGTTACTGGACCAGGGCTGGTTGTGCACTTGACTTTCCATATCACATATACCGTATATACTCGAGTATAAGCCGAGGTACCTAATTTTACCTCCAAAAACTGGGAAAGCTTATTGACTCGAGTATAAGCCGAGTATAAGCAATTCAATCAAAAAATTGAGGGTTTCTGCTCCCGTTGGAGGTGCCAGTGTCTCGTTTCTGGACGCCGACCACCATTCTTGGATGCCGGCGACTATTCTTGGAGACTATTCTTGGATGCCAGCGACTATTCTTGGAGACTATTCTTGGACGCCGGTGACCGTTTTTGCGTTGACCCGAGTATAAGCCGAGGTCGAGTTTTTCAGCATATTTTGGGGGCTGAAAAACTCGGCTTATACTCGAGTATATACAGTAATATACATATTCTGGGGACATCAGCAGGTACCTGAATTCCCACTGATACCTTTATATGTTACATAGTTACATAGTTACATAGTTACATAGTTAAATTGGGTTGAAAAAAGACAAAGTCCATCAAGTTCAACCCCTCCAAATGAAAACCCAGCATCCATACATACACCCCTCTACTTTTAATTAAATTCTATATACCCATACTAACTATAGAGCTTAGTATCACAATAGCCTTTGATATTATGTCTGTCCAAAAAATCATCCAAGCCATTCTTAAAGGCATTAACTGAATCAGCCATCACAACATCACCCGGCAGTGCATTCCACAACCTCACTGTCCTGACTGTGAAGAACCCCCTACGTTGCTTCAAATGAAAGTTCTTTTCTTCTAGTCTAAACGGGTGGCCTCTGGTACGGTGATCCACTTTATGGGTAAAAAAATGTTGAAGACCATTGGATCCTCGTCGATAGCAGAAATAGAACTCCCAGAATTCACAGTCGGCACTGGTTTTTCCACCCTACTGGTCAGCTCCTGATGCTTATAAGGAGGAAAGTGGCTGCCTGTTAAACACCAACCACCCCATAGGCCTCTGATTATACAGGAAGCCGCTAGATTTTTTTATATTTGAATTTTCAAAGTCATTGTACAAAATCAGTGCTATTTATATTGAGATTTTTACAGTACGTCTTGAGACAAGTATCTCTGTTTTGTGCGATATGTACCGACTAATATCACTGTGTCTAATACAATCTGCAGGTTTGGAGAGGGGGTTGTTGAGTTTTGCTAATAAAACATGAAAAATACTATAAAATATAGAAACATATTGTTATTTCTTATCTATGGACAGGTGCTTCTGCAGGTTGGGGGTGGGCCGAACACACCTGGAACTCAAATTAGGCCTGTCTAGCCGCAATGGGGTTTCTGTTGCAAACACAGCAGGGGTTCCATGGGCCACTTTCTTAAAAATACCAATAAGCCCTTTTTTAGATGATGTTGGAAACCAAGTTCTTTTGTAGGTGGAACAAAAAAGTATATTTTTGAAAAATACACATTCTCATGAATTCTACTACAATATCAAACTGCATATCTCATTTTGGCCTCAGAACTTTAACAGAATTTTGTCATCCCCGTGTCCTTAGCAGCAATCATTACATATCATAAATATAAGTATAAGGTATGATTAAGTATAAGGTATAAAGATGAAATCATGTAACACTGGGGCCGCTGTGTGCTGCAATGTTGATTTGTGGCTTGGTGGGAACCACATTTTGTCATATTGCTCAAGGACCACAAGCCAATGTTCAAGATTCACTCAATCTGTCAGTGTGTGTGTACATTGCTTGCAAAAAACATGCCCAGCATTTTGACACAGTGGCCCCAGCATTCCATGTCCAGCAATATTTGATACTGTGGTCCCCTGAAAGAAGGGATGTGTACTATCATGACCAAACATGTTGGTTGACCTTTTAGGTTCAAGATTATAAAAGGGGATGCATGTGCCCAGCATTTTTACACAGTGGCCCCAGCATTCCATTCCCTTCCATATATAATATTGTGGATCCCCTGAAAGAAGGGGGTGTGTATCATGATCAAACATGTTGGTTGACCTTTTAGGCTGAAGATTTTAAAAGCAGAGGGGATTCATGTGTCCAGCATTTTGACACAGTGGCCCAAGCATTCCATACCTATTATTATGTTGAAGACCTTTGGTTCCTCGTCGATAGCAGAACTAGAATTCACAGAAGGCACTGGTTTTTCCACCCTACTGGTCAGCTCCTGATGCTTATAAGGAGGAAAGTGGTTGCCTGTTAAACACCAACATCTCCATAGGCCTCTGATTATATTGGAAGCCGTAAGATTTTTTATATTTGAATTTCAGTCATTGTACAAAATCAGTGCTATTTATATTGAGATATTTACATTTTGCCCAGCATTTTGACACAGTGGCCCCAGCATTCCATTTCCATCAATATATAATATGTGATACTGTGGTCCCCCTGAAATAAGGGGTGTGTTATCATGATCAAACATGTTGGTTTACCGTTTAGGCAAAAGATAATAATAGAGATGGGGATGTATGTGCCCAGCATTTTGGCACATTCGCCCCAGCATTCCATGTACAGCAATAGATGGTACTGTGGTCCTCCTGAAATAAGGGATGTGTATTATCATGATCCAACATGTTGGTTGACCTTTCAGGCAGAAGATTATAAGAGGAGGGGATGCATGTGCCCAGCATTTTGACACAGTGGCCCCAGCATTTCATGCTATAGTGCCAGCCCTGAAAAAGAAGTCTAGACAGGAGCAAGCCTGTGTATGTCCCAAACAAAAAAAAAAAAAATTAAGACATCAAAAAATGTTTAAATTTGTTTTTTCTTTATTTTGTCAAAGAATTTTTTTTTTTACTATTTAAAAAGGAAAGAACTTGTTTGTCAGATTGGCAAAAGGCAAGTGGTTCAGATTTTCTCTAAAATCTCCACACATACATCTCCGTCTAAATTGTGCTCCAGACATTTCCTCACTAAAATTTTTTTTTCTACAACTACATTTATTATGATCTCCTATCCCTTCTAACGACACCTTTTCCACTTGAAAGCACTAGAGACATGAAAACGGTTAACGGCCAATACTACGGTGAGACAGCGGGAAAGCTGTATAGGTAAGCATACGATATAGTGAAAAAAAAAATTAAAAAAACAGTCAGAGGAGGGGAATATTGACATTTTTTCTCTTTCCGACATTCTAGTGTTTTTGACCATTTTTTTTCCTATCTACAAAAAGAAAGAAAAAAAAAATTAAAATAAAAAGAGAGACCTGAAGAAGTTGAAAGCTAAATACTGAACATTTTGTGGAACTTCTTCTGCTCCTTCTCCCAGAATGCTTTGCATTCAGTTATGCCGAGTGGTCGGCGACCAACGTCCAAAGCCTCATCGGCAGACTAGTTCTTCAAAAGGCAACGCCTCCTAAACCATATATCCTAAACGGATATTTTTTTTAAAAAAACATCAAAAAAAAGCTCCTCCTGGTAGCGGCGGACTTAAAGTCAAAGTTCAGCTTTTATACATTGGAGACAAGGGGGGAACTTTGGATTGGCAAAAGTTAAAGGGGAAGATCTATTTAATGACCCAAGAACACTCAATTCCAAAAAGTTCCATGGTCCACTAGATGACAGAACTACTCCCAGCGCACAAGGTTGAAGATGGTTCCTTCCAACTGTAGAATATAGTGGTGCCAACCAAGCAATGTATATACACATCCTTATTGCCCTTTACAATAGCTCTATCAGCTCTCAAGGGGAGAAAAAGAGGTTAACAACAAACAGATATGTGGTACCATTTCCATACATAAAACAATGTATTTAACTGGAATTAAAGTTCACATTTGGCCGTCCTGGGATACAAACCTTGCGGACAACTCATTCCCTAGTCTTTGAGAATAGGTGCCCCAAGAGGAAGCTCTAATTAAAATCAACCCACCAACACTACCGCCATTTTGCTCCTTTATAAAACGGGAAATGGCTGCCTTAAAGCCAAAAGGAGCCGATATAGTGTTGTTTAGCGGGCTAATGTCTAATGCTGGACTACATTTCCCAGCACGCTCAGCATGCTTCAGCTGTTGTAGTCCAGCAACATTGATGGACGGTTTATGTCCCCTGTGAAGATTCTATGGACCATCTATCCATAGTACAAGTTATCTTCTGCAACTGTATAGGCCGAGACCAAGAAGCCCATCTTCCACTGATATGGACGAAGAAGAGATGAATACCTTGATAACTGGGAATTGATGATGGATTCAACTCGGGAAGGGTAACATTGTAGTTCATTATCAGGAGATTGCCCATCTCTGGGTTGAATTGTCTTCTTCAGATCATCCCTCATTCCATTGCATTCCCTTCCTCCATGCAATGAAGTAAAAGCAGTGATCCCCAACCAGTGGCTAGTGAGAAACATGTTGCTCTCCAACCCCTTGGATGTTGCTCCCGGTGTCCTCAAAGCAGGAGATTATTTTTTAATTCCAGGCTTGGAGGCAAGTTTTGGTTGTATAAAAACCAGGTGTACTGCCAAACAGAGTCTCAATGTAGGTTGACAATCCACATAGGGGCTACCAAATGGCCAATAACAGCCCTTATTTAGCACCCGAGAACATTTTTCACGCTTGCGTTGCTCCCCAACTCCTTTTACTTCTGAATGTTGCTCACGGGTTCAAAAAGGTTGGTGATCCTTGAAGTGAGGGATGATCAGAAAGAAGACAATTCATTAAACCCAGAGCTTGGTTCAACGGGAACAAGGCATGATCTGTCCCTTTAAAGAGGAACAGCCATAGCATTAAAGTGCACCTCGTTTTTTTTTTTTTTCATTTTGTACGGTTTGGTTTTTACCCTGTAGGCAGGTCTCCTTTACCAAAGCAGGTGCTAAACTTCACTGCTGCAGTTAGTTATCAATGGCAACCAATAAGAATCCTGATGTCACATCACATGACTCATTATAAAAGTACCTGCTATAAGAAGTCATCACAGAGTTCTATGATCAGTCCAAGGGCCTCATATCGTTATAGTCATGGAGTGCCTCCTCTGTGACTTAATATCCTTATATATGACAATAGGGGGTGCGTGATCACTTATATTAAAGCTTTAGAAAACAACTTTAGGCAAAGTGCTGTAATACACAGTATCCGGGATACACATGTAAAGGGCACAACAAAATCTCACTATATACAAGTTATATATATATAGATTGATAGAGGGGGGACAAGAAACACTGAGCTGGTCAAAATACGGGTCGCTGCACTTCAGGGGGCTGCATTACAAGGACAACCTCGTGGACCTATAAAAGGGCAACACGATTAAACAGAGACCTCCCCAAGTCACGTTTCTGACCCTATTGCTGATAGACAATATTCAACAACCTCTTATTGCCAATGGATACTGGGAGGTTGCAGAGAATTGGGGTTTAGGAGGCGAAATGATGCTCTGGGATGCACGAAATTTAACTCCAGGGCCCCCCGAGCAAGAAACTGCGCAAAAATTAAGAGACCATTAAAATACGGTTAAATAAACGTATCCCTGTAGAAGGAACATATAAAAATGGTGAAATGAACGGACAGGGACGTATGAAGAATTCTCTTAGTTTGAAGGATAAAGGGGTGTCATTAGCGCTAAGTGAAGCAAGTAGGGGGGGCAGCTGCAGAGAATTCATTGTTCTGCCGATTTAAGGGGGATCCGGTCAAGCAGAGGAGATCAACTACAGATGCTAAGCAACCAAATCCTTCCCGAAACTGGCAGCCGCTTTGCACAAATATCCATCATTTTAGAGAATTCCGCCAGTCATTAGATTCTCCAGAATGTCCCCACCCCTTTAGCTCCAGCCTCTGCCAAAAAAAAACAAAAAAACGCTAGAGATTACAAAATAATAACATTATACAATTTTTCCTTTAAAAAAAAAAAAAAAAAAGGGGGGTGCGCTAGGAATGTGTGCAAATAAAACGTTAGTAGGAAATGAAATCGAGAACTCTTGACGGGATCACTATTTGGCGTGTTGCTATAACACACGCAAGTGGAAGTGATCACTAGTAGCCCTTCTTCCTCATTCCCGTCTCGCCAAGCAATGGCGCTCCGTCTAGGCCTATACTGAGCGGCTACAAGTGCAAGGTGCTATTAAAGGATAAGTAAACCTTTAATATAAGTGAATGTAAAATTGATGAGGGGGCTATTCTAAGCACTTTTGCAATGTACAGTCATTATTTATTTATTTTTAATTCCAAGATATTAAGGGATACATGTACTGTTAATATGAATGAATTTTGTTACAACAGCGCCACCTGCTGGTCATTTTCTGACCACTAAGTAGTCAAGGAAGAAGTTGTCAGGAGAAAGAAAGAGGCTGCTCTGATGTTCTTCTGCTTAGGAAAGATTTGAGAAAGGTTTCTAATTGTTTTCCTAAGCAGAAGAACATCAGCCTCTTTCTTTCTCCTGACAACTTCCTTGACTACTTGCTGGTCAGACTGGTGGGAAAATGACCAGCAGGTGGCGCTGTTGTAACACAAATCATTCATATTAACAGTACATGTATCCTTTATTATCTTGGGATTAAAAATAAATAATGAATGTACATTGCAAAAGTGCTTATAATAGCATTATCATCAATTTTATATTCATTTATTTTAAAGGTTTATATATCCTTTAAAGACAAAAGATGGTTTCTCCCTCCCTTACACCCCCATCTACATGTGGAGGCCGGATCCAAAGGAAGGGAAGACAAGTCATAGACAACCATTTCTTAGAGTTGTACCGAGGGGAACTTAAATGTCTTAGGTTGGACTTTAATTGTTGTTGGTGTTGACCCGTCCTGCAGGAAAGAGTGGTGGAGGCGGAGGAAGGTGGTGGGAAGAAGGAGGCATGCTGTGGGCCAGCGAGTGGAGAAGCGGCAAACCCATAGAGTGCTGTTGGAGGGTAGGGGAGAGACCAGGGCTGTTCTGGCCGGGGGAATTGCCGCTCTGGGATGAGGCGGAGAGGCTGGCGGCCATGCCCGGACTGCCAGGAGTCAGAGGATTTCCACCCTGGAAGCACTTTTCCCTGTGGGCTTTCAGCATGTTGGAGAAACGGAAGCGTTGGCCGCACACGTTGCAGGGGTAGGGCTTCTCTCCGGTGTGCGTCCGACGGTGCCGCTTCATGTTGGGTCGGCTGGTGAAGCTCTTGCCACAGATCTCGCAGATGAACGGTTTCTCTCCTGCAAGAACAGAAAAGAATAGGGATGGGGCAGAGACCAGTCACTGGCGAGACGTGCACATCCCTGCTCAGATAGATCAGCCCCCAGCTCAGTCAGTCTGTGGGTTCCTGGGAAATCTAAGGGGTATCATGACATCTTCCTTAAAGGATACGTAAACCTTAAAAATAAGTGAATGTAAAATTGATGAGGGGGCTATTCTAAGCACTTTTGCAATCTACATTCATTATTTATTTATTTTTAATTCCAAGATATTAAGGGATACATGTACTGTTAATATGAATGAATTGTGTTACAACAGCGCCACCTGCTGGTCATTATCCACCAATCTGACCAGCAAGTAGTCAAGGAAGTTGTCAGGAGAAAGAAAGAGGCTGCTCTGATGTTCTTCTGCTTAGGAAAGATGTGAGAAAGGTTTCTAATTGTTTTCCTAAGCAGAAGAACATCAGAGCAGCCTCTTTCTTTCTCCTGACAACTTCTTCCTTGACTACTTGGTGGTCAGACTGGTGGGAAACTGACCAGCAGGTGGCGCCGTTGTAACAAAATTCATTCATATTAACAGTACATGTATCCTTTAATATCTTGGAATTAAAAATAAATAAATAAATAAATAATGAATGTACAATGCAAAAGTGCTTAGAATAGCCCCCTCATCAATTTTACATTCACTTATTTTAAAGGTTTACTTATCCTTTAAGGAAGCCATGAGAGCTGGGGCTGAGGCATAAACAAATCTATACAGCTATGTTCAGAATAATAGCAGTGTGTTTAAAAAAATGAATAAAACTCAAAACCCTTATAAAAACTTTTATTTCCATATCCAGAATGCTCAGGACCTGGGTTTTTTTTGGATAGTGGATCTTTCCATAATTTGGATCTTCATACCTTAAGTCTACTTGAAATTCATATAAACATGAAATAAAGCCAATAGGCTGGTTTTGCCTCCAATAAGCATTAATTATATCTTAGTTGGGATCAAGTACAAGCGACTGTTTTATATTAGAGAAAAAAAAGAAATGATCTTTAAAAATTTGAATTATTTGGAAAAAAAATGGAGTGTATGGGGGATGGTGTTTCCATAATTCAGAGCTTTCGGGATAGCGGGTTTCCAGATAACGGATCCCATACCTGTAGAAGCAGTGTTTCTGTGCTGCACATCTGTGTTACATGAACTTCCAACAACCTGTTCCACAATTCTCCTGCGTTTCTTGCTTTTGCCTCACAAACACCATTTTTGAGGTCACCCCACAAGTTTTCTATTGGATGAAAGTCCTGGGGATCGGGCCCCTCATTAAGGTCAATCTTGTTGGTATAGAAACATGATGTTGCCCAGTTACTGGTGAGTTTGGGCTCGTTGCCTTGTTGAAACCCCAATTTCCTCTTGGGCATAAGGCAACATGAGCTCTTGAAGTATTTGATGTATTGAAACTGATCCATGATCCCTGGTATGAGATAAATAGTCCCAACACCATAGTCTGAGAAACATCCCCAAATCATGATGCTTGTGCCCCCGGCTTCACTCTGTACTGGGGCTTCAATTCAGCATTTGGGGGGGGGGGGCGTCTGATAAACTGTCTGTGGCCCCTAGACCCAAAAAGAACGATCTTACTTTCATCAGTCCACAAAATGTTGCTCCAGTTCTCTTTAGGCCAGTCAATGTGTTCTCTGGCAAATTGTAAGCTCTTCAGCACGTCTTTTTTCCAACGATGGGACTTTGCGGGGGCTTCACATAGTCCCTTCTAATTGTAACAGTATCACAGGGAACTTTACTCCTTCTTTCCTCTTCCCGGAGCTGATCATTGGCTGAGTCTTTGCCATTTTGGATATTCTTCTTTCCATTCCAATGGTCGTTTTCTGTTTTCTTCCACGTCTTTCAGCTTTTAGTGCCATTTAAAAGCATTTGAGATCAGTTTAGCTGAGCAGCCTCTCATTTTCTGCATTTCTTTATATGTTGTCCCCTCTCCAATCAACTTTTTAATCAAAGTCGGCAGTTTCAGAGAGAAATGCTCTATAACCAGCAGCACAACGTTTCCTCCTTCCTTCTTTAAATAAGGGCCCGAATTGGCTCCTGTTTATTCCCAGAATTAATGAGCGCACTAATTAAACCCCACACAGCTATTAATTGGTACAAGCTATTATTATGTGGAACGCTGGTATTATTTGGAACAATGATTGATCCAATGACACAGAATCAGTAAACATGACATGACAGTTGGGTCTCTATTACTCTACTACACCCACTAGTAAATTATGTGCCACGCAGAAATAGAATTTGATCAGGTTAGTGATGTCACACTGCTATTATTCTGAACACAGCTGTAAATGTGTATATCTATATATATATATATATATATATATATATATATATATATATATATATATATATATATATATATATATATATATATATATATATATATATATATATATAATAAATAAAATGTATATGTATAAAAATGTTTAAGAGAAAGAAAGGAAGAGTTTACTATAGGAACCCCGCCCCTATTATTATGGCTGCTCGTGGGTTGAACACACAGATGAGAGATCACTATGGTTTATGTATATATCAGTACTAAGTGCACAAGCGAGCCCCCCCTTATTACGGTTGCACCGACACCCTCATTCGGGAAAGGGAGAATTTTAGGATACCAGCCAGGAAAATGATTGGTGGAAAGGCAATGGCAGCCCACAAGATGTTAGACTTTAAGTAGAACTGGTTCATAAGGGCCTCCATGTTACAATGGATTTTAATGGTTAATACAGGTACGGGACCCGTTATCCAGAAAGTTCCGAATTACGGAATGCCTGTCTCCCATAGACGCCATTTTATCCAAATTTTTAAAAAGAATTTCCTATTTCTGTGTAATAATAAAAGAGTAACTTGTACTTGATCCCAACTAAGATATAATTAATCCTTATTGGAAGCAAAACCAGCCTTGTTGGGTTTATTTAATGTTTACATGGTTTTCTAATAGACTTAAAATTACAGAAAGATCCGTTATCTGTAAAACCCCAGCTCTGGAGCATTCTGGATAACAGGTCCCATACCTGTACACTAGGAACCCTTGGTAATTATTATAAGCAGCTCTTTGTTGTAGTTCTTGATCCTGGGTTGTTCTCTTTCCCAAGAACAAGGGCTTGGGTTGGATGTGCTTATCGCTACATTTAGGAGGAAGCAAAGTAAACCCACTCTAGACAGGGTCGGACTGGGGGGCCCGGGGCCCATCGGGATTGCTGACCAGGGCCGCCCCCCTACTGTGACGCATGAAGACGGCGCTCAACGTGCATACACAGACAGCGCTGTGCAGAATTTTTTTTTTGAATATTGGGAGAGGGGGTCTGGCTCAGAGGTGGCCCATGAGGATCAAGGCCCACCAAGTTTTTTCCCGGTGTCCCGCCGGACCAGTCCGACCCTGACTCTAGAGGTCAAAGCTGTACCAGTCTGATTTCCACTGTTCATAAGGGTCAATGCCATATGAAACATACCCAGTCAGATTGTTAGTCAGCATCAAAGTCCACTACCCCATCTGACCAAAGGAAAGAGAGCAGCCCAATAAGGGGGAAGTAAAGAGAATCCGAGGTAAATAGATGGTTAAACATCACTTTCCAGGTGAGACTGGCCTGTTAATAGCGATAAATAAACCATTCGAAATAAGTGAATGTAAAATTGATGAAGGGGCCATTCGAAGCACTTCTTGGGGGAAAGTAATAAAAGTCGCAAAGGGCAAAACAATTCGATTAAGGAAGAGTATTACATTGCGAAATGAGACGTTTTATTCTCGTTGTGAATTTTAATTGCGCATTGCCCACTTTTAAAGACGTGCGCGAAGGTGTCGTAATTTTTTCAGTAAGACGTTTCATTCCATTCACTGTGCACTTGTGCAAACTAAACAGTTTCCGGGTTCACTAAATCGGTATTAAATTTGCGCAGAGGCAAATTTGTTCGCCCAGAGGCACGACTTTTCGCAATGCGAATATTTTTTCCAGTGACCGACTTTTATTACATTCCCTCATTAAAATCTTAATTCCAAGATATTAAAGGATACATGTATTGTAGTGATGTGCGGGCCAGCCCAATACCCGTGGGACCGGCGGGTTTATACGCGGGACCTTGCACGCATCTTCGCGGGTGGTAGACAGGTGCGGGTTGAGCTCTTCTCCTGCTCTCCCCACCAGCCACCGTCAAATGCTGGCTTCAGACTTCTGGGTTCATCTTTTATAAATGCTGTGCCTGCTTGCCCCGCCTCTTTTGTGACATCATCGGGGGCGGATCTATAAAAGCAACCTGGAAGTGTGGGCCGGCACAGGCTAAGGGAGGGCAGGCGGGTTAGGGTCGGGGAAATCCTGACCCGCACATCACTATTGTACGGTTAATATGAATGAATTTTGTTCCAACAGCGCCACCTGCTGGTCAGTTTCCCACCAGTCTGACCAGCAAGTAGTCAAGGAAGAAGTTGTCAGGAGAAAGAAAGAGGCTGCTCTGATGTTCTTCTGCTTAGGAAAACAATTAGAAACCTTTCTCACATCTTTCTTAAGCAGAAGAACATCAGAGCAGCCTCTTTCTTTCTCCTGACAACTTCTTCCTTGACTACTTGCTGGTCGGAATGGTCAGAAAATGACCAGCAGGTGGCGCTGTTGTAATAAAAAATCATTCAAATTAACGGTACATGTAGTCTGTAAAGGACCTGTAAAATCTTTTTTTAAAACTAATTCGCCTTTATTAAGAAATAACTTACTGAAACTCCGCTTACGCTCCTCTTCGCCGATTGGGCGATTTATTGTGCGGCCGTCTATTTCTCCTCCCTGCCTTCCTTATAGGAGATAGCCAGGAAGAAGAAAACAAGCGCCACACGATGGATCGAGAACGCCTTTTCTGAAGAGGAGCGCAAACGGGAGTTTCGGTAAGTTATTTCTTAATAAAGGCTTTGCGATTTTAAAGTTTCATTTGTCTTGGTGTTTTTTTTTCAATGCATACAATGCATATTTTTTTTTAAATAAAAAATGTTTTGATGTTACTGGTCCTTTAATATCCTGAAATTAAAAATAAATAATGAATGTACATTGCAATAGTGCTTAGAATAGCCCTCTAATTAATTTTACACAAACTTATTTCGAAGGTTTACTTATCCTGTAAGGGAGTGGAGAAATGATACGTGGACACGAAATGCGTCAGCTACAGGCAATGTGGAGGAAGTGATAGGGTGAGAGAAGCCGCTTTGGGGGTGGAGCAGGTTTGGGGTATAAACAATATTAAATGATTGTCCTTACTTTCCTTACCGGTATGGGTCTTCATGTGTTCGTCAAAATACTGCTTCATGTTGAAGTCCTTGCCGCACCACTGACACATGAACTGCTTGTGGCCGATGTGGATGCTCATGTGGGAGCGCAGCTGATACTTGTACTGGAAGCGCTCGTGGCAGTTCTGCGGGGAGGGACAAGGACAAGGCTTTGGCTCACACTGGAGAACTTTTGGGCAGGGAGAAGAAGAAATGGCTGTATTCTCCACCATGCCAACTGGCAAACATAAACATGACTCTTCACACTGCTGTATAGTAATGAAAGATTATAGGATAAGTAAACCTTTAATAAAAGTGAATGTAAAATGGATGAGGGGCTATTCTAAGCGCTTTCGCAATGTACATTCATTATTTATTTATTTTTAATTCCAAGATATTAAAGGATACATGTACTGTTAATATGAATGAATTTTGTTACAACAGCGCCACCTGCTGGTCATTTTCTGACCAGCAAGTAGTCAAGGAATTTGTCAGGAGAAAGAAAGAGGCTGATGTTCTTCTGCTTAGGAAAACAATTAGAAACCTCTCTCAAATCTTTCCTAAGCAGAAGAACATCAGAGCAGCCTCTTTCTATTGACAACTTGGTGGTCAGAATGGTCTGAAAATGACCAGCAGGTGGCGCTGTTGTAACACAATTAATTTCTATTAACAGTACATGTATCCTTTAATATCTTGGAATAAAAAATAAATAAACAATGAATGTACATTGCAAAAGTGCTCATTAATTTTACATTCACTTATTTTAAAGGTTTACTTATCCTTTAAAGCGGTGATCCCCAACCAGTAGCTCATGAGCAACATGTTGCCCTCTAACCCCTTGGATGTTGCTCACAGTGGCTTATGTGTAAAAGAAAACGGATCCGCACACACACCGATTAGTGTAGTCGGGGATAATCCCCTTTTATTCAGCCACCAAACATCAACGTTTCGGGGGGGAACACCCACCCTTCATCAGGATGCTCCCAGTGGCCTCACACCAAGTGCTTATTTTTGAATTACTAATTTGGAGGCAAGTTTTTGTTGCATAAAAATAGGGAACCGAATCCAAGATTCGGTTCCGGATTCGGCCTTTTTCAGTAGGATTCGGATTCAGCAAAATCCTTCTGCCCGGCTGAACCGAATCCGAATCGTAATTTTCATATGCAAATTAGGGGTGGGGAGGGAAACTGCATAACTTTTTGTCACAAAACAAGAAAGTAAAAAATCTTTGCCCCTTCCCATCCCTATTTTGCATATGGAAATTAGGATTCAGATTTGTTTCGGAATTCAGCCGAACCTTTTGCGAAGGTGGATTCGGTGCATCCCTACATAAAAAACACATGTACCGCCAAACAGAGCCTCATGTAGGCTGACAGTCAACATAGGGGCTACCAAATGGCCAATCACAGCCCTTATTTGGCACCCCAAGAACAGTTTTCAAACTAGTGTTGCTCCCCAACTCCTTTTACATCTGAATGTTGCTCACTGGTTCAAAAGGTTGGGGATCCCTGCTTTAAAGGGTAACTTCTGGGTGAGTAGCTGAAAAAACAAAGGCCTAAGGATCTCACCTCACATTTGAAGGGTTTCTCCCCGGAGTGCTGGAGGGAGTGGACCTTGAGGGACATGCTGCGCTTGAATGATTTGCCGCAGGTCTCGCAGGTGAAAGGCATATCCTTAGTGTGCGCTGCCGGGGCACAAGAGAAACACAATTACCCTCTTACTTTCAGAATCTAAATGCTGAAAGCAGTATCTATCTTCTCTGTTTATATTCTCTGAACTGCTGTTCTGACTCCTGAAACAATTTAGCACAAGCCACTCACCGACGAGATGTTTTCGGACGTGGGCCATGGTGTAGAATTTCTTCTCGCAGATGTCACAGGAGAACTTCTTCTCCGCGTAGCCGTGCACTATCTTGTTGTGCTCGTGCAGAGACCACAGCTTCTTAAAGGTCTTCCCGCACGTTAAGCACTGAAAGGAAAGCAAAGACGGGATTGGTCAGTACCTGGAACCAGCGCCACATTTCGAGTTTCAAGTTTATTGCTGTACATTCCTCCTCCACCACTAGGTGGCATTAATGTTAAATATAGATGTGTGACAGGGACAGGTGACAGTTGCAGCAGAATTACAGTAGGTTGTCGTATGGTATAAATGCACCGGCATAGTCTGGTTCTGCTCAATGGGCAGGGAGTCTGGTGTGTTCAGCTGAATGTCACTGCTACGACACAGCGAATAACCTTGGCAAAGTGGATAACGAACAGCAAAACAAACCCCTGGGTAGGAATGATCCCTATGTACTGCTGGTATGTAATAACCCCAGATATGCCAAATAGAGCTAAAAGGTTACTATAGTCCTCTCCTGATCTGGTTCTTCCTTGGGGTCACGTCTGAATATGTCACACTTACTGCCATAGTTTTATGGGATCTCTCTGTACAGACTATGAGCAAACTTAGGGACTGTTCCTGCTGAATTGTGCTTAGTACAGGGGAATACCTATGCTGCCATAGTTTTATGGGATCTCTCTGTACAGACTATGAGCAAACTTAGGGGCTGATCCTGCTGAATTGTGCTTAGTACAGGGGAATACCTATGCTGCCATAGTTTTATGGGATCTCTCTGTACAGACTATGAGCAAACTTAGGGGCTGATCCTGCTGAATTGTGCTTAGTACAGAGGATACCTATGCTGCCATAGATTTATGGGATCTCTCTGTACAGACTATGAGCAAACTTAGGGGACTGTTCCTGCTGAATTGTGCTTAGTACAGGGAATACCTATACTGCCATAGTTTTATGGGATCTCTCTGTACAGACTATGAGCAAACTTAGGGACTGTTCCTGCTGAATTGTGCTTAGTACAGGGAATACCTATGCTGCCATAGTTTTATGGGATCTCTCTGTACAGACTATGAGCAAACTTAGGGGTTGTTCCTGCTGAATTGTGCTTAGTACAGGGAATACCTATGCTGCCATAGATTTATGGGATCTCTCTGTACAGACTATGAGCAAACTTAGGGGACTGTTCCTGCTGAATTGTGCTTAGTACAGGGAATACCTATACTGCCATAGTTTTATGGGATCTCTCTGTACAGACTATGAGCAAACTTAGGGGCTGTTCCTGCTGAATTGTGCTTAGTACAGGGAATACCTATGCTGCCATAGTTTTATGGGATCTCTCTGTACAGACTATGAGCAAACTTAGGGACTGTTCCTGCTGAATTGTGCTTAGTACAGGGAATACCTATGCTGCCATCGTTTTATGGGATCTCTCTGTACAGACTATGAGCAAACTTAGGGGGCTGTTCCTGCTGAATTGTGCTTAGTACAGGGAATACCTATGCTGCCATAGTTTTATGGGATCTCTCTGTACAGACTATGAGCAAACTTAGAGATTGTTCCTGCTGAATTGTGCAAGTCCATTAACAATGAATACTCATTCTGGGGGCAGAGGATCTGAACCAAATGGGCTTCTTCATAGTCAGGGGTAACATCAGGCTCTGGGGACAGAAGGATCTGGACTGTGGGATCTGATGTATTGTGACCACCTACCCAGCCCTTCTCCTGCCTTGAATTTTGCTTAAAGTACCAATAAAGTGCAAGCAGCAATTAGAGGAGGGACAGTTTGGGCCCATTCACTGCCGATGGATACAAATACCTTGCTGAGCCCTCACACGCTGAATTCCCTGCCCCAGTTACACAAGTATTTATTGCGCAGTCCTTGCTACAATGACAGTGTCAGTCGGGAGCTCCAGACAAATGATCTGCATGGAGTTCAGTGACAGCCCCTTTATAATCCCCCGAGCAACACGGGAAACTGAGCAGAAAAGGTCAGCGGCACGGAGACTCCTAATGAGACAGGACCCGACAAGCCGGCCATTCACAGGGGCTGCTGCTGTCACCTGATCTGTCCTTTGTTGCCATGGATACAAGGCACGGAGGTCAAACCCGCTCCCAGGAATCTATTGTTACCAGTCGGCTGTCACAATAATGGAAGCACATTTCTGATTGGTTGCTATGGTGCCGGACGAAATCACAGCTCCCATTTCCACTAAGACCAAAAATATTTTACAGTATCACTCATGTATTATAAGGGATAATGTACCCCCTACTGTAAATGATAAGGATATTAGAAGTCACTGAGGGGTTGTTCTGTGACCATATAAAGGCACAAGGCTGCAGGCTGAGTTATACAGGGAACTGTGTATCACTCATGTATTATAAGGGATAATGTACCCCCTACTGTAAATGATAAGGATATTAGAAGTCACTGAGGGGTTGTTCTATGACCATATAAAGGCACAAGGCTGCAGGCTGAGTTATACAGGGAACTCTGAGTATCACTCATGTATTATAAGGGATAATGTACCCCCTACTGTAAATGATAAGGATATTAGAAGTCACTGAGGGGTTGTTCTGTGACCATATAAAGACACAAGGCTGCAGGCTGAGTTATACAGGGAACTCTGAGTATCACTCATGTATTATAAGGGATAGTGATGGGTCCGAAGGGTCTTACCTGAATGTTCTTTTCACAGTCCGTCTGGTGATGCAGCATCAATTCACTCTCCAGCAGGAATCGTTTGCCACATTTATCACAGATCCTCATGCGACTGTGGGTGACGTTCATGTGCTTTTCCAGGTACCACCTATTGTTGAACACCCTAGGGCACTTCTTACATGGGAAGCTTTGCTTCTCTTCAAATTTACCTTTTTGGCCCACACCATCCTGTCCTCCTTTCTTTTTCCTCCTTCCACTACCTCCTGCTCCTCTCTGATTTCGAGTTCCTTTAGAACCTTTATTCATCTTGGTGGACTTGTCCTCACTCGGAGACGGACTTTCCTCCTCTGCCGAGTTTTCATCCTTGGTCATCTCCTCAGTTTCATCATTGTCCTTGTCCTCCTCCCGTGATTCCTCGTTGTCCTCATCACTTTGCATGCCTTCATCTTCTTCATCCTCCAACATGTCTAAAAAGTCATCCTCTTCTTCTAGTCCACCTTCCTCCTCCTCGTTTTCATCATCTCCATCTTCTTCCGAGCCTCGGTCATCCCCATCTGATCGATCTAGGATGGTTACTGGATCTGAGGATCCTTTTCCTTCTGTCCCCTTGGAGACATTTAGTGTCTGGTTATTTAAATTGACCTCTACAATTATCTGCTCTCTGTTGAAGGACTCTTGGCTTTCAACGTCCTCTTCAGAGTCTCCTCCTTCAATTTTACAAACCCTCTGTCCACTCCTTTCCTCGTCTTTGAAATACTGCTTTGGTGACGACGTGTTGGGAAGATGTCCTTTGGTCACACTGTCCTCTACTCTGACTGAGTAAGGGTCATTACCTTCCCGTGAATAAATTTTAGTCTGAGGTGCATCCACCTCTTGCTTGATCTCCCGATAAAACTGTGGTGGCATTACAGCAGAAGTATCATTCCTAGTGCCCTCTGCATCTAGAATATCGTTGGCCATGGACAGGTTCAAAGACCTGTTGTGGATCAGCTCCTGACAAGATGTGACAATTTCATTCATCTGCAAAACTGCCGCCGCATTGAGGACATCCTGCACATTGCAGCCGTTGACCAACAGCTTGGAGGTGTAGATGAAGTTGAGGATCTGCTGGAAGCCTCGAGATGTCAAGGCTTCCAAGGACAGTTCCACTCTTTGGAGCTGCTTGTTCTGGGTGAAGAGGGAGTGGAAGAACTGACTGTAGGCAGCAAGGACCCCTTTGTGAGCAGGGAACGTGCTCTTTTGCTGAACCAGTACAATGTCCACATCGCAGAGGTCAGGCTGAAACAGGCGCTGCTCGTTGAGTCTGTCCATGAGACAAGTGAAGTGGAGAGCCACATCTTCCACTAGAGAATACTCCGTGGAAGGGTAGTCTGTTGTCTTCTCAACTATCAACTGTGAAAGAGACAAGAGCTCATTAAAACATGGAATTAATAGTTATTTGGGAGCCTATCAAAATTACTTACAGATAAATTCCTTGACAATAGTGTAATGATACGATGGTAAACATGTACCCCCAGTGTAAATAGTAAGAATTATTTTTGCTTTGACCGTTGCCCAGCGTGGGCCGAGGAACGAGGCAGATAAAGAAGGTGCTCCCAGTCTCTCATGCAGTGGAACTGGCGGCTGTGGATTTTGATTTATTTTTTCTAGGGAGGCACAGAAAGGGAAAAATCTCACATGCCTGCTGATCCGACCCAAATCCCAGCCCATCTCTGGCTGAACCAATGTAAATAGCACCACCACGGCTTAGGTAGTACACCTTTGAGTCAACTGTTAATATGATGTAGAGAGTGATATTCTGAGACCACTTCTAGTTGGTTTTCATTTTTCATTATTTACGGTTTTTAGGTTACAGTGGAACCTTACATCCCCAGATTTTAGGTTTCCCCTCATTTTACATTGTTTTTTAGTGGTCCCATCTAAATATTTTACACAATACATTGCCCTGATTTTACACCATTTTTTTCTGGAGCCCTGAAAACATAAAATGGGGGTTCTACGGTATTTAGCAGCTCTCCAGTTTGCAATTTCAGCAGTCTGGTTGCTAGAGTCCAAATTCCCCTAGCAACCATGCATTGATTTGAATAAGAGACCGGAATATGAACAGAAAGAGGAGTAATAAAAAGTAGCAATAAAAATACATATGTAGCCTTACAGATAATTTGTTTTTAGATGGGGTCATTTGAAAGGTAAAAAAATAGATAATAAATAAAAAAGAAGACCAGTTGAAAATTTGCTTAGAATCAGCCATTCTATAACATCCTAAAATATAAATTAAAGGTGAACCGCTCCTTTAAAGCTACGATGCCAGTGTCGTTGATTATACCAAGACAGAAAAGGTCAAAACGGGTCAAGTTAAAAGGCAAATACATTTATTTTCATTAGTCCTATTGCAACTTTGAGACTTCCAGCAGTTAGCAGTCCTATCCCAGTTGACCACGTGGCCACAATTCCCAGTTCCATTGTCCTCCTGCTGGAAGTACAAATTGATTTCCAGTCTGATGCAAGGGAATCAAGGATCTTCCAGTTGAGTTGGCACGCTACTTGTGATCCATACGAGAACACGTGGCACCAGCATTTCATGGTCATCTAAGGTGATCACCTATAACAAGTTCTAAGGAGGGACAGACATGCATCAGCACCCTTCTGTGCCACCCATAGAGAGAATTGGGGGTAGTCGGGCAATACTACTTCTGTTGACACTGACAGCCCTAGGAGAATCAAACTGGATCAGTACAAAGTGACCCACCAAGGAGGGAGAGAAATGGGGGTTCCTAGAGGTCCTGGATACAGGGTTTATTCTGCAGGTAGAACAATCAAACTGGATCAGTACAAACTGACCCACCAAGGAGGGAGAGAAATGGGGATTGTCGGGCACTTACACCCCAGTTGACCCCGAGAGTATATTCTGCAGGCAGAACAATAAAATTGGATGGGTAGATGGTGTCCAATCATGGGACAATCAGGTCCAGTATAGATTAGAGCAGGGATCCCCAACCTTTTGAACCCGTGAGCAACATTCAGAAGATAATGGAGTTGGGCAGCAACACAGGCATAAAAACTGAGGTTCTGTTTGGCAGTACACCTGGGTTTTATACAACCAAAACTTGCCTCCAAGCCAGGAATTCAAAAATAAGCACCTGCTTTGAGGCCACTGGGAGCAACATCAAAGGGGTTGGGGAGCAACATGTTACTCACGAGCTACTGGTTGGGGATCACTGGATTAGAGTGTCACACAGAGAGACTGGGAGCAGCTCTAATGACAGGAGTACAGAGATGGGGACAGCAGGTCAGAAGACAAACAATCATCCGCTGCCGGGATCAGCACAATGATTCACGGCTCAGCCAAACACTTCCATTATCTTATCTGTCCGTCAAGTGCAGTTTAATAGTTGCAATGGGATAATTAGCAATCAGAGTCTCCCGGTGGAACACAAAGGCGCTATAGGTTATATGGCATCAGCCAAAATTCCACCAGACTAACTGCACGGGGCAACGGTCACTACGGGATATTGCGCTGGCACCAATTCCACGTGATTGGCCCCTGCATTATCTATTGGCTCCAAACAGTTGAGCTTTTTACAATGTGAAGCTCCTCAGGGGCGGGTACTAACTACTACATGATACCTGCCCCTGCTCATACATACAAATGCCAAATATGGATAATACGGATAAAGGCACAGGGGATTTTTAAATTTAGGCTTCCAACTTTGTTATTCAGTGTTTGCCAGGGCCCCACTTATTATATGTGTGTGTTTACTTGCATAGGAGTCCCCTTCCTGTATGTAAGCTGACATTAATTCCCCTTTAATTTGCATGCATTATTAATTATATCATAAAGAGCCAGTGCAAAGCGTGCAATAATCAGCTCTGAATCCGCCTGTGACTTCTGATTTTATACATATACATATACACATATACACATACATATACATACATATATATATATATATATATATATATATATATATATATATATATATATATATATATATATATATATATATATTAATTATAATTAGGGATGGGCAAATTTTTTCACCTTGTTTCGCTGAAAAAATGACGCCCATAAACTTGCATGTATGTACAAAATTTTTTTGACACCCATAGATTTTAATGGGCGTCGGTGACTTTCGCCGGCGGCAAATTTTTGGCGAAACGGATGAAATTCGTCCATCACTAATTATAATAATACCTAATCTATAGCAACTTCATATGCCCAATGGTGGAGTCCTGCGCTGAACCAATTTCTAAGACCGGGACCTGCAACCCGCATATTTTCCCACTTTGATCCGCAACCCGACTCGGACCCGCGACTGCCTTATCTGCAACCCGACCCGCAACCGCCGATCACCATCAAGCAGGCAGTGATGTTGCGGCAAACCGGAAGTGATGTCATGAAAAGTGGGAGGGGACAGAAACAAGTTTGATAAAACGTTAAAAGAAGTAAAATATAGACAATAGTACATAAGATAAGAAATTTAGATCAGACTCGCAACCCGACCCGCTGAAAATCCTCCCTTAATTCCGCAGGGTGCAAGCTTTTTTTTTTTGTGGGTAACCCGCGAGTACCCGACCCAATGCAGGACTAAATAAATCCCCTTAAGTTGCCCTTTAACCAAGGCTGTAAACTTTTATACATAAATATGGGACCTGTTATCCAGAATGCTCAGGACATGGGGGTTTCCGGATAACGGATCTTTCCGTAATTTGGATCTTCAAACCTACTAGAAAATCATATAAACATGAAATAAACCCAATAGGCTGGTTTTGCTTCCAATAAAGATTAATTAGATCTTAGTTGGGATCAAGTACAAGTTACTGTTTTATTATTACACAGAAAAAGGAAATCATTTTTAAACATTTGGATTCTTTTATTGTAATGGAGTCAATTGGAGACAGCCCTTCCGTAATTCGGAACTTTTTGTATAACGGACACGCACTGCAAGTCATGTGATAGGCCAGAAGAAATCGGCTGTGCCGCTCTGCAGGGAGATAAACAGCGGAATTCCACAGAAAGAGTCAGTTTGGGTCACTGAGATTTCTGCACATTTGGGAACACACACATAGTGGGAGGAAGAGGGACGGCTGTAAAGCGATTGCTGCTGAAAACAGCCACCGCCTGGCTGGTTCGTATTTTCTGCACTGCTGGTTCTGACTCCCTGTACAATGTAGCAGGAAGCCGAAAGGACTTCAAGAGTCAGAAAGAGAACAGAAAGAGACATTTGCAATGAGATGCATAACTATAAATGCAATGAGAAGAAGGAATGAATTTATATTAGGGATGCTACGAATCCACTATTTTGGATTTGGCCGAACCCGTGCATTCTTCACAAAAGATTTGGTCTTATAACATACTTCCCAACTGTCCCATTTTTAGAGGGACAGTCCCTCTTTTGACAGCTCAACCCACTGTCCCTCGTTTGTACCGGAAAGTCCTGTTTTTTTCTCTGCACTGAACAGCCAGAAAAAGAAACAAAGTTTCTCACTTAATTGGCTTTTGGCAGAGAGCCCAGAACAGCCACAGCTGCAGATAAGATAATTTTGTAACAATTTTTTAAGATAAGCAAATAAGTAATTGTAACAATATAAGATAACAGGTCTCTTGGGAGAAGTCAGACTCGCAGCTTAAAGAGCAATTTACCTTCATTAGTAAAACTGTAATAACAAAAAAAAAAAAACACAGCAATATGTTCAAACTTTCATAACCTGCCAAATTTTGTAAAATGAACATGGTAATTAGGGGGTGTGGCCTCAAAAATTGGTGCGGTTTAAAATTCCTCTCTACATGCGGCAACTTTTTTTGTCCCTCCTTTTATTTCCAAAATGTCAGGAGGTATGCGAATACCGAACCGGATCCTAATTTGCATATAAAAAATGTTTTCACCTTTCCACCCCTAATTTGCATATGCAAATTAGGGGTGGCAAGGTGAAAACATTTTTTGCTTCCTTGTTTTGTGACAAAAAAGTCCCGCGATTTCCCTCCCCTAATTTGCATATGCAAATTTGGATACAGTTGGGCAGACGGATTTGGCCGAATCCTGGCTGAATCCCAAACCGAATCCTGGATTCGGCGCATCCCTAATTTATATTGAGTTATTCTATTTATTAAATAATGGGATTATATTAATTATATATTTTTAATTAAGCAAAACTGTGTAGGGGTGAAGTTGCCCCTAGTGTCCTGGACTTGTGAAAGCAGCATGGGAACACTTTGGGAATGGCTTCCACTCCTGGAAAGGTCCGGCCATTCATCGTTATCGGGGTGTGGATAATACCCGGAGCATCTGCCTCCACTCACCCCAAAATAAGCGACATATACAGTGGTGTGCAAAACTATTTGCCCCCTTCCTGATTTCTTATTCTTTTGCATGTTTGTCACACAAAATGTTTCTGATCATCAAACACATTTAACTATTAGTCAAAGATAGCACAAGTAAACACAAAATGCAGTTTTTAAATGAGGGTTTTTATTATTTAGGGAGAAAAGAAATCCAAATCTACATTTTCATGTGTGAAAAAGTAATTGCCCCCTGAACCTAATAACAGGCCCATGTAGATTTGGAGATTTTTTTTCTCCCTTAATAACATAAACCTTCATTTAAAAACTGCATTTTGTGTTCAATTATGTTATCTTTGACTAATAGTTAACGGTTTTTGATGAGCAGAAACATTTACGTGTGACAAACATGCAAAAGAATAAGAAATCAGGAAGGGGGCAAATAGTTTTGCACACCACTGTATTTGTATAATGACATTACCAGGTTTAAACAAGAAGGTGGCACAATGCCCAGCACCAATTACTGACCAACATTGGTCACTGGTCCAGCTTTAGATTAGATTGCAAGCTCTGCCAGGGCCAGGACAATCCGCATACACTGACAAGTACAATTAAAGGCACAAAACACTGTCTCCCCGTGTGCCCTACAGGAGGATAAAGAATCCTTCCAGTGCCCTTCATTGTATGGCGGCTCCTACAAGCTACAGACGTACTGAACCTGGGAAGGTGGGGGACAAAAAAGCAAAAGTTCCCCCAATTCTCAGGAGCTGAAAGATAAACAACCTTGAATTCATCATCACAGGACCCCAGGGAGCCCGAACATCACACTGAATGTTCCCATCTGCTGCTTATACATAAATAAGTGTATATACAATGAAATACCTGCAATGCAGTTTGTCTGTGTCCCTCCATGTCTCTTACAATGGGGATCAGATAGGATCTGTGCAGCCACTGGGACAGAATGTTCTGTTATACAGATAGCTAGAATCTCAGCTGCCATAAAGCAGGACAGGACTGCTGCTTATAATGGGGATCAGATAGGATCTGTGCAGCCACTGGGACAGAATGTTCTGTTATACAGATAGCTAGAATCTCAGCTGCCATAAAGCAGGACAGGACTGCTGCTTACAATGGGGATCAGATAGGATCTGTGCAGCCACTGGGACAGAATGTTCTGTTATACAGATAGCTAGAATCTCAGCTGCCATAAAGCAGGACAGGACTGCTGCTTACAATGGGGATCAGATAGGATCTGTGCAGCCACTGGGACAGAATGTTCTGTTATACAGATAGCTAGAATCTCAGCTGCCATAAAGCAGGGCAGGACTGCTGCTTACAATGGGGATCAGATAGGATCTGTGCAGCCACTGGGACAGAATGTTCGGTTATATGCTAGAATCTCAGCGACCAATCAGAGCAGGAGCAGAGAAGTCTAAATAGAAAGATGATCAATAGCGTGACAGTAACGTAACAGCCTCACAGAGCAATCATTTATTGGCTGCTGAGGTCAGAGACCCCCATTTGGTAAGCAGGAGCAAGGACCCAGCATCCACAATACTTTATTTTAAGGGCTACTTTACCTTTAAATAAACAGTTAGTGCCCATTGAAAGCAACTATTCAGTTGGTCTTTACTTTATATGTTCTGGTTTGCGGATTTCTAGGCTTATAATTCTCTACCTTTTCGGCCTGCAAATGAAAATGCTGATCTCTGCATTTCATCTGGCATTTTGACTTTGACTTAGCTGTGCCTTAACAACCAGGCCCCACTTAAAATCCCAACACTACCAGCTGCTACAACAAAAAAAAAATTTAAAAAAAATTTAAAATCTAAAAATAAAGACTTCCACTTGTCTACAGCATACTAATAATGCATTTTAGGGTTAGCTTTCCCTTTAAAAAGTATCCTTTCATGTGGAAACGTTTGACACGTTAATATCAAATGAGATGGGTATGAATAACAATAAACCGCCAGTTTAGCATTAATTGCATGCAGGTGCATTATAGGGGTGGTTCCCCTTTGCTAATTCTATGCAACTTTTCAATTGTCCTTTATTTTTTTTATATAGTTTAATAATTTGCCTTCTTCTGAGTCTTTACAGGTTTCCAACGGGGAGGGGTCACTGACCCCATCTAAAAACAAATGCTCTGTAAGGCTACGCATCTATTGTTATTATTGTTTTTTATTACTCATCTTTCCATTTATTCCCTCCCCTATTCATATTCCAGTCTCTTATTCAAATCAATGCATGGTTGCTAAGGTAGTTTTGACCCTAGCAACCATATTGCTGAAATTTACACAACGGAGAGAGCTGCTGAATAAAAAGCTAAATTACTAAAAAAAAAAAACTCAAATAATAAAAACCAATTAAAAAAATTCTCTGAATATCACCATACATGTTACGTTACTTTAAAGGTGAACTTCCCCTTCAAACTGTTTCACTTAAAGGGGAGGTTCAGCTTTGAGTTAACTTTTAGCATGTTATAGTATGGTCAATTTTAAGAAACTTTTCGATTGATCGTCATTATTTATTTTTATTAGGTTTTAAATTATTTGCCTTCTTCTTCTGACTCTTCCCAGCTTTTAAATGGGGGTCACTGACCCCATCTAAAAACAAATGCTCTGTAAGGCTACAAATGTATTGCGATTGCTATTATAAAACAATCTCCTATTCATATTCCAGTTACTTATTGAAATCAGTACATGGTTGCCAGGGTCATTTGGACCCTAGCAACTAGACTGCTGAAATAGCAAACCCAGAGAGTTGCTGAATAAAAAGCTGAATAACTCAAAAAACTTCTATAATAAAAAATAAAAACCAACAGCAAATTGTCTCAGAATATCCCTCTCTACATCAGACAGACAGTTCATTTAAAGGTGAACAAACACCTTTAAAGGGGTTGTTCACCTTCAATTTAATTTTTAGTATGACGTAGAGAGGGACATTCTGAGACCATTTGCAACTGGTTTTCATTCTTTATTATTTGTGGTTTTTGAGTTATTTAGCTTTCTATTCAGCAGTTCACCAGGTTGTAATTTCAGCCGTCTGGTTGCTAGGGTCCAAATTCCCCTAGCAACCATGCACTGATTTGAATAAGAGACTGGAATATGAATAGGAGAGGCCTGAATAGAAACATGAGCAATAAAAAGTAGCAATAACAATAAAGTTATAGCTTTACAGAACATTTGTTTTTAGATGGGGTCAGTGACCCCCATTTGAAATCTAAGAAGAATCCAACGAAAAAGGCAAATAACTAAAAAACTATAAAAAATAAACACTGAAGACCAATTCAAAAGTTGATAAGAACTGTCTATTCTATAACATACTAAAAGTTAATTTAAAGGTGAAACAACCCTTTGATGACATTTTCCAGCCTCACCTGCTATGTAGTTAATAGACCCAGAACTGAAACACTGACTCCCAGTTACATACCCACATTACCCCTGACTACAGGCTCCCCCTTAAAGGGATACAGTCATGGGAAAAAACATTTTTTTTCAAAATTAATCAGTTAATAGTGCTGCTCCCGCAGAATTCTGCACTGAAATCCATTTCTCAAAAGAGCAAACAGATTTTTTTTATATTTAATTTTGAAATCTGACATGGGGCTAGACATATTGTCAGTTTCCCAGCTGCCCCCAGTCATGTGACTTGTGCTCTGATAAACTTCAAATCACTTTTTACTGCTGTACTGCAAGTGGGAGTGATATCACCCCCTTCCCCCCCCCCCAGAAGCCCAACAAAAGAACGATGGGAAGGTAACCAGATAACAGCTCCCTAACACAAGATAACAGCTGCCTGGTAGATCTAAGAACAACACTCAATAGTAAAATCCAGGTCCCACTGAGACACATTCAGTTACATTGAGAAGGAAAAACATCAGCCTACCAGAAAGCCGTTCCATCCTATAGTGCAGGCACAAGCCACATGACCAGGGGCAGCTGGGAAATTGACAATATGTCTAGCCCCATGTCAGCTTTCAAAATTGAATATAAAAAAATCTGTTTGCTCTTATGAGAAATGGATTTCAGTGCAGAATTCTGCTGGAGCAGCACTATTAACTGAAAAAAACACGGTTTCCCATGACTATCCCTTTAAGTACATACAATAGCCGTGACTACAGGCAGCAGTGGTATAAAACATAGAAACACAAAGAAAGCAGTTCCCAGTCGCCTCTCTATGATGCAAGTGCTATCCCTTTAATTGCTGCACCTCAGGAAGACAGAAACAGCCGGAGGGCCATTATTATTGGCTCCTCACAAGCAGTGACATTAGCCCCGGGACTCATGATGTTGCTAGTGATACAGACACACGTCATATACACAGGGAGCCTGGATTTCCCAGAATGAGTGACGTCACAATGCAAAGTGTGACGGGGAACTTGTACAACAGCAGCAGCTCCGTGCCCGGGTACCAGGATGATTTATAGGGAAATGTGCAGCACCAGTGACACAAGCCTCATGTACATACAGAACAAGGGGCCCTCCAGCCTCTCACACAAACATGCCCAGAGCTGCTGCACAGCAATATGACGCCACAATTACACAGCCCAAAGGAAAGGGCAGGAGAGGTCACTCTGCTTGGAGACATAATCCTACACTGGCATCATCTCTACAGACACATGGGAAGGAGGATTAATGCACAATAACAATCTACTGTGTCACACACCCCCTTGTCTCTGATAACAACTATAGGTTATACCAAGTGTCTGTGTCTCACGGTACCACTGCCTGACAGACATCATACCCCCCTGCTATTGGCACTGACATGGAGCAGCCCAGGTATATGACACACAGATCACGTGGGCCCAGGTATATTGACAGACAAGCAGGGGAGACAGTATCAGTATGGGGGAGACAGAGGACACAGTTCAGTCAGACTGTGACAGGGAATAAGGGAAGGCCCAGGCCGCCACTGAAGTACAAGTCCCAGCATTCCCTGTCAGACTGTTGTGCTTCAGCCCATTGTCCCTGAGTGGCCGCACTGGGAGGCCCGATCATGCCAACAAGCAGGGGGTGAGAGGGATGGGGGGCTGTACCATTTTGCTGCAGTGCTGGGGGGAGGCGAGAAGTCCTGATGCTCAGGTGCCGCCACTGGACCTTTATTCTCCATGAACACGGAGCGACTGTGCTACTCCCCCTCCGCTGCCTCTTATTGTCCTACATGTTCCGCTCCTCCGCCGCATCCTCCTCCTGCTGCTGCTGCTACTGCTTCCAGCGCCATGTTCCATTCCCGGCCCAGGGGGGAAAGAGACGGAGAGGGAGGAGTCTTACTCAGGCTCTGTGGGTGTGCTCGCTAGCGGCCGCCGCTCATTGGCTGCGACGGATCACGTGGGGGCTGGCGCCTGGGATATCTCGCTCCACCACTCCCCCCTTAAAGGGACAAAGTGAAGGGGCGGGGCAAGGCGTTTGGGGTTGTGCGGCGGCGGAGCCAGGAATGTTGGAGGAGAGGGGGGAGGAGAGGGTGAGAGAGAGAGACATTGTATGGGCTCTGGCCCGAGTGTGACACCGCTAGTCTGGGACACAGGGAAATCTCCAGTGACATTTGTGCGACTTTGTGTTCAACGGGAGCTCACTGGTGTCTGTCTGTGTAATAGTGACATCACTAGTGTCTGTGTAATAGTGACATCACTGGTCTCTGTCTGTGTAATAGTGACATCACTGGTGTCTGTGTAATAGTGACATCACTAGTGTGTAAAAGTGGATTCAACAAAGTTACAGTGCAGGAGGGATGTCCTTTGTCCTTAACTCCCACCATCACGTGTGACATCCTTGTCATCCCCCTCCTCCTTCCCAAGTGTAATTTCATCCCCCCTCCTTTCCTAGTATCATTTCCCCCCTCCTTCCCAAGTGTCAGTTCCCTCCCCTCCTTCCCTAATGTCATTTCATCCCCCTCCTTCCCTAGTGTCATTTTATTCTTCCTCCTTCCCTAGTGTCATTTCATTCCCCCTCCTTCCCAAGTGTCATTTCATTCCTCCTCCTTCCCAAGTGTCATTTCCCCCCTCCTTCCTTAGTGTCATTTCTTCCCCCCTCCTTCCCAAGTGTCATTTCATTCCCCTCCTTCCCTAATGTCATTTCATCCCCCCTCCTTCCCTAGTGTCATTTCCCCCCTCCTTCCCTAGTGTCATTTTATTCTTCCTCCTTCCCTAGTGTCATTTCATTCCCCCTCCTTCCCGAGTGTCATTTCATTTCCCCTCCTTCCCGAGTGTCATTTGATTTCCCCCCTCCTTTCCTAGTGTCATTTCCCCCCTCCTTCCCGTGTCATTTCTTCCCCCCTCCTTCCCTAGTGCCATTTCCCCCCTCCTTCCCTAGTGTCATTTTATTCTTCCTCCATCCTTCCCTAGTGTAATTTCCCTCCTCCTTCCCTAGTGTCATTTCATCTTCCTTCCTTCCCTAATGTCATTTCATCCCCCCTCCTTCCCTAGTGTCATTTTCCCCCTCCTTCCCTAATGTCATTTCACCCCCCCCTCCTTCCCTATTGTCATTTCATCCCTCCTCCTTCCCTAGTGTCATTTCCCCCCTCCTTCCCTAGTGTCATTTCCCCCCTCCTTCCCTAATGTCATTTCATCCCCCCTCCTTCCCTAGTGTCATTTCATCCCCCTCCTTCCCTAATGTCATTTCATCCCCCCTCCTTCCCTAGTGTCATTTCCCCCCTCCTTCCCTAGTGTCATTTCCCCCTTCCTTCCCTAGTGTCCTTTCATCCCCCCCTCCTTCCCTAGTGTCATTTCCCCCCTCCTTCCCAACTGTCAGTTCCCTCCCCCCTCCTTTCCTAGTGTCATTTTATTCTTCCTCCTTCCCTAGTGTCATTTCATCCCCCTCCTTCCCTAGTGTCATTTTATTCTTCCTCCTCCCTAGTGTCATTTCATCCCCCTCCTTCCCTAGTGTCATTTCATCCCCCCTCCTTCCCAACTGTCAGTTCCCTCCCCCCTCCTTTCCTAGTGTCATTTTATTCTTCCTCCTTCCCTAGTGTCATTTCATCCCCCTCCTTCCCTAGTGTCATTTTATTCTTCCTCCTCATTGGTGTCATTTCCCCCCTCCTTCCCTAATGTAATTTTTTCCCTCCTCCTTCCCTAGTGTCATTTCCCCCCCTCCTTCCCTAATGTCATTTTATCCCTCCTCCTTCCCTAATGTCATGTCATCCCCCCTCCTTCCCTAATGTCATTTTATCCCTCCTCCTTCCCTAATGTCATTTCATCCCCCCTCCTTCCCTAGTGTCATTTTATTCCCCCTCCTTCCCAAGTGTAATTTTCCCCTCCCTCCTTCCCTAGTGTAATTTCCCTCCTCATTCCCTATTGTCATTTTATTCTTCCTCCTTCCCTAGTGTCATTTCATCTCCCTTCCTTCCCTAATGTCATTTCATCCCCCCTCCTTCCCTAGTGTCATTTTCCCCCTCCTTCCCTAATGTCATTTCACCCCCCCTCCTTCCCTATTGTCATTTCATCCCTCCTCCTTCCCTAGTGTCATTTCCCCCCTCCTTCCCTAGTGTCATTTACCCCCTCCTTCCCTAATGTCATTTCATCCCCCCTCCTTCCCTAGTGTCATTTCATCCCCCTCCTTCCCTAGTGTCATTTCATCCCCCCTCCTTCCCTAGTGTCATTTCCCCCCTCCTTCCCTAGTGTCATTTCCCCCCTCCTTCCCAACTGTCAGTTCCCTCCCTCCTCCTTTCCTAGTGTCATTTTATTCTTCCTCCTTCCCTAGTGTCATTTTATTCTTCCTCCTCCCTAGTGTCATTTCATCCCCCTCCTTCCCTAGTGTCATTTCATCCCCCCTCCTTCCCAACTGTCAGTTCCCTCCCCCCTCCTTTCCTAGTGTCATTTTATTCTTCCTCCTTCCCTAGTGTCATTTCATCCCCCTCCTTCCCTAGTGTCATCTTATTCTTCCTCCTCATTGGTGTCATTTCCCCCCTCCTTCCCTAATGTAATTTTTCCCTCCTCCTTCCCTAGTGTCATTTCCCCCCCTCCTTCCCTAATGTCATTTTATCCCTCCTCCTTCCCTAATGTCATGTCATCCCCCCTCCTTCCCTAATGTCATTTTATCCCTCCTCCTTCCCTAATGTCATTTCATCCCCCCTCCTTCCCTAGTGTCATTTTATTCCCCCTCCTTCCCAAGTGTAATTTTCCCCTCCCTCATGTCACATCCTTGATGCCATACCCACACTAGAGTCATTCCCCCTTCTCTACCATCATACTCCCTTTACCCTGTACAGAAAGATCCCATAAAACTATGGCAGCATAGGTATTCCCTGTACTAAGCACAATTCAGCAGGAACAGTCCCTAAGTTTGCTCATAGTCTGTACAGAGAGATCCCATAAAACTATGGCAGCATAGGTATTCCCTGTACTAAGCACAATTCAGCAGGAACAGCCCCTAAGTTTTCTCATAGTCTGTACAGAGAGATCCCATAAAACTATGACAGCATAGGTATTCCCTGTACTAAGCACAATTCAGCAGGAACAGTCTCCTAAGTTTGCTCATAGTCTGTACAGAGAGATCCCATAAAACTATGGCAGCATAGGTATTCCCTGTACTAAGCACAATTCAGCAGGAACAGCCCCCTAAGTTTGCTCATAGTCTGTACAGAGAGATCCCATAAAACTATGGCAGCAGATGATCCAGTGTAAAAAAGTCTTATTAGAGTATGCGGCCAGGTGACTGAGAAGATGTAAGAAGGAGTTTGAGGGAAAAACAAACAAAGAAGGGGTTAATAAGTGATAGTATTGCTGCAGGCTGAGTCCCATTAGATTTCATTCTAGGACCTCTAACTACCCCTTGTTATTGTGTTCCTGGTTGGCATGGTGACAGCAGTCAATCGGAGAATTCCGCTAGCTGTCAGTTATCGGTTACTCCGCGGCGTGCTAGAATGAGTTAATAATTGCACTGGGGATGAGAGCTCACCAGCACACCATAGAGAATGGGTTAATGATTACGTCTGCCTCTTGCGGCTTGTTTGTCCGGGAAGTTAAGTGGAAATGCTGTAAGTAAATAAGCCTTACTTTTTCATTAGACTCCAGATGCTATTTATTGTATGGGCTGTACCATATGAGACCAGGGTAGAGCTTATTGTGGGCTCCGGTCGTACCCACACTCTAACAGGGTTTCTGAATCCCTCCAATGAATAAGAATGGGGCAGTAATGTTATTTAAAGGGATTCTGACATGATTTTTATGATGTTGTTTTTAATTCTCAATTACACTGCAAATAATTCACTCTCCTGAACTCCTGAACCAACAAGTTTATTTAGTTGTAATATTGGTGTGTAGGTGCATCTCAGGTCATTTTGCCTGGTCATGAGCTTTCAGAAAGAGCCAGCACTTTAGGATGGAACTGCTTTCTGGCAGGCTGTCGTTTCTCCTACTCAATGTAACTGAATGTGTCTCAGTGGGACCTGGATTTTACTATTGAGTGCTGTTCTTAGATCTACCAGGCAGCTGTTATCTTGTGTTAGGGAACTGCTATCTGGTTACCTTCCCATTGTTCTGTTGTTAGGCTGCTGGGGGGAAAGGGAGGGGGTAATATCACTCCAACTTGCAGTACAGCAGTAAAGAGTGACTGAAGTTTATCAGAGCACAAGTCACATGACTGGGGGCAGCTGGGAAATTGACCATATGTCTAGCCCCATGTCAGATTTCAAAATTAAATTTAAAGGGAAGTAAAGTCTAAAATGGAATAAGGCTAGAAATGCTGTATTTTGTATACTAAACATAAACATGAAGTTACTGCACCACAAGCCTAATCAAACAAATGATTTATGCTTTCAAAGTTGGCCACAGGGTCACCATCTTGTAACTTTGTTATACATCTTTGCAAGACCAAGACTGTGCACATGCTCAGTGTGGTCTGGGCTGCTTAGGGATCGTCATAAATTATCAAAACAGCACAAGTCAAATAATATCTGCCAGAAGCCGATACACAAGACTGATTAATAATCAGAATATACAGACTGCACTGGGTCCTGTGTTGTCATGTAATCTAATGTGGATTTTATAGTTTTTGTATTGTTTAATACACACGTTCTCCAACTCTGCAGAACCAGTGGCTGCAGCAAAATAATCCTCCAAATTGAATCCAAGTTTATCTGTTTAAATCTGGCTCCATGATCTTTGTCCCTGCAGCTGGAGTTGGAAACAGTAAAGGGGATGTAAAGGCAAAAATAAAATCCAATACAAATCTCTACACAGTCGCCGACTGCTCTACAGGGAAACAAACAAAGCTGCTTGAGTTCTGCATGGCTGGGAAGTAAGGCGGGGGCTCCCCCTGCTGTTCATAAGTATGATTGTTTCCCTGCAGAGCAGTTAGGGACCGTCTGACAATTCCTATCCACAGCAGTAAATGAAGGGAGAATTTCACTGCATACAGTCAGGTTTCTTAAAAAAAACCAGTACACATTTTTTAAGTATATTGGAGATAGGTTTCTTCTTTATTAAAGAAAGTAAAAATTGTATTTCATTTTTTTTGCCTTTACATGCCCTTTAAAGGGGACCCGTCACCCCCAAAAAATTATTCAAAATCCTATTTTATCACATTAGTCAAGCAAAATGAACTTTAATTACACTGTATAAATTATTTGAATCTTGTTTCCTTCAGTCTGGGAATTCATAATTATAACAAGCAGGCAGGAGCCATTTTGTGGACACTGTTATTAAGACAAGTCTTGTATCATCTCAGAATCTTGTTTGTGCACCAGAATGGGGGACCTGATGTCCATCCCCATGTCCTGGCTACACAATTAAATGGTGAAGAGATTGGGGGGAATGTGGGGAGAGCAGTGACATGTAGGAAGTGCTGAATAGAAAGTGAAAGTAATTGCCTATGGCATAGAGGAGGGGCAGACAATATTTGATTGACAGCTGAGATTTTTAAATGAGTTTACAACAGCTATGAATGTTTTAATAAAATATTGAAATTGGATATCATGTTTAATATGAAAAGGACATTTATTATAAAGCTTTTTTGTCTGGGTGACAGGTCCACTTTAAAAAAAAAAAAAAAATCAGTTTCTTTTGAGAAATGGATTTCAGTGCAGAATTCGGCTGGAGCAGCACTATTATCTGATGTGTTTTGAAAAAAAAAAAAAAATTCCCACGACGACGGTATCCTTTTAAGAGATGTTGTTAATCAGCAGAACAGTCACGGAAAAGCACGTCCATTACATGTGCACTGATAGATGGAATAAACAATGAAATAGCGCCCTCCAGTGGCCATATAAAGATATCACAGGAGAGTGGTATTTTTTCAAAGGGATCTCATGATGGGTTTATATTTGAGCGGAGGCTGCCACCCCAAATTAACCTACACACTGCTGGGTTTGTATAAAGAAGATTTTGCCCCTCTATAGCCGCTCTATAAGCCCCTCAGTCATGGTTTTGTTCCTCTCCTGTGCAAAAGGGTGTGTATGTAGGTTGATAGAAGCTTTATTTTATTTTTAAAGCATTAATGGTGATATGTTGGGTGGGACCAGACCATTATACAGAGCTGGCCCATCTGAAAAAGTTTACCGGCCAGTGGAGAAGCGGGCACAAAAAGGGGCAGTCGGTGAAGCAAAAGGGGGTGAACCACATACCATGATGCAAAAAGGGGGTGGAGCAACATCACGCAATGTTTTAATGCTTGTGTGGCTCTTCATACTGATGGGTAAGGGAGGGGTGGCGAGGGGGGCCCAGACAATGTTGCTGTGCAGGGCTCCGTGATTTCTAAAAGCAGCCATAGGTCAGTCCATAGCGTTACATCAGGCACAATGGCCGGGATTCCCCACTTCCATCTTTATTCAATGTGACCCATAATTTCATCTCTAGGTTAAGGGAGGGGATAACTGGGCAGCATTTCTCTACATTCGCCCAAAAATAAACTGGAGCCAAGAGTGTAAGTATTTAATGTACTGTTCTACTTACAAAGTTGTTTCTAGAGAGTAAAAGGAATAGAAATCAGGCCGCTGTTATACAAAAGCATCGTTGTGTATTTTTTTTGTACAATTTTCAACAAATTGTTTTGCAAAACAAAAACAGGGGTCACACACACTGACAACCCATACAGTGGGATAAGGCTCAGTAATCATCACAATCCATGAAAAAAAAAAAAAAAACCCAAAAAAAAAAACACACACATGTATATACATGATTATTTAGGCAGCAATCCTCCTTAAAGATAATTAAACTTTTAAAATAAGTGAATATAAAATTGATGAGGGGGCTATTCTAAGCACTTTTGTAATATACATTCATTATTTATTTTGTTTTTATTCCAAGATATTAAAGGATACATGTACTGTTAATATGAATGAATTTTGTTACAACAGCGTCACCTGCTGGTCATTTTCCCACCAGTCTGACCACCAAATAGTCAAGGAAGTTGTCAGGAGAAAGAAAGAGGCTGTTCTGATGTTCTTCTGCTTAGGAAAGATGTGAGAAAGGTTTCTAATTTTATTCCTAAGCAGAAGAACATCAGAGCAGCCTCTTTCTTTCTCCTGACAACTTCTTCCTTGACTACTTGGTGGTCAGATTAGTGGGAAACTGACCAGCAGGTGGCGCTGTTGTAACAAAATTCATTCATATTAACAGTACATGTATCCCTTAATATCTTGGAATTAAAAAAAAATAAATAATGAATGTACAATGCAAAGGTGCTTAGAGTAGCCCCCTCATCAATTTTACATTCACTTATTTTAAAGGTTTCCTTGTCCGTTCTAAACCTCAATCTTTCCCGACTTATTGAACTGACCTATCATACAGCAGAACTGCCAGCAGATCATAGGGTCTCCCAAGCACTCGGCCCCTCAGAGCAGAGCTCAGTAATGAGAAGAAGGATTCACAGAAGATGGCGCCACTGAGAATATAAAGGAATATAAAGCAGACAGCCTGGGGTTCTGCATGGGAAGTATGAAATGAAAAGGAAAACATGTCTTTTAGCTTCTTTTGCTGCGGCGACTGTAACTTCTATCGCTGTCACTGTACGAGTGGTACGATCTCCGACTCCTGCGGGAAAAAGAAAGGCACTTCAGGTGCTTTGCAGACAACAAAGGAATGGAGCCATTAGCTGGATAAGCAGAACCAAATACATTTATCAAAGGTCGAACTTTGAATTCATGCGAGTTTTAAAAACTCCCCCTTAAAGGACCAGTAACATCAAAAAAAATTTAAAAAAAAAAATTGTTAGAATACATTGACAATAAAAAACACCAAGACAAGTTAAACTTTAAAATCTCAAAAGCCTTTATTAAGAAATAACATACCGAAACTCAGCTTCAGCTCCTCAGGCAATCCGGTGATCCATTGTGCGGCAATCGATTTCTCCTCCCTGGCTATCTCGTATGAGGAAGGCAGGGAGGAGAAGTCGAGCGCCGCACAATGGATGATGGATCGCGATCGCCTTTTCTGAAGAGGAGCACAAGCGGAGTTTCGGTAAGTTATTTATTAATAAAGACTTTGCAATTTTAAAGTTTCATTTGTCTTGGTGTTTTTTTTCTTTCAATGTATACTAACAATTTTTTTTGATGTTACTGGCCCATCAACTCCCATAAATTCGATTAGAAAATTATTTAAACACGATATTTACTATTAAGGCTGTGTGATGCAGATTTATGTGTGACATAAAATAAAGAATTTAAAAATAAAAAAAAAAAGAAAATTATTTAAAAAAAAAAAAAAAATCTTATTTTTTATACTCGGATGAATGGAATCGACACGAAAACTCGAATTGATTCAATTGCTGTTTAAGACAATGGGGAAAGGTCCAGGGATCAATTTTGAGTTGTGTGCAGCCCTCCTGACATTCGAGTTTTTTTTGGGGAAAAAAACTCGAATGTCAGGAGGGCTGCACACAACTCAGAATTGTCCCTGGACCTCTCCACATTGACTTAAACAGCAATTCGGGAGATTTTAGGTGGCGAATAGTCGAATTGGAGTTCTTAAAGGGCCAGAGTATGATAAATCTTGAAAAGTTGATCCAGGAACTAGTCCGATTGCCATTTTGGAGACAGGAAGGAATTTTTTTCCCCCTCTGAGGCAAATTGGAGAGGCTTCAAATGTTTTTTTTTTGCCTTCCTCTGTATCAAATGGCAGTTAGGCGGGTTAAAAAAAGTTAAAAGGTGGACCTTGATGGACGTGTGTCTTTTTTCAACTTAACTTACTATGTTACTATGAATTGGATTTTTTTTTAAAAAAAATTGAATTGAATTTGAATAACTCCCTAGTCAAATTTTGACAGTTTTGAAAGAAAGACTCAAAAATTCGAATTTTCAATTCAACCCTTGATAAATCTGCCCCCTCAGTGTCACATGTACCATACGTACCTGGAGCGCCGGTCGTAACTTCGGGATCTGTGATAGTTTCCACTTCTGCTCCGGCTTCTGCTGTCATAACTGTCATACGTGTGGGAACGACTTCTGCAAAAAGCCAAGGGGAGAAAAAGAAAGAAACAAGAGTCAGCCGAAAAAAAAAGAAAAAAACTCCATAGAGTTAATGATATTGCATGCATAAAATAAAACTAGAAACTGAACTGGATCATTTATAAACAGAGGGTAACATTGCACCTGTGCAGTAACAAATAGCAACCAATCAGAAATCTGCTTTCCTTGTTGCTGATTGTAGAGTCCTGCGCGGGTCCATTTTTTGGAACCCGTACCCACAACCTGCAATCCGCAACCCAGACCCGCAACCTACATTCTTACCCGCTACCCGACCGACAAGTACCTTGTCCGCGACCCGCTGACAATCTAAAATCAGGAAGTGCTGTCATTTGTTATCCCGGAAGTGACATCATCGGAAGTAGGCATGATCAGAAAAAAGGAGTAAAAATCACTACAGAGAAGACCCACGGCCCTGCAGAACTGCCGACCCGCGTCTATACACTAGGGATGCACCGAATCCAGGATTCAGTTCGGGATTCGGCCTTTTTCAGCAGGATTCGGCCAAATCCTTCAGCCCAGCCGAACCCTATGCAAATTAGGGGCGGGAGGGAAATCACGACTTTTTTTCAGAAAACAAGGAAGTAAAAAATGGTTTCACCTTCCCACCCCTAATTTGCAAATGCAAATTAGGGTTCGGATTTGGTTTGGTATTCGGCCGAATCTTTAGCAAAGGATTCGGGGGTTGGCCGAATCCAAAATAGTGGATTCGGTGCATCCCTACTAAACACGCACCCGGAACTTCTACCCGCAACCCGCAGGTTTTTGCGGGTAACCCGTGGGTACTCGACCTGCTGCAGGACTCTAGCTGATTGGTTGCTATGAGCCAATGCCTAGATGACTTTGCCAAGCGTTTATAAATGAGCCCTACATCGAGATTTGTCAGTCAGAGAAAGCAAAACCCACAGAGATATGGAGCAGTCCCCACAAACTGGAATAAATAGTAGCCACTTCCTGATCATGCTCTATGAATACTACAAGAAAAATTTATCAACAATCTAGGACCCAATATAGATACAAGCGCATACCTTGACCTTCTGCGGTGATCATAGGAGCTTCTGGATGGGCTTCTGCTGTAGGATCGGCTGTGTTAAAAAAATGGAAGATAAATTTAAACATCTCTGGCCAATTATAAATTATGTTTCCCATCTCCTCCGTTAGGTCTCCTTGTTTCTCCCAATAAGTATCTGCTTCACTTTAAAGGGGTTCATCTTTGAGAAAACTTATAGTATGATGTAGAGTGATATTTTGATACAATTTGTAAATGCATATGCAAATTAGGGTTCGGATTCAGTTCGGTATTAGGCCGAATCTTTCACAAAGGATTCGGGGGTTTCGGCCAAATCCAAAATAGTGGATTCTGTGCATCCCTAGTATAAAAACTGTGTAAATAGACAGGCTGTGCAAAATAAAAAATGTATCTTATATAGTTAGTTAGCCAAAAATGTAATGTATAAAGGCTGGAGTGACTGGATGTGTAACATAATAGCCAGAACACTACTTCCTGCTTTTCAGCTCTCTAACTCTGAGTTAGTCAGTGACTATAAGGGGAGCCACATGGGACATAACTGTTCAGTGAGTTTGTAATTGATACTCAGCATTCAGCATCAGTGTAAACCAAGAGAGCTGCAAAGCAGGAAGTGTTGTGGCTATTATGTTAGACATCCAGTCACTCCAGCCTTTATACATTATATTTTTGACTAACTATATTAGAAACATTTTTTATTTTGCACAGCCTGTCTATTTAACCAGTTTTTATTTTTGGCATATACAGAGGATAAGAATTCTCAAGTCAATGGATCTGGGAGGCAGGTTTGATTTGGCAAGGCAGTGGCTCCAAAATCAGCCTGTAGGCCATTAAAGGAGAACTAAACCACCCCACCTAAACTTTATGGCATTGCCCCCCTCTCTGCGATGTCCGCAGTGGAGCTCCCGGTCGCATTCTTCCAGCTCTTCATATTGTCTTTGGGACTCAACGTTGATTTGTGCATGAAGCCGGTTCCTGACTTAGTCCAACTGTGCATGCTCCCTCAGGCTTCGTATCTCCGCGAAGAGACCAGAAGACAATACGAAGAGTCGGAAGATAGTGACTGAAAGCTCCGCTGCGCTTCTCTGCATTTAAAGGGGAGCTATTAGATTTGAGGCTAATGCTTATTTAATTATCTAGATAAAACCATGAAAAATAGAACATACATTAAAGGCAACTAATTCACGACTGCCACTTACGTGTAGCTTCTGTGAGATCTGCTGCGGCTCCGTGTCCTGTACCGTCTGTGTGTCCCCCTGCTTCGACTTCTTGTGTAACTCCTAGACCTGTAATGAAAGGATGTCAGAAATATAAATATAAGCCTATGTTTTTCTTTGGTACGGAATGTACCAGGGCCTTTTGTGTTGGCAACAGCCTAGTTTCCTTACAGGAATTATTCAGTGTAAAAATAAAAACTGGGTAAATAGATAGTCTGGGCTAAATAATATAGCAAGTTAGCCAAAAATGTAATTTTTAAAGGAGAACTAAACCCTAAAAACGAATAGGGCTAAAAATGCCATATTTTATATAGTGAACTTATTGCACGAGGCTAAAGTTTGAGCTTGTCAATAGCAGCAATGATCCAGGACTTCAAACTTGTCACAGGGGGTCACCATCTTGGAAAGTGTCTGTGACACTCACATGCTCAGTGGGCTCTGATTGGCTGTTGAGAAGCTAAGCTTAGGGCTCGTCATTAATTATCCAGCAGAAAACGAGCTTCCCTGGCTGTAATATAAGCTGATGCTACAGGTTTGCTGATTATTCAATTCTGATGCTAATTGCACTGGTTTATGTGCTGCCATATAGTATTTATCTGTATTAATTACTAATCAGCTTTATATTGTGACATTTCCATTCTATGTGTACTGTATATTGTGAGTGGGTCCCTAAGCTCAGTAAGTGACAGCAGCACAGAGCATGTGCAGTGAATCAGCAGAAAAGAAGATGGGGAGCTACTGGGGCATCTTTGGAGACACAGATCTTTACTGCTAAAGGGCTGTGGTTGCCTTGGCCTGGTACAGAAGCCCAAAACATAATATGCAACATTTCTAGCTGCTTCTTTATTTTAACTTTCCTTGTCCTTTAAAGGCTGGACTGACTCGATGTCTAACAGAACCGAACACTACTTCCTGCTTTGCAGCTCTCCTAGTTTCCACTGATTGGTTGCCAGGCAGTAACCAATCAGTGACTCGAAGGGGGCTCATAACTATGGCTTTGTCCGAATCCGAAGGAGTACGTAAAGAGGTAGGGGCATTTACCGGGGGTAATACCTAGGCTGGGGGGGAGCAGGGAGGGGGGTCTATGTAGGGTAGGGGTTTTATAATTAAGGGTTTGGTTCTCCTGTAAGGAGTACATGCCGATTAATTTGCAATGCAACAAATCCTTCGTTTTGAGATCTGGCAGAATTCCAAAATCTTTCAAGCAGCATTTAACAGAATCCTGAACCAAATATAAATCCTTATTTGCATATACACATTAGGATTGAGGGGGAGTGCGCTGCACACGCAGCTCTAAGGGTCCGGTTGCCCCCGAATCACAAACCAGCCAGCACTCAGTTTAAAAATTTCAACAGGCTGCTGGACAACTAGGCCTGGCGAGTTTTTGGCATAACGCCCTTATTGATAGGATGCAGGGATGCTAGGCGGAAGCTGCATTTCTCTATGAGCTTTGGATTCTATTCGGCTGGGCTTCTGCTCAAATCCTGGATTCAATGCATCTTCTATTTTTTTTTGCAATGTAAATGTTTATTGTTCTTACCTAGACGAAGAACTGTACGACTGAGAACGGCTCCGTGACCTGCTGTACGACCGAGATCTCGATCTGTGACTCGACTCCGACTTGGATTTACTTGGAGATCTCGTCTGGCTGGCCGATCGGCTTTTCTCGTCTTCACTCGAACTCTGATCTTCACTCGAGCTATCTTGATTTCTGGGGCGCTGGTTAAGTCGGGCAGTTTTTCTCACTTCGTCAAAAAGTGACCCAGGCCTGACTTTATTTTTACTTTTGATCTCTATGCGCAGGCCCTGAGACTTCTTCTCCTGCTCTCTTGGAGTCACCAGTTGTATGCTGGGAGTTTTTATCATCTGCAGGATACTCTGTCCTTGAACAGGTTTCCATTTATTGTCAAGTGCTGCTGCAGTAGCTTCCGAGTCTTCAGTGTTGCCTTTTTCCAGATGGGCTGTATCGCCTGGTTCCAGTGCAGTACCTGCAGTCTTCTCTTCCTTGACTTGCAACTTCTTTCCTGTGATGGAAGCAACCAATACTGAGAGTGGTGAATTCTGGCTGTTAACACCTGAAATGATGCTCTGTCCTTTGGCAGGAGAATTTGATTCTTCCTTAATGTGACTTATTAATGAGAGGCTATCATTACCAGTTTTGTGGCTTGTGGGAGACTGCACCAAACCTACGGTTAAACTTTGAAGTTTTTTTGCATTTGTTTCAGTCTTCCCTCCATTCTCTTGACTTCCTACTAGATTCAGGCTTTTAATCTGTTCTTTGGAAATTTCCTCCTTTACCCGTGAATTTTTGCTGTTTGCACTGTTTTCAGAGGACTGACTAATGTCTTCCAAAGACTTGTCTTCAACATGATTGTGTTTTTCCACCACACTACTATTTTTACCGTCAGGTTTTTCTATCACCGTTTCCTCCTCTTCCTCTTCTCCAAACTCTAAAGGAGGCTGCCAGCAGAACACTGGCTTCTTCTTCTTCTGAGCTTTGTGTTTCTTTTCCTTTTTCTTCTTGGACTTCTCCTTATTCTTTTTCATGTGGCTTTTCTTGGAGCTTTTTTTGCTGGAACGCCGTTTCCGTTTCTTTGATTTGCTTTTACTACGGTCAGGGCTCGGACTCGCCGACGACTGAGATTTTGAGATCTTTTCCTGAATATTTGGAGATGGGCTGTTTTTCAAACCAGAAGGAGTAGCAGACTTAGACACAACCTCTGTGTCTGATTCAGAACTGGCCTCCCCTTCCTCCTTCTCAGAAGATACAAGCCCATCAGCACTCTCGTTTCTTTCACCGTTGGAAAGTTGACCGACATCGCTGGATTTTTCTTTCAATTCGTCACTTTTTTCCGGTAATACTGCCTGTATGGAATCACTGCTGTTTTCAGCCTTTTCTTTATCTACACTTGCATCTTTGTTATCATTTTGTTCCGGAGTACTCTTTATACCAATATGATTTTTAAGGTCTTCTAAAGCCTTGGTGGTTTCCAGTACAATGTTCTGATAGTCTTCTTTCTCTGTGTCAGAGGAAGTTGCAGAATCAGAATAAGAATTCATTGCTTTGGACCTTCTTGTTGGACTTTTTGAGTGACTCTTTTTACCTCTGGAATGATTTAGTTTCCTGAATCCAGATCTCCTAGAACGATGCCTGTCTTTGGAATCATAAGATGAGGACCGGTCATATGATGAGTCACTGTGAGAATGGGCTTCGGAACTTGAGTTACTGCGGCTTCTTGATCTGGAATAAGATTTGCTGTTAGACCGACTCCGAGAAGAACGCATCCTGGATTTTCGCCGATAGCTTGAACTGCTCGAGTAATCACTACGGTCAGAGTTAGCCCGATGCTTTCTCCGTGTGCTGCTGCTAGTGTCCCGTACAGTATGTCTACTTTGCAAGGGCAACACATTGGATGCTTTGGGATTAATTTCTTGCACTCGTTCATAAGATGGTTTCCATGGTTTCTGTCCGGGTTTCCACCTGGAAGGTGGTGGACTGTCACTTAATGGAATCTCAGGTATGTTATCCGTAGTTACAGCTGGCAACACAGTCTTCTCAGTTTGGTGTACGGTTGGTTTCCCTTGCTCTACCACGGGAATTACTTTACTTTCTACTAAAGGGGGTTCTCTGTTTTTGTGGGTTGGAGACACAGTTTTCAATTGCTTGGAACTGGACCGCGTTACTGAATTTGATAGGGACCCAGATTTGTTCCTGTGTCTTGACCTAGCTTTGACTGGAGACCTTCCTCTGGAGTCACTTCTAGAGCGGGAAGAGGATTTCGAACCTGTTCTATATCTCACACTTTCTCTTGAATAAGATCTGGATCTGGAATAAGAGAAAGCACCTCTACTGGAATGAAAAGAGGAACAATTGTCTTTGTCGGATCTAGACCAGTGTTTTTTAGAGGAGTCTTGAGATGACCCAGACAAAGATCTTTTTATCCTCTCCTTTGAAGATTTTGATTTCCTGTTTGAAGAAAGGCAGGCTTCCTCTTTGGGCACAAGGGACTGATCTTTTTTTGATGGCTTACGCTTTTTTGAATGCTTTAGCTTTTTGGATTTCTTTTTATGTTTCATTTTCTTCTCCTTCTTACGATTTTTAGAGCGAGAACTTCTTTCTCTACTTCCATCAGAACGATAGCCGTCATGTGACCAGGAACTAGACCTTTGTGACACGCTTCCTTCATCACATCGACTGGAAAGGCGGTCATTGAGCCTGAAAGCAAGAAGATGTGAATAAGTTAATTTCTTTTCATCAGAGTGCTTTAATGGCACCAATATACTACCCCTTTGCAAGGACAGAGGAACAAATAGTTGGATCATGCAAATGCAAAGTAGCATCAATCTGGTCATATTGAAGGAGCACATAAGAAGTACAGTCCTTTGAATGTCACGGTTGGTCAATGTCTTTCCTTAAAGGGATACTTATATCCCTTTAACACATCAGTTAATAGTGCTTTTCCAGCAGAATTCTGCACTGGAATCCATTTCTCAAAAGAGCAAACATATTTTTTATATTTAATTTTGAAATCTGACATGGGGCTAGACATATTGTCAGTTTCCCAGCTGCCCCCAGTCATGTGACTTGTACTATGATAAACCTCAGTCACTCTTTACTGCTGTACTGGAAGTTGAAGTGATATCATCCCCCCCCCCCCCAGCAACAACAGAACAATGGGAAGGTAACCAGATAGCAGCTCCCTAACACAAGATAACAGCTGCCTGGTAGATCTAAGAACAACACTCAATAGTAAAATCCAGGTCCCAGTGAGACACATTCAGTTACAATGAGGAGAAACAAGAGCCTGCCAGAAAGCAGTTCCATCCTAAAGTGCTGGCTCTTTCTGAAAGCACATGACCAGGCAAAATGACCTGAGATGCACCTACACACCTATATTACAACTAAATACACTTGTTGGTTCAGGAATGAAAAATTTATATTCTGGAGTGAATTATTTGCAGTGTAAATAAACAGTGTCATTTAGAAATAAAAAAAAAAAAAGACATCATAAAAATCATGACAGAATCCCTTTAAGAAAAGCAACATTTTCTGTTGAAGCAATCACACCCAGCTACTTATTGTACCTACAAATCCTCCTGTTCCATTAAAGGGCAAGTATATTTTCACATGAAAGCTCTGAACAGCTCAGTAACAGAAAGATGACGCTACACATATCTGCCACTACACAAGTTTCTCTTACTTGTCTCCTTTACTCCACTTTTCTCCTGAAGTCGGTTTGTAGGCTCTTAACCTCTGCATTTCCTCTTTCCAGTGAGGAGGTGTTTCACTGCTCTCTCCTTCTGCTTCGGATTCGGAACGAGACTTGGATCGAGGGGGTGTATGATAACGCTAACAAAAAAAAATAGAAAAATTTCATGACACTAGAAATTTTACTTTGCTCGTCTTATGATTGGCAGCTGTGGAATTTAAGGGCAGGTATAATAATTTGATGGTATTTTATCTGTGGCAAACCTGTATTGCTATATTAACAACGAGGAGTAGGAAAATGTTTTTCGTCAATTGAGCAATGGGTGCGAGCGGGACAGGGCCCGCAACCCCTCAGGACCCCCTGGCAGCGCCACTGAAATCCCCCCGGCAGCGCCACGAGCCACTAGAATTCGGCCTGTACGGAGGGGGGCGGGGGCCTGGCTGCTCGTCACGCACCAGGGCCCGCCCCCCTCTAGTTACGGTACTGCTTATGGGAAGGTTGAAAGAGAGTGGTAGGAAAACGGAAACCTACAAAATGGGTCTCAGACCTGCCTAATGGTTAAGCCACAGTACTCCCTTACAGCGACCATTCATGGGTAACCACCCCTTCACCCGCATTCAATCCGTCGCGGTTGTGCAACCAGAATCGGCTGAGTTCAAAACCATGTGTTGTATATATCAGAACCATGTGTGATATATATTTTGCCATGGTTCTGCCTGTAAATGGTCAATTGCAATGAGTCTGCCCCTTATACAGTCCTGCACCAATCACTTCTTGCTTTAGGTTGTGTATGTGACTGTCAAAAAGGCACATGCCCCCCCCCCATAGTGTAACATTAACGCTGCAATGCTTAACCCTTGTTATTAACAGTAAATATTGTATCTCAAAGTAAAACTGACTCCTGTGCTTATATCCTTTCAGTACTTGAAGAAAAATTTACTTTAACACATTTCCCTGATTTTACATAATTTTCTCCTGGTCCCCTGAAAAACTTAAAATGGGGGGTTCTACTGTATATGTAAAATATTATATTATAATCATATTAAAGAAATCAGTAGGAGAGCTTTCCAGGGCTACGACAAGGCATGCCTAACGTGACAGGCTGAAAAAAAAAAAAGAAAATGATACTTTCCATGGCTGTGCAAAGTGATAAGGTAAAAACTATGGCAGCCCAGGTATTCCCTTGTACATAGCGAGAAGAAAAAGTCGCCAAACTCTAGACCAGTTTAAAATTAAATTCATAACATACTATTGTACCGCGGCCCCGAATTCTCCTCCCAGATTTGGAGAGTGGTGCATTTTGCTGATCATTTCTCTCAGGTTCCACAGCAGCAGGTTTCCTGAAACAAAGTAAAGAAATCAGTCAAAGGGGACCCCGATCAACAACTGACCTGAAGAGATATTGATGATGATTCAACCCAAAGCAGGACATTCTCAATTCTATGGAGGGAGAAAGCAATAAAATATCCGAAGATTATACTGGGTTTTTAAGCTGTGGCCATCACCATCACTGCTGCCGACAATTGTACAAAGCTACAAACAGTTACACGATTGAAGGATAAGTAAACCTTTAAAATAAGTGAATGTACAACTGATGAGGGTGCTAAGCACTTTTGCAATGTCCATTCATTATTTATTTATTTTTAATTCCAAGATATTAAAGTTTACAAGTAACGTTAATATGAATGAATTTTGTTACAACAGCGCCACCTGCTGGTCATTTTCTGCCCATTCTGACCACCAAGTAGTCAAGGAAGAAGTTGTCAGGAGAAAGAAACAGGCTGCTGTGACGTTCTTCTGCTTAGGAAAGACTTGAGAAAGGTTTCTAATGTTTTTCCTAAGCAGCTACTTTTTTTCGCCTGACAACTTCCTTGACTACTTGGTGGTCAGACTGGTGGGAAAATGACCAGCAGGCGGCGCTGTTGTAACAAAACAAATTCATATAAACAGAACATGTAACCTTTAATATCTTGGAATTAAGAAATAATGAATGGACATTGTAAAAGTGCTTAGAATAGCACCATCATCAATTTTACATTCACTTATTTGTAAGGTTTACTTATCCTTTAAAATATGTAAGCTTGTGAATGTTTGGTTTTAGATAAATTGCAAATATCACCCCTATGCAGTGCGAGTCATACAAGCAGTTCAAAGCAACTTACTGTTCAGGCTCTGGCTTCGCTGCGGGTACATCTCTGCGGAGGAGAAACCTATTCTCAGGTACAGGTGGGATTTCCTCAGGACGGACAACAGGTTTCTCCCTCTTTGCAGTCAGATCTTTATCTTCTGTCAGATGATGGTTAACTGACTGAGGACTAAAACATAAAGAACACTGTTAGAGTCAATACAAGTTGAAAGGTGTGTTGTCCTGTGTTGACTATACATTCCGGCACAGGCACCAGCACAATTTCCAGTGGCCGTCAACAGTCAAAAAAATACTTGCAGGAGGTACTTATAGTGTAAGTCTATGGAAACCCATCGGGAGAGAACTACATCAACAAGCCTATGCATTTTCTATTTTGCCTTGTATATATGTGGATGGTTTTGGGCAGATATCAGTTGCCCAGGCTGTAAGGAAGGACTCATAAATAAGCCAATAAGTAGGCAGGATTTATCTGAGTGTGTAATATCTATGATTAAGTGCCAAATGGCACGAAACGCGTAAGGCTATGTATTAATCTACTTTGAAGCCTAAACTAAAGTTCTCAGTTCTTTTACAAGCCTGGTTTCGGGATCTGTGAGTGCCTGCCATTTTCTTCTTTGGTTGATACATCCACCTCGAGTTGTAGGTTTGGGGCATGAGCACCCAGACCCCACGTACTACTAGCGAGATCATAAACCTATTGGTTTTACATTGGGATTTTTTATTTAAATGTAATGCCACCTAAACCCTCAGTCCCATAAACACAAGCTGCAAAATACAACTTTTTTTCTTAAAGGGGTGGTTCACCTTTAAGTTAACTTTCAATATGTTATAGAAAGGCCAATTAAAAGCAATTTTTCGATTGGTCTTAAAGGGATACTGTCATGGGAAAAACAAAATTCAAAATGAATCAGTTAATAGTGCTGCTCCAGCAGAATTCTGCACTGAAATCCATTTCTCAAAAGAGCAAACAGATTTTTTTATATTCCATTTTGAAATCTGACATGGGCTTGACATATTGTCAATTTCCCAGCTGCCCCAAGTCATGTAACTTGTGCTCTGATAAACTTCAATCACTTTTTACGGCTGTACTGCAAGTTAGAGTGATATCACCCCCTCCCTTTTCCCCCCAGCAGCCAAACAAAATAACAATGGGAAGGTAACCAGATAACAGCTCCCTAACACAAGATAACAGCTGCCTGGTAGATCTAAGAACAACACTCAATAGTAAAATCCAGGTCCCACGGAGACACATTCAGTTACATTGAGAAGGAAAAACAGCAGCCTGCCAGAAAGCATTTCTCTCCTACAGTGCAGGCACAAGTCACATGACCAGGGGCAGCTGGGAAATATGTCTAGCCCCAAGTCAGATTTCAAAACTGAATATAAAAAAATCTGTTTGCTCTTTTGAGAAATGGATTTCAGCGCAGAATTATGCTGGAGTAGCACTATTAACGGATGTGTTTTGAATAAAACGTTTTCCGATTACAGGATCCCTTTCATTTTTTATTATAGTTTTTGAATTATTAACCACCTGATTCTTTTCAGCTTTCGAATGGGAGTCACTGACCCCCATCTAAAAACAAATGCTCTGTAAGGCTACACATTTATTTTTATAATTTTTTTATTGCTTATCTTTCTATTCAAGCTCTCTCCTATACATATTCCATTATTTTATTCAAATGAATGCATGGTTGCCAGATTGCTGAAAATGCAAACTGGAGAGCTGCTGAATAAAAATCCAAATAACTCAAAAATCACAAATGAAAAACAATAGCAAATTGTAGAATATCACTCTCTACATAACACCAAAAGTTAACTCAAAGGCGAACAACCCCTTTAAAGGCAGCGTTGCAGCTCTGCGTGCCAAATTTCTAAGAATCTAAAAAAAAGTAAAAAGTCCACGTGCCTTTTGTGCTTAAAGGAACAGTAACACCAAAAATGAAAAAGTGTTTTGAAGTAATGAAAATATCATGTAGTGTTGCCCTGCACTGGTAAAACTGATCTGAAACACTACTATATCATATAAACAAGCTGCTGTGTAGCAATGGCGGAAATTTAAAAAAGACTATTTGGCACAGGTTAAATAGTGGATAACAGATAACATTATGTTCTACAGAGCTTATCTGTTCTGTAACCAGAGCCTTTGAATGGCTGCCCCTATTGCTACACAGCAGCTTATTTATATAAACAATAGAAGTGTTTCTGATGCAGCCATTTTACCAGTGCACCACAACACTGCAATATTTCTTTATTACTTTAAAGCACTATAATTGTTTGATGTTACTGTTCCTTTAAATATATCCTGGCTTCAAGGAACATTATATGCAGCTAGAGGAGAGAACTGAAAAGCTGCGTCTTTTTAAATCTGTTAATGTGGCCTTATCCTCGATAGAAGGGCTTGCTTATTATTGAACAGCCTGGGTAAATTAGTGGCTCTTCAAAAGTGACTTACTGCAAGATTGAACAACTCTTTCTTGCTTGCACAAAAACATTTATTTAATAGGAGGCATGAGATTTTATCTATATGTTTACTTTAGTCCATTGGCCATGCTCCAGAGCTAGGAAAAATGCCAACATTTATATCCTTAGCTGAAGCTCATTTGTTTTTCATATTTAAAAGCACACTGGGGTGCAGTGGTTAGCTATGCTTGAGTTCCAGATCCCATTCCAGAATTCCTCTATCTGTATGTGTTTTCCAACAACACTCCGAATAAATACAGCCAGGATTATTGGGTCCTAAATACTGACCTAGAGTGTGTGACTGCGATATGGTCCTTAGCTTGTAAACTCCACTGGTACAGGGACGGATATATAATCTCTGTACAGCACGGTGGAATATGTAAGAACTAGAGAAATAATAACAGGTATAGAAAGGTATATGTAGCACAACAAACACACCTGTGCTCCTCTCTTGAGAGGCTTTTATCCCTGGCCTCCTCTTTCCTGCTGGACTCTTTCCGTCTCCGTTTTGAGTGCTTAACTTTGGTTTTCCGTTTCCTTTTCTTCCTTCGGTGCCTCTCTATTTCAGCTCCACTCTCCGAAGAGGAAGACTCTGAAGGTGACGAGGAAGAAGGAGTAGAGGATTTGAAACTGGAATCAGACTCCTCTGTTTGAGATGCAGTTTGCTTAATTTTTTCTGAGGAAATAACAAGAAAGCAGATTCGCCAGGTTAAAAAACACCTGAGCTTAGGTGGGTACCATACCTCCCAACATTTTGGAAATAGAAAGAGGGACACAAAGATTAACCACGCCCATTTTTGTGGCCAAACTCCCTAATTACCATGTCCATTTTACAAAATTTGGCAGGATATGAAAGTTTGGAACACATTTCTGTGGTTTTTATGTCTTATTACAGTTTTGCTAATAAAGGTGCATTGCCCTTTAAAGGAGTGGTTTACCCTTACATTAACTTTTTGTGTTATAGAATGGCTAATTCTAAGCAACTTTTCAATTGGCCTTCATTTTTTCCTTTTTATAGTTTCCAAATGATTTGCCCTTTTCTTCTGAATCTTCCCAGCTTTCAAATGGGGGGGGGGGGGGGTTGACTGACCCCATTTAAAAACAAATGTATTGTTATTGCTACTTTTTATTACTTCACTTTCTATTCCGACCCTCTAGGTATATTATCTTATAGAATGGACAATTTTAAGCAACTTTTCAATTGGTTTTCATTGTTTATTTTTTCTAGTTTTTTTAGTTATTTGCTTTTTTCTTCTGACTCTTTGCAGCTCTCAAATGGGCTTTGCTGACTTCCTTCTAAAAAAAAATGCTCGGTAAGGCTACAAATGTATTGTTATTGCTGATCCTTCTATTCCGACCCTCTCCTATTCATATTCCAGTCTCTTATACAAATCAATGCATGGGTGCTAGGGTAATGTGGACCCTAGTTACCAGATTGCTTAAGATGCAAATTGAAGAGCTGCTGAATAAAAAACGAAATAACTCAAAAAACACAAAATAAAAACCAATTGCAAATGGTCTCAGAATATCACTCTACATCATACTAAAAGTTAACTCAAAGGTGAACAATCTCTTTAAGCTGCTAGTCTCAGTTCTCCCAAGCGACCTGCTTATCTTAACTTGTTACAAAAGTATCTAAGTGTCTTTTCTGGGCTTTATGCCAAAATCCAATTAAGTTAGAATCTTTGTATCTTTTTCTGGCTGTTCAGTGCAGGAGATCAAAGAGAAAGTTGGGACATTTCAGTAACGAACCCGTGGCTGCTGTTGAGCTGTCAAAATCGGGACTGTCCTGCGAAAAACTGGACAATTAGGAGGCATGGAGTACCCATCTCAGATTCACTCATGCCAGTGTATTAGACATGCACCAATCACAAAGGAAAGGCTTTGACAAGGGGGCTGCCTGGGACAGCTCCACATATAAATAATGGAATTCTAGCAAAAATCTATTTGTTTGGTGAGCTCCCCAAAAAAGCATATCTTTAGGTGTATGGACTCGTTACTACACACTGGTGTATCTAGGCCACTTATAAGCACAATAAACAATTTAAAGAAAAGCTACAGGCAATGCACAGACTACGCCTACATGAATGATTAATCCTGTAGATTGGAAGGCAATGTCTCCCCCTCTCCCACAGCAACTCACCTTCCCTTGATGACTTGCTTAAAAGCAGCCCACAGTCAATGACTCGAACATCTGCATAGGGTCGGCTGGCAGCATCAGTCTTCAAGCTTTCAATCTGCTCAATCACTTCAAACCCTGAAATCACCAGTCCGAACACGACATGGACACTGTAAAAATATTAAACACTTAAAGGAGAAGGAAAGCAGAAGCAGTTTATTGCCAATAGATTAGCCACACTAGTGCAAGCTATAAAACTATATTTATTCTGCAGACTGCTTTACCATACCTAAGTAAACAGCTATAGAAGCTCTCTGTTTGTTTAGGATAGCAGCTGCCATATTAGCTTGGTGTGACATCACTTCCTGCCTGAGTCTCTCCCTGCTCACTCATAGCTCTGGGCTCAGATTACAGCAGGGAGGGGGAGAAGGAGGGAGAGAGAAGCAAACTGAGCATGCTCAAGCCCTAGCCCTGGAGGTTTAAGCTGAAAACAGGAAGTCTGATACAGAAGCCCATGAGTACACAATAGAAGGAAAGAAATGTGCTGTTTCTTATGACAGAGCAGCATTACTTTGAGGGTTTAATGGTGTATTTATAAAGACCTTTCTGATAAAGCTTACTTAGTTCTAACCTTTCCTTCTTCTTTAAGAAATGGGGTTTCCCGTAGTTTTAAGGATTTGTCTTTAATGACCAAAATGTTTAGGTACAATAATCCGATGTCTGACAGTTTGGAACGCATGCATCAATACACTGAAAGCACTTACCCATCCAGATGTGGAGCTGCTTTTGTGGTTCTGATCCATGTGACAAGTGGGGGAAAGAAAAGCAAATATAAAATAAGGTATAAATATAGCGACAATAAAATAATCAGAAGCATCAATTATCGGCATATATCTTAGAATAATATGCAAGTATACAACAATAGGTTATTTATTGGCCTACATTTTAAGTGAACCACTTTAAAAAAGGGACTCACAATGAAATATGGCCCCAGAAAAAAGTGCAATCAATACAGCGCTTTTCTAGCATGAAATAGAATTCTACTTCTAGGGACTGTCATCTATTACACCCAGAAAACAGACTTTTGGTGTGAGGAAATGTTTTGTCGTGAATATGCTCCACCACCCAATCTAAGAAGTTTATGAAATAATGGTAAACTTTAGGAGTGGCCTCATCCCAATCCTCTACAATTAAGACCTATTACTGACCCCTAACTTCTACAACAGAGTTGAAAGAGTGGCCCAGTTCAATACAATATTATGCTCAAACTGTCGGCTGCTACTTAAACCATCCTTTAAAGGGCTAAACTGGTTTTGGAAAATCAGTATTGGCTAAACACAAGCTGCCACACATTTTTGCATTTCCAATGCAAATCCACTGCAGTAACTGTAGATCACAGCTGCATTCTATCATAAGCAAACCCATAAATTAAGAGGGAGTCGCCAGTCTCTCCTCTCATGCAAACCAAATCGCTTCACATATTAATTGGAATAAATAAGGCTATAAGTAGGGTGTGGTGTAGGTTAATACAAAGGCACACTACAGGTGGGAGGAACTATGTTTGGTTTGTCAGTGGTAGAAACCTGAAGTGAAGTGAAATGTCTACTTGTGTCCATAAGGTATGCCGTTTTATTCAGAAATAAATCTTAAATTCACATCCAATATAGCAGCACCTCTATCTGCATACACAATAAGTAACAGTCACCCTGCTATAGTTCCAGGGGTACCCAGGGCATAAATAAACACTCACCCCAAATCTCCCCCTAACTGGCCTTCAGGCTGGGTCCTCTTCGCTCATAACAAGGTTACAGATATATAGAAACATTGGGGTAACAGTCACCCTGCTATAGTTCCAGGGGTACCCAGGGTACAAATAAACACGCACCCCAAATCTCCCCCTAACTGACCTTCAGACTGGGCCCCCTTAGCTCATAACAAGGTTACAGATATATAGAAACATTGGGGTAACAGTCATCCTGCTACAGTTCCAGGGGTACCCAAGGCACAAATAAGCACTCACCCCAAATCTCCCCCTAACTGGCCTTCAGACTGGGCCCCCTTAGCTCATAAGAAGGTTACAATTATATAATGGGTATAACAGACACCCTGCTATAGATGAAGGGGTACACAAGGCATATTCATAAACAACTTACATAAAGAACTGGGATCCATTTGTGTTTTCCCCCCGGTTAGCCATAGACAACAGGAATGCTCGGTCGTGTTTCAGAATGAAGTTTTCGTCTGTTATAGAGAAGAAAATAAAAAAAGAAGAAAGACGATAGAGAATTAATTTATTGATTTTACATTAATATTTGTAAAAAAAAAAAAAAAAAAAAAAAAAGAAAAAGGAAAGAAAAAGACAATAAAAAATAAATCAGTTGTTATTTGTGAAAATCCAGGATAAGTCACGCAGAGGTGCCAAACATCTAACAGAATGAAGAAACTACACTGGAGTGTGAAGGTATATGGGACCCATGTTCCTAAAGAATGCAGTATAGCCCCCACTTTTGACACATTCCAGCATACACAGGAGGCAATGAGATAATAGGTGCCCATTTGGAGGAGTAAAGCACGGTAGCCAATCACACATATGCTCTGAACATAGCGGCCAATCAGTGAGTAGGATTTACTGGGCTGGGTTACCAAGCTTCATTTAGGTTGCTGTACAAGAGTGGAGTTGTCCAAACTCGATTCGAGTTTTTTTAAAGAATTAGATCTTCAATATCATATTCTGGCCCTTTTAGAATTAAAATTCAACTATACGCCACCAAAAACCTGCTGAATTGCTGTTTAAGTCAATGGGAGAGGTCCAGGGTTCAATTTGGACATGTTAGTAGCCTTCCTGACATGGAGAAAAAACTTGAATCGAGTTGGATCGAATTTGATTCAAGTTTTTGGTTCGTTTAAACGAGTCCGAGTTGAAATAATTCAATTTTATTAAAGGGGTTGTTCCCCGTCAAACAACTAGTTGTTTTCAGATAGTTCACCAGAAATAACCTTTTCTAATTACAAGGGATGCACCGAATCCACTATTTTGGATTCAGCCGAATCCCGAACCGGACGTTTTCGGTGTGATCCGATACGCTGCGACAAAATGCCTGCGACAGAAATAAGTTAAGAGATGGAATTGTCGGATGAAGTCGCAGCGTTGATCTGACTGTCGGATGCAGACCCAGCGCCTGCACCAGACAGTCGTGTCAACGCTGTGACTTCATCCGACAATTCTATCTCTTACCTTATTTCTGTCGCAGGCGTTTTGTCGCAGCGCGTCGAATCGCGCCGAAAACGTCCGTGTAGTCCTACCCTTTAAAAGGGAACTCTGACTTCCAAAGCAAAGTTTAATAAAGAGGCCCACATAACACAATAATCCCTAATATACCCATCACAGTTACCCGTTTCTTCAAAAAGTCTGAATAAATGCCATTTTCTATGCTGAAATCCAGCTGTTTAACAGTTCTTCTCTTTCTGCATCATTTGAAATCCTGGCAGGGAAGGAGGGACTAAACACTGATGTTACAAATTGTAACAACTTCTCCACAGCTTACAGACAGCATGCAGGAACTACATAACCCACAATGCATTGCACTATGATGTTCCTTTCCTTATTGAAATCATGTATGTAGGGAATTGTGGGGTTTGGAGGATGCAGGCTGAGGACAGATGGCTGTTGATACAAAGTAACAGTAGTCAGCCAGCTCAGCAGAGTAGTCAGACAGATCAACAGGAGAGCAGGGGGCTGGGCTTAGGGAACTGTCAGAATCCATTACAAATCATGAAAAGTTTCCATATTTTTTAATTGATGTATATTGCAAAGTTGCTTGAAATTATGTTTACTTTTCAAAAAAAGCTTAAGTTATGTTTTTATGGAGTTCCCCTTTAAACCACAGAGATAGGTTCAGTAAACTTTAAACATAGATTTTAGAAGAAGAAAAAATGTAAAAAAATAAATAATGGAAAGTAATCGAAAGAAGTCTTTTTCTGAGGGACAATCTAAAAACGATTGAACTGAAAAAGTGTTTGGAAGGAGAACAATCCCTTTTAAGGATAAGTAAACCTTTAAAATAAGAAGGTAAAATGGATGAGGGGCCTATTCTAAGCACTTTTGCAATGTACATTCATTATTATTTATTTTTAATTCCAAGATATTAAGGGATACATGTACGGTTAATATGAATGAATTTTGTTACAACAGCGCCACCTGCTGGTCATTTTCTGACCAGTCTGACCAGCAAGTAGTCAAGGAAGTTGTCAGGAGAAAGAAAGAGGCTGCTCTGATGTTCTTCTGCTTAGAAAAAAAAAAAATTAGAAACCTCTCTCAAATCTTTCCTAAACAGAAGAACATCAGAGCAGCCTCTTTCTTTCTCCTGACAACTTCTTCCTTGACTATTTGGCGGGCAGAATGGTCAGAAAATGACCAGCAGGTGGCGCTGTTGTAACACAATTCATTCATATTAACAGTACATGTATCCCTTAATATCTTGGAATTAAAAATAAACAATAATGAATGTACATTGCAAAAGTGCTTAGAATATCCCCATCATTAATTTTACATTCACTTATTTTTAAGGTTTACTTTTCCTTAATAAATTTCGAATAGTCGAATTTCGAATTCATGGGAGTTTAAAAAAAAAAAAAAAAAAAAAACACACATGAATTTGAAATCCGACCCTTGATAAATGTGCCTCTATGAGTGAATCCATCTGCTGTAAAATGTAATTCCAGGTTCAGTACAGAACAGTATACAGGCAGCAAGCAATATTCTTGATGATCAAGTGAGCAACATTCGGTTTGTACATACTGCCTGAAATGGATCTGCAGAAAGGTTACCTGATTGGCCAATAAAGTCTGTTGGAAGTCAATGTATTCATAGCTAAACCATAAATGTACCAGTCGCAAGGGTCAGACACACGTCAAGTGAATAGCCTTGGTTTGAAAACAAATGATAGGCTACTCTATGCGCATATGTTAAAGCTACAATGGAAAGAGGTCTATAAAGCACCAATGGGAACTTACCTATTAGAGTACACTGTTAAGAAAAAAACAAAACAGAAAAGAAAACCTTAAGTGGCAAAAAAACCCTTTAACCATTTGGACACACAGTTTTTCCCTTAGCACAACAAATATATAAATAAAAAAAAAAGCATGCATGCCCAATTGGCATTCTATAGCCCTTTATGCAGCTTAAATGTGCAGAGGGCCAAAAATATTTACACCTACAAACTGAATATCAGCAGGGGCAATTCTTTACCACCGGTTTCCTTTTTTGCGCAGGAGCAGGTCCCGGCCGCATCGCTAGTTCTGCGCTCTCTGCACTAGAAGAGCTGAATTGCTGGTTTAATGACCCGAAAATTCGGTTGTTAAGGTTACAGGAACAGTATCACCAAAAAATGTAAGCGTTTTAAAGTAATTAAAATATAATGTACTGTTGCCCTGCACAGGCAAAAACTTGTGTATTTGATTCAGAAACTCTACTATAGTTGATATAAATAGGATGCTGTGTAGCCATGGGGGCAGCCATTCAAGCACAGGATACACAGTAGATAACAGATAAGTACTACTATAGTTTATATAAACAAGCTGCTGTGTAGCCAAGGGGGCAGCCGTTCAAGCACAGGATACACAGTAGATAACAGATAAGTACTACTATAGTTTATATAAACAAGCTGATGTGTAGCCATGGGGGCAGCCATTCAAGCACAGGATACACAGTAGGTAACAGAAAAGTACTACTATAGTTTATATAAACAAGCTGATGTGTAGCCATGGGGGAAGCCATTCAAGCACAGGATACACAGTAGATAACAGATAAGTACTACTATAGTTTATATAAACAAGCTGCTGTGTAGCCATGGGGGCAGCCATTCAAGCACAGGATACACAGTAGATAACAGATAAGTACTACTATAGTTTATATAAACAAGCTGCTGTGTAGCCATGGGGGAAGCCATTCAAGCACAGGATACACAGTAGATAACAGAAAAGTACTACTATAGTTAATATAAATAAGCTGCTGTGTAGCCATGGGGGAAGCCATTCAAGCACAGGATACACAGTAGATAACAGAAAAGTACTACTATAGTTAATATAAATAAGCTGCTGTGTAGCCATGGGGGCAGCCATTCAAGCACAGGATACACAGTAGATAACAGATAAGTACTAATATAGTTTATATAAACAAGTTGCTGTGTAGCCATGGGGGCACAGTAGATAACAAATAAGCACTACTATAGTTTATATAAACAAGCTGTTGTGTTTATATATACACTATAGTAGTCTTTCTGAAGCAAACAAGCCAGTTTTACCAGTGCAGGGCAACACTACATTATCTGTTCATTCTATTAAAACACATTCATTTTTTGATGTTACTGTTCCTTTAACAAGAGAGGCTTTTTACCGCCCCAGGTAATTACCACCCCCTGAAGAGAGTTTCTCAACTCGCCTCATGGAAGCAGCACCCATGAATACCAGAAAAATTGTAGAAAGAATGGGCTGAATCCATAAGCCTGATTATAAACAAATAGGGCAAAAAAAAGAAAACATTTGTTTTGATTTGTGGGTTCGAAACAACGTTTGCTTTAGAATGTATGGCAAACTGTCTTTTAATGCCTGCATGCCCAAAAAGTATTGGCTGTTTGCATGTCTATAGACCTACAGATATTATCGCACTGAATAAATTTTCGTACCATATTCGGTGCATGTATGGCAGGAGACGAGCCGACTGATATTGGCAGAAAACTTGTATATCGGAAAATTTTGATTGTGCGGCTTTGAAGGCTCCCGAACATCGGCCATTGTTAGAGCTGAATCATCAGATACAGATAGAATTCTATTGTTTCTATATGTATATCTGACGATTCAGCTCTACATGTGTATTGAAATGAACAATCACTTCCTGGAAAGATCTTAATCTTAATGTCTATGGCCACCTTAAAGGGATACTGTCATGGGGAAACATGTTTTTTTTCAGTTAATAATGCTGCTCCAGCAGAATTCTGCACTGAATTCCATTTCTCAAAAGAGCAAAAATATTTTTTTATATTCAATTTTGAAATTTGACATGTGTCTTGTGCCTGCACTTTAGGATGGAACTACTTTCTGGCAGGCTGTTATTTCTCTACTTAATGTAACTGAAGGCGTCTCAGTTGGACCTGGATTTTACTATTGATTGCTGTTCTTAGATCTACCAGGCAGCTGTTATCTTGTGTTATGGAGCGGTTATCTGGTTACCTTCCCATTGTTCTGTTGTTAGGCTGCTGGGGGGGGGGGGAAGAGAGGTGGTGATAGTACTCCAACTTGCAGTACAGCAGTAAAGAGAGACTGAAGTCTATGAGAGCACAAGTCACATGATTGGGGGCAGCTGGGACATTGACAATATATCTAGCCCCATGTCAGATTTCAAAATTGAATATAAAAAAATATTTTTGCTCTTTTAAAAAAATGGATTTCAATCCAGAAGTTTGCCCATGACAATATCCCTTTAATGTAACGGAGTCAGTCTCAGTGGGACCTGGATTTTACTATTGAGTGCTGTTATTAGATCTACCAGGCAGCTGTTATCTTGTGTTAGGGAGCTGCTATCTGGTTACCTTCCCATTGTTCTGTTGTTAGGCTGCTGGGGGGGGGGGGAGGGAGGGGGTGATATTGCTCCAACTTGCAGTAAAGAGTGACTAAAGTTTATCAGAGCACAAGTCACATGACTGGAAGCAGCTGGGAAACTGACAATAGGTCTAGCCCCATGTCAGATTTCAAAATTGAATATAAAAAAATCTGTTTGCTCTTTTGAGAAATGGATTTCAGTGCAGAATTCTGCTGGAGCAACACTATTAACTGATGTGTTTGGGAAAAAAACATGTTTTCCCATGACAGTGTCCCTTTAAATGTGTACAGGGTAAGAGCATTTTATTATGATCAAGAAACAAAAATCGAGATTATAATCTTCTGCTTTATATAACAATACAGATATTTTATAGGACGTTTCCTTTGAATTGTGTGCCCACAAAGCATTTTGACGCCGACAGCATACACACCCAACTGTGCTTAGGGCCACAGCGTTTTCATTGTTTGAACCTGAGCATTTCTTCGTAGAAAGTGCCTTCATTTCTAGCTCAAGAGAAAGTACAAAACCTCCGTAGAATAAAAAACAAGCCTGACATAAAATAGAGTACAAAAATATAGATCATACGAAGAACTTTTGTATCTTCCTAGGCTGTACAGAAAATCTCACAACAGCCTGACTGACAGAATCCATTTACTGGGGAGGGGGGAGAGGAAGAGTGAATTCATTGTGTTACTGAGCTTTATGTCTCTTACCTTTTCATTTTGCAAAAGACCACATTCTCTATAAATAAAAGAATATGTTGACAGTTTTAGGCAGGAAGATAGGAGTTTTCATGAAAAAAGCTGCCTAACCTCCATGCTGAGAAAGACACTTGTTTAACCAAATACAGTCAGATCTCACTTTCTAAAACGTTAAAGCAGCTAGAAAAAAAAAACACACAAAGGAGGAATTCATGCATATAAACAGTTCATGCAACATGAGATTCATGCAAGAAATCGGTCTATGTCTGCATATGTTTGTATGTACAACGGCTAGAATAATTCACGTTTTATGGGGAAAGAATGGAAAAAAAAAAACGAAGATGGAACCTTACCTCTGAAGTAGCTGCCATATATGGACTCCCCACCTTTCCCATTTCCTGGAATATAAAAAACCATTGCCAGATATCACCCACTGTTAGACACGCGTTCCTTAAAGGGTTTGTTCCCCTTTAAATTAACTTTAAAGGGATCCTGCCATCAGCAAACATGTTTTTTTTTCAAAACGCACCAGTTAATAGTGCTGCTCCAGCAGAATTCTGCACTGAAATCCATTTCTCAAAAGAGCAAACAGATTTTTTTTATATTCAATTTTGAAATCTGACATGGGGCTAGACATTTTGTCTATTTTCCAGCTGCCCCCAGTCATGTGACTTGTGCCTGCACTTTAGGAGAGAAATGCTTTCTGGCAGGCTGCTGTTTTTCCTTCTCAATGTAACTGAATGTGTCTCAGTTGGACTTGGATTTTTACTGTTGAGTGTTGTTCTTAAATCTACCAGGCAGCTGTTATCTTGTGTTAGGGAGCTGCTATCTGGTTACCTTCCCATTGTTCTTTTGTTTGGCTGCTGGGGGATAAAGGGAGCTGGGTGATATCACTCCAACTTGCAGTACAGCAGTAAAGAGTGATTGAAGTTTATCAGAGCACAAGTCACATGACTTGGGGCAGCTGGGAAATTGACAATATGTCTAGCCCCATGTCAGATTTCAAAATTGAATATAAAAAAATCAGTTTGCTCTTTTGAGAAATGGATTTCAGTGCAGAATTCTGCCGGAGCAGCACTATTAACCGATTCATTTTGAAAAATAATTTTTTCCCCATGACAGTATCACTTTAAGTATGATGTAGAGAGTGATATTCTGAGCCAATTTGCAATTGCTTTTAATTTTATTATTTGTGGTTTTTGAGATATTTAGCTTTTTACTCGGCAGCTCAAATTCCCCTAGCAACCATGCATTGATTTGAATAAGAGACTGGAATATGAATAGGAGGGGCCTGAATACAAAGACGATTAAGAAAAAGTAGCAATAAAAATATGTAGCCTTAAGGTGGCCATAGACGTAGAGACCCGCTCGTTTGGCGATGTCGCCAAACGAGCGGATCTCTCCCCGATATGCCCATTGACGTGGGCGATATCGGGCTAATCTGATCGTGGGCCCTAGGGCCCAACGATCGGATCAGAATGGATTCGCTATGGGCCACAGACACACAGATATGGCTGCGATTCGATGGAATTTTATAAACTGCCCGATCGAGATCTGACCGACTTTCGGTCAGGGAAGCCCGTCGGATGGCCCCACACAGGGGCCAAAATGCTGCCGACTCGATCTGTTGGCAGCTTTTATCAGTTTTATCATTTGAAAACTCCAAAGAGTCAGAAGAAGAAGGCACATTAACTGACTGGGGGCAGCTGGGAAACGGTCAATATATCTTGCCCCATGTCAGACTTCAAAACTGAATATAAAAAAATCTGTTTGCTCTTTTGAAAAATTCATTTCATTGCAGAATTCTGCTGGAGCAGCATTGTCAACTGATGCGTTTAAAAAAAAAAAAAAAAAAAAAAAAAAAAAGTTTTCCCATGACAGTATCCCTTTAATAAAAAAGGCACATTAGCTGACTGGGGGCAGCTGGGAAACTATCAATATGTCCAGCCCCATGTCCGATTTCAAAATTGAATAAAAAAAGAATCTGTTTGCTCTTTTGAAAAATGGATTTCAGTGCAGAATTCTGCTGAAGCAGCACTATTAACTGATGTGTTTTGAAGAAAACATGTTTTCCCATGACAGTATCCCTTTAATAAAAAATTGTGTGAACCAATTGAAAAATTGCTTAGAATTGTACATTCTAGAACATATTAAAAGTTCATTTGGAGATGAACCACCCCTTAAATATATTATCTAGGGTACAGCAGAATGGGGTGCCTTACAAATTAGGCAAGATCAGGCAAGGCACGTTACCTTCGCTGAAGTCCCCTCCCTGAATCATAAAGTTTTTAACCACTCGATGGAAGGTGGAACCCTTGTAGCATAATTTTTTTCCAGTGACTTTTCCAATTCCCTTTTCACCTAGAAAGGAAATAAATAAGAAGTCAGACCTACTAGAATAGCCCCTTGCTGTGCATTATGCCATGTACTAGAAATGCTTGAACCTACCTGTACATAAACACAGGAAATTCATGCATGTCTTAGGACACACATCTGAGAACAGCTGAAAGACAATGCGGCCAACTGAAAAACAAAAAAAAAGATAAATCAAACCCAAAACATCCTACGATAATAATAACAGCATAGATCAGCCTATACGTAAGTTCTATGGGTAGCATGAAACATAAGTCTATGGTTAAAGGGGAACTAAAATGTGCTTCATCATACTGAGATAATAAACTTTCTAAATATAATCAATTAAATATTCTGTACCGTTTCTAAAATAATTAAGTTTATCTTCACTATTCCTCTCTCAGTATCTGTTTCTCATCATTCTTTCTTCATGCAGCAGTTGGGTGTCAGATATTCATTGACAGTTAGATCCAATATATCTTATAGGGGGGCTCCTTTTGCCTAGAAGATGTATTAGAGCTCACTCTATTGAACTCACCAGACATCATGTCTCTCTACATGCAGGATTTGTGCAAAAGGCAGTTATTTTGTTAGAATTAGTTTGTACTGGAATCCGTTATTTGGGTGAGCTCTACTACATCTGCTAGGAAAGGGACCCCTCCCCCTTTCACATATATTGGATCATTCATCTGACACCCAAATGCTGAATGAAGAGAAACAGATGTTGAGAAAGGAATAGTGAAGATAAACTTCATAAACAGTACAGATTTTTTAATTGATTGTATTTAGAAAGTTTTTACTTCAGTATGAGGAAGCTTATATTAAATTTTCATTGTCTTGATAGTTCCCCTTTAATATTACATTTGTCTGAAAGGACATGGTGTGAATATCAACTCCAAAAGACTGCTCTGAGGGCCAGAGACTCAGTTAGGGAACCTCTGACGGTTGCAAATATGGAAGGAATACTCTTGTGAAAATGAAACTTTAACATAAGCTTCAGCATACTGAAATAAGAAACTTTCTCAACCATGGAAAAAGATATATTGGATCTAACTGTCATTGAATATCTGACACCCAACTGCCGCAAGAAGCCAAAATGAACAGAAACAGATGCTGAGAGAGAGATCGTGAAGATAAAATTGATTATTTCAGAAACGGTTCAGATTTTTTCTTTGAGTGTATTTAGAAAGTTTCTTATTTCACTATGATGACGGTCATATTAAAAAAAATGTATTTAAGCCATAGTTCCCCTTTAAGAGCTTGTTACAGAAACAGAATTTGAATGAGGGAATTACAGAGACGTGCAGTGTTTCGTAGCTTCCTCAATAAACGGGTTTACAGAAATTAAATCCAATACCTGAAATGTCTTTGTTAAAGCCATAAAGGAATAATGAATTAAGGTCAGGGTGCATACCTGAATCAGGTGTCATCTAGAAATATCTATTTCCTCATAGAAACACAGTTACAATGCAGAGAATTGGGATTATACCCAACTACCGGCTCCCATGATCAGTGAAAGAGCAATTAGGTCTTTACAAGGAAAACCTAGGCCACTTTTTATAGATAAAAAATTAAAGGGGTTGTTCACCTTAAAGGATAAGTAAACCTTTAAAATAAGTAAATGTAAAATTGATGAGGGGGCTATTCTAAGCACTTTTGCAATGTACATTCATGATTTATCTTTTTTTTAACTCCAAGATATTAAAGGATACATGTACTGTTAATATGAATGAATTTTGTTACAACAGCACCACCTGCTGGTCAGTTTCTGACCAGTCTGACCAGCAAGTAGTCAAGGAAGAAGTTGTCAGGAGAAAGAAAGAGGCTGCTCTGATGTTCTTCTGCTTAGGAAAGATTGGAGAAAGGTTTCTTATTTTTTCCTAAGCAGAGCAGCCTTTTTCTTTCTCCTGACAACTTCTTCCTTGACTACTTGGTGGTCAGACTGGTCAGAAACTGACCAGCAGGTGGTGCTGTTA
>CM076683.1:6399168-6729168 GCA_038501925.1 Xenopus petersii
TCAACCATGCATTGATTTGAATAAGAGACTGCAATCTGAAAAGGAGAGGCCTGAATAGAAAGGTTAGTAGCAATAAATATGCAGCCTTACAGATCATTTGCTTTTTAGATGGGGTCAGTGACCCCCATTTGAAAGCTGAAAAGATTCAGACAAATGATTAAAAAAAACTATAAAAAAATAAATAATGAAGACCAATTAGAATTAGCCATTATAGAACATAATAAAAGTTAATTCAAAGGGATCCTGTCATCAGAAAACGTTTTTTTTTCAAAACGCATCAGTTAATAGTACTACTCCAGCAGAATTCTGCACTGAAATCCATTTCTCAAAAGAGCAAACAGATTTTTTTATATTCGATTTTGAAATCTGACATGGGGCTAGACATATTGTCAGTTTCCCAGCTGCCCCTGGTCATGTGACTTGTGCCTGCACTTTAGGAGAGAAATGCTTTCTGGCAGGCTGCTGTTTTTTCCTTCTCAATGTAACTGAATGTGTATCAGTGGGACATGGGTTTTTACTATTGAGTGTTGTTCTTAGGGTAAGGCCAGATGAGGAGATTTGGGAGATTTTGTCGCCTGGCGACTTATCGCCACGTCTTTTGCGCGACTATCTTTTGCGCTAATGCACACGCGGCGATGCGTTTTCAATAGTCGCCCAAAGTTGCCTCACTGAGGCAACTTTGGCCGACCATTGAAAATGCATCGCCGCGTGTGCATTAGCGCAGGTGATTTTGCGCTGTAGCCTATGGGGAAAAGACACTGAGGCAGTTCTGGCCTTACCCTTAGATCTACCAGGCAGCTGTTATCTTGTGTTAGGGAGCTGCTATCTGGTTACCTTCCCATTGTTCTGTTGTTTGGCTGCTGGGGGGGGGGGGGAAGGAGGGGGGTGATATCACTCCAACTTGCAGTACAGCAGTAAAGAGTGATTGAAGTTATCAAAGCACAAGTCACATGACTGGGGGCAGCTGGGAAATTGACAAAATGTCTAGCCCCATGTCAGATTTCAAAATTGAATATAAAAAATCTGTTTGCTCTTTTGAGAAATGGATTTCAGTGCAGAATTCTGCTGGAGCAGCACTATTAACTGATGTGTTTTGGAAAAAAAAAAAAAAAAAAAAGTTTTTTCCCATGACAGTATCCCTTAAAAGGGGAACAACCCCTTAAATTTAAAGCCAAGTATACGTGGTGTGTATCTGGAGTAATGAAGGGGCCTGTGTGCTACACTCGGCTGCCAGATACAAATATTTCCAGCAGGGAAGCATTTTTGCAGCTCTGTGTTTACAGCACTGGACAGAAAAAACGTCTTCCTGTTCTCGTGAGACTGGCCAACAATTGCTCTTTCATTCACAGCCTTACAGGGAGCAGAATGTAGAGTAACATCTGACCACATGCGCAAACGTTTAATTCTAGAGTAAGAAAATCATGAACAGGAAAAGTCTAGAACGGAAATGCTGAGATGGCAGCGAACATTTCAATATACTGCCCATTGTCATATATCAAGAACAAATTAGCGAATACGTTACACTGAATTAAATGTATCTACATGCCGGATAGAACCTTAGTGAACCCCAACAAACTTTTTGCCAATTTGCATAAAATGATTGGAGATAAATCTAAAGGAAAAACAGCTTTTTTGAGTGATTGTCAAAGAAAGGAACATTCAGCTGTTGCCAAATTAGATAAACCTCAAATACCCTTTGGCTGTAATTGGGGGCTGCGAATTTAACAACTGAAATGCCAAAGATTGGGTGATGTGGATACTGTATACATTTGCTGTCAACACTTTCCCTTCTGTTTTTATTCTACAGCCAGGACTATGAGCCCTTCCCAGAGACTATTATCCCACTGTTACTATAGACACCATCTCTCCCTACTATACCTGCTATCCCACAGTCACACTCCCTTCCCAGAGACTATAATCCACTGTTACTATAGACACCATCTCTCCCTACTATACCTGCTATCCCACAGTCACACTCCCTTCCCAGAGACTATTATCCACTGTTACTATAGGCACCATCTCTCCCTACTATACCTGCTATCCCACAGTCACACTCCCTTCCCAGAGACTATTATCCACTGTTACTATAGGCACCATCTCTCCCTACTATACCTGCTATCCCACAGTCACACTCCCTTCCCAGAGACTATTATCCACTGTTACTATAGGCACCATCTCTCCCTACTATACCTGCTATCCCACAGTCACACTCCCTTCCCAGAGACTATTATCCACTGTTACTATAGACACATCTCTCCCTACTATACCTGCTATCCCACAGTCACACTCCCTTCCCAGAGGACTATTATCCACTGTTACTATAGGCACCATCTCTCCCTACTATACCTGCTATCCCACAGTCACACTCCCTTCCCAGAGACTATAATCCACTGTTACTATAGACACATCTCTCCCTACTATACCTGCTATCCCACAGTCACACTCCCTTCCCAGAGACTATTATCCACTGTTACTATAGACACATCTCTCCCTACTATACCTGCTATCCCACAGTCACACTCCCTTCCCAGAGACTATTATCCACTGTTACTATAGGCACCATCTCTCCCTACTATACCTGCTATCCCACAGTCACACTCCCTTCCCAGAGACTATTATCCACTGTTACTATAGGCACCATCTCTCCCTACTATACCTGCTATCCCACAGTCACACTCCCTTCCCAGAGACTATTATCCACTGTTACTATAGGCACCATCTCTCCCTACTATACCTGCTATCCCACAGTCACACTCCCTTCCCAGAGACTATTATCCACTGTTACTATAGACACCATCTCTCCCTACTATACCTGCTATCCCACAGTCACACTCCCTTCCCAGAGACTATTATCCACTGTTACTATAGACACCATCTCTCCCTACTATACCTGCTATCCCACAGTCACACTCCCTTCCCAGAGACTATTATCCACTGTTACTATAGGCACCATGTCTCCCTACTATACCTGCTATCCCACAGTCACACTCCCTTCCCAGAGACTATTATCCACTGTTACTATAGGCACCATCTCTCCCTACTATACCTGCTATCCCACAGTCACACTCCCTTCCCAGAGACTATTATCCACTGTTACTATAGGCACCATCTCTCCCTACTATACCTGCTATCCCACAGTCACACTCCCTTCCCAGAGACTATAATCCACTGTTACTATAGACACATCTCTCCCTACTATACCTGCTATCCCACAGTCACACTCCCTTCCCAGAGACTATTATCCACTGTTACTATAGACACATCTCTCCCTACTATACCTGCTATCCCACAGTCACACTCCCTTCCCAGAGACTATTATCCACTGTTACTATAGGCACCATCTCTCCCTACTATACCTGCTATCCCACAGTCACACTCCCTTCCCAGAGACTATTATCCACTGTTACTATAGGCACCATCTCTCCCTACTATACCTGCTATCCCACAGTCACACTCCCTTCCCAGAGACTATTATCCACTGTTACTATAGGCACCATCTCTCCCTACTATACCTGCTATCCCACAGTCACACTCCCTTCCCAGAGACTATTATCCACTGTTACTATAGACACCATCTCTCCCTACTATACCTGCTATCCCACAGTCACACTCCCTTCCCAGAGACTATTATCCACTGTTACTATAGACACCATCTCTCCCTACTATACCTGCTATCCCACAGTCACACTCCCTTCCCAGAGACTATTATCCACTGTTACTATAGGCACCATGTCTCCCTACTATACCTGCTATCCCACAGTCACACTCCCTTCCCAGAGACTATTATCCACTGTTACTATAGACACATCTCTCCCTACTATACCTGCTATCCCACAGTCACACTCCCTTCCCAGAGACTATTATCCACTGTTACTATAGACACATCTCTCCCTACTATACCTGCTATCCCACAGTCACACTCCCTTCCCAGAGACTATTATCCACTGTTACTATAGGCACCATCTCTCCCTACTATACCTGCTATCCCACAGTCACACTCCCTTCCCAGAGACTATTATCCACTGTTACTATAGGCACCATCTCTCCCTACTATACCTGCTATCCCACAGTCACACTCCCTTCCCAGAGACTATTATCCACTGTTACTATAGACACCATCTCTCCCTACTATACCTGCTATCCCACAGTCACACTCCCTTCCCAGAGACTATTATCCACTGTTACTATAGACACCATCTCTCCCTACTATACCTGCTATCCCACAGTCACACTCCCTTCCCAGAGACTATTATCCACTGTTACTATAGGCACCATCTCTCCCTACTATACCTGCTATCCCACAGTCACACTCCCTTCCCAGAGACTATTATCCACTGTTACTATAGACACATCTCTCCCTACTATACCTGCTATCCCACAGTCACACTCCCTTCCCAGAGACTATTATCCACTGTTACTATAGACACATCTCTCCCTACTATACCTGCTATCCCACAGTCACACTCCCTTCCCAGAGACTATTATCCACTGTTACTATAGGCACCATCTCTCCCTACTATACCTGCTATCCCACAGTCACACTCCCTTCCCAGAGACTATTATCCCACTGTTACTATAGGCACCATCTCTCCCTACTATACCTGCTATCCCACAGTCACACTCCCTTCCCAGAGACTATTATCTACTGTTACTATAGGCACCATCTCTCCCTACTATACCCGCTATCCCACAGTCACACTCCCTTCCCAGAGACTATTATCCACTGTTACTATAGACACCATCTCTCCCTACTATACCTGCTATCCCACAGTCACACTCCCTTCCCAGAGACTATTATCCACTGTTACTATAGGCACCATCTCTCCCTACTATACCTGCTATCCCACAGTCACACTCCCTTCCCAGAGACTATTATCCCACTGTTACTATAGGCACCATCTCTCCCTACTATACCTGCTATCCCACAGTCACACTCCCTTCCCAGAGACTATTATCCACTGTTACTATAGACACCATCTCTCCCTACTATACCTGCTATCCCACAGTCACACTCCCTTCCCAGAGACTATTATCCACTGTTACTATAGACACCATCTCTCCCTACTATACCTGCTATCCCACAGTCACACTCCCTTCCCAGAGACTATTATCCCACTGTTACTATAGGCACCATCTCTCCCTACTATACCTGCTATCCCACAGTCACACTCCCTTCCCAGAGACTATTATCCACTGTTACTATAGACACCATCTCTCCCTACTATACCTGCTATCCCACAGTCACACTCCCTTCCCAGAGACTATTATCCACTGTTACTATAGACACCATCTCTCCCTACTATACCTGCTATCCCACAGTCACACTCCCTTCCCAGAGACTATTATCCCACTGTTACTATAGGCACCATCTCTCCCTACTATACCTGCTATCCCACAGTCACACTCCCTTCCCAGAGACTATTACCCCACCGCTACCACAGGAAAAGGAAACTCTAGAGAGTCTAAGTCTATACTCCCATCTGGGAAACATATGCTTGGGAAGTCCCTAAAATGAATCAGCAGAGCAGCAGTTATATGAGGAGAAATGCACCTGTCACTGTATCTCTGCTGACATGTTAATCCCCTCAGCATCAGCTCTGGCTAGGAGACCTATATAATATAATAATAATATAAGAACCTAATTTAAACCCACAATACATTTTTTTTTTTTTTAAATCTGCCCAAAAGATCACATAAAGCCACAATGATTAGAAACACAAAGTATAAAAACAGCAATAACAATAAATGACACTTTTATTTTTGTATATGAATATTTCCCCTGTATGTTTAAAGGGATATTTATGCCTCATTAAAATTCTGCCATTTTGAATTGCCTCTCATGCAGCACACCCTTGCTAACTCAAATTGAACAGCTGCCAGGGACAACCTGTGCTCTTAAATACAGGTCATCCTGGGGTAAAACCTTATAAACAGTGGGAGGAGAGGGAGCCCCACAGTTGTTAAGTCAAATTAGCATCTAGTATGATGTAGACTTGGGGTGTTTTCCCTGCCATGGTCCAGTGGACTACAGTCCTGCTGAAAATACTTGTCAACCCTTTTAATGCTATTCTATGCATCAGTCGAGGCAACATTGGATCTGGCTGGACTTGCAATTACATGTAAATATAAAGCAAAATAAATACCATTGAATGTTTGTAATTAATGTACATTGGAAAATTAATTATGAGAACATTTCACATCACTTTTAGGTCTCAATCCAAATGTCAATTACTGAATAACAGAAATAGTGAAAGAACACTTACTTGGCTCCCGATTAATCTCCACGTCAAAGTAACACTGCGGTCGAGCTTTCTCCCCCATGACGGATTAGGAAAGAACCTTCAAAGCATAGGGGAAATAAAAACGATCTGAAATAGACATAGGAAAATAAAATAAAAATCCTCTAAAATAAGTAAATGGACAGAACTGTGATATGTATCGTAGTGCTAAGTCTGGGTGCTGGGAGAGAGATCCTGATCTTATATGTATATATATATCACCATAAACTACGCCCACAGCCGTCCCTGGTATGTGTAGCACCTGCTCCTAGAAGAGGAAATGCAGACTTTGGGATATTTATTTAACAAGGTCATGTTATTAAATCACTGTGTCTGAGAATTAAAGATAAACAGAAGGTACTGCACTCTGGCATTGCCGGTACATTCTCTATTGTCTCACGGAAATCCTATCACCTTCATATTGAGTTCAGCTTGTTCCACAACACTGACTGTACATGAGAGCTCACACTCTCAACAGACACCTGAAACCATGACATTTGCAGGTATACGATATGATAACTATTATATGATCCCCTTATATATTTACACAATCTCTCTAATACTTCATTTTCCTAATAGGTCCTTCCAGTGGGCACTCATTCCGATTAGAAGAAAAAAAGGGTTTGTTACAGTGAGAGCTGTGAAATTGTCTCCCTGAATCAGTGGTACAGGCTGATACATTAGATAGGTACAAGGAAGGGTCGGATGCTTTATTCACCAGTAGCTCCTCCCAGCAGACAGGAGGGAGCCAATGAGATTAGAGGAGGGAAAGGGGTGTTACAGGGAGAGCTGGGAAGTGAATCAGGGGTACAGGCTGATACATTAGATAGGTACAAGGAAGGGTCGGATGCTTTATTCACCAGTAGCTCCTCCCAGCAGACAGGAGGGAGCCAATGAGATTAGAGGAGGGAAAGGGGTGTTACAGGGAGAGCTGGGAAGTGAATCAGTGGTACAGGCTGATACATTAGATAGGTATAAGAAGGGGTTGGATGGTGTTTAGCAAGTGAGGGAATACAGGGATATGGGAGATAGCTCATAGTACAAGTTGATCCAGGGACTGGTCCCATTGCCATACTAAACAAGTTAGCCCCAGCACTGTCAATACATAACCCCCTAAAAAAATATTCTTGAACAATTGAAGTGTAACTTTCTTAAAAAAAAAAGAAAAGACACTCTAAATTACAAAGTTTGTACAAAGTATGCATAAGCGGATGCGCCCCGTCAAGGCAGTGTCCATGGATCAGTCCTATCCTAAGTGGAAAAAAAGACAGTGTTACCTTTAGGGGGAGACAGACTATACCTGCTGTTCTCTTTATTTAGCATGATCTCTTCCAAAGACACCATTAGGCGGGGTTTGGGAGAGCGAGCATTGAAAGGGATACTGTCATGGGAAAAAAAGATTTTTTTTTCAAAATGAATCAGTTAATAGTGCTGCTCCAGCAGAATTCTGCACTGAAATCCATTTCTCAAAAGAGCAAACAGATTTGTTTTATAATCAATTTTAAAATCTGACATGGGGCTAGACATTTTGTCAATTTCCCAGCTGCCCCCAGTCATGTGAAAAAAATTTTTTTTTCCCATGACAGTATCCCTTTAAGGAGAGAGCCCCCCCAAAGGTAACACTTTATTTTTTTCACTTAGGATAGGACTGACGCATCGACACTGCCTTGATGGGGCACATCAGCTTATACATACTTTGTACAAACCTTGTAACTAAAAGTGTCTTTTTTAAGAAAGTTACAGTTCAGTTGTGAAGAATATTTTTTCAGGGGGTTATATATTGAGAGTGCTGGGGCTAACTTGTTTAGGATATATAGGGAAAACGCATCACCGCGTGTGCTTTAGCTCAGGTGACTTTTCATTATAGCCTATAGGAAAACAGGCCGAGGCAGTTTGGGGAGATTGTCGCTAAGAAGACGAGTCGATTAGCCGCCAGGCGACAAAATCTCCCCGAATCTCCTCGTGTGAACTAACCCTTAGATGGTGAAAAATGTCACTTTACACTTCACTATTAGAAGAACAGTCACATACAGAAAATAGAAAGTAAACGGAAAATACTTTATTTCTGGTGATCTATCTGAAACCAATTCAACTGAAAAGTTTGAAGGTGAACAACCCCTTTAAAAGGTTGAACTTGATAGATGTGTCTTTTTTCAACTTTACTTTACTATGTTACAAACAATTCCTGACTCACTAAACGTAATGTTTATTGTGTTCTAGGATATCACTTAATCTGTGTTATAAAAAAAAGTATATCAAAAGTCAACTGGGCATTCAGCTGCCTGTGTAAATGCACTTGACTTTGTGTATATAGATAACATGGTTAGAGAACCGCTCTGTGACTTATAATATCCTTATTGTTTACAATAGGGGGTACATTATCCCTTATAATACATGAGTGATACTCAGAGTTCCCTGTATAATTCAGCCTGCAGCCTTGTGCCTTTATATGGTCACAGAACAACCCCTCAGTGACTTCTAATATCCTTATCATTTACAGTAGGGGGTACATTATCCCTTATAATACACGAGTGATACTCAGAGTTCCCTGTATAACTCAGCCTGCAGCCTTGTGCCTTTATATGGTCACAGAACAACCCCTCAGTGACTTCTAATATCCTTATCATTTACAGTAGGGGGTACATTATCCCTTATAATACATGAGTGATACTCAGAGTTCCCTGTATAACTCAGCCTGCAGCCTTGTGCCTTTATATGGTCACAGAACATCCCCTCAGTGACTTCTAATATCCTTATCATTTACAGTAGGGGGTACAGTATCCCTTATAATACATGAGAGATACTCAGAGTTCCCTGTATAACTCAGCCTGCAGCCTTGTGCCTTTATATGGTCACAGAACAACCCCTCAGTGACTTCTAATATCCTTATCATTTACAGTAGGGGGTACATTATCCCTTATAATACATGAGTGATAGTCAGAGTTCCCTGTATAACTCAGCCTGCAGCCTTGTGCCTTTATATGGTCACAGAACAACCCCTCAGTGACTTCTATTATCCTTATCATTTACAGTAGGGGGTACATTATCCCTTATAATACATGAGTGATACTCAGAGTTCCCTGTATAACTCAGCCTGAAACATGTTATTAAAGGCCGGTGCAGAAAGCTAAACCTACTCAGGGAGGGAAAGGCTCACATAGTAGAACACATTTGAGGAAGTAAAATTTCTGTTTCACTTTACAGGCAGCTCCATAGAGAACAATGTACTAACTAATACAAAACATGCAGCTTTGCCTCTGGATTTCGATTACATTTTCCTGCAACACTGTCTCAAGTCCCTATTATTTTAGCTTAGCTTCCCCTTCACAGCAGTGATGGCCAGACTCTGGCTGTCAAACTACAACTCCCAGAAACCCCTGCATAATACTAGTCTTGCCTAACTAGAAGTGATGCATGCTGGGCTCCTCATAGAATGCCCGTGTGTAGCTGCACCCCCTGGGATATAAACTGGTGCAACATCGCTGCTATTGAACCTGCAACAGCAACTAAGGGCAAAGGGAGCATGCTGGGAGTTGTAGTTGTGCAGAGCTGTAGCAGAGTACATAGCAGCCTATACACAGGACCAGCGCACCTTCAGCTCTTTTAAAGGGGTGGTTAACTTTTAGTATGTTAAAAAAGTCTGGTTTTAAGCAACCTTTCAATTGGTCTTCATTATTTATCCTTTTTTAATTACTTGCCTTCTTCTTCTGCCTCTTTCTAGCATTCAAAAGGGTCAGTGACCCCTCTAAAAAAAACAAAAACAAAATGCTCTTTAAGGCTACAAATGTATTGCTGTGGCTACTTTGTATCACTCTCTCCTATGCCAGTCTCTGATTCAAATCACTGCATGGTTGCTAGGGTCATTTGGACCCTAGCAACCAGATGGCTGCAATTGCCAACCGGAGAGCCGCTGAATAAAAAAGCTAAATAAGTCCAAAACTAGAAATAATAAAAAATGCAAAGCAATTGCAGATGGTCTCAGAATATCCCTCTGTACATCATACTAAGAGTTAAGTTGAAGCTGAACAACCACAGTATTAGCGGTGGGAATGTGAGGCCGCAGCAGCAACTGGAGGGTTAAACCAATAAAACACAAAGCAGCTCCACTCCGAACCCTAAAATGTTCCGCAGACACCACAACCCTTCCCCGAGACAAAGCGGCGCATTTTATCACTAGAAGCAGCCCCGTTGTACGCTTTCCCGAGCCCCGAACAACACTTAATAATTTACCGTGTTCCCGTGCACTGCGACAGGCTTCTGGCAAGCTCCACCTCTTTTCCCCTCACCACAGCAGGAATGGGCGGTAGAATTCGGCGCCGCGTTGCATTCCGGGATCTTTACGTCACGGCTCTGTGGCAAGCGTCCGGCCGCCTGGGCGATGAACTAACTCTTCAACGCCCCGCCCACTCCAGTAATGACGTGTCCCTTTCGCCTCTTGTCCATGTACCTTACAAAACTGTGGTACTTTGGCATTTGTTTGTTTTTTATTTCTTATGTGTACCTTACCCAGAATTCCTGATTTAGGGGTGAAGGAAGTTAGTACATTTTTAATTTGGTTTCGCCCTCCCCGCTGCTTTCTCCTACAGTGTAAATTACCCAGCCAACGTTGTCGGCCATTTTACTTGTGGGCACAGGCTATGTTCCAGGAATATCTTTATGTCTGACATATTTAGATGTGGAAGCTGATACATTGTTGGGACAAGAGATAACTACTCCTTGACTCCCTCTCCTATTCTTCTGGCAGCTGGCCTTTTATAGGGGTTGTTCACCTTTAAAGGATAAGTAAACCTTTAAAGGACATGTAAACCCACCCATAAAAATATAATGACTGAAGAGCCTCTTTGAAATCTGTAATGACTTGCCACTCTGGTAAGGTTAATAGTAAGGTTGTAGCATCCCCTTAATTACGTAGATTTCCTTCTCCTCCTCCCTCAGGAATTTCCTTTGGCTGTTGGCTCATGAGCATGCTCTGTTCTTCTCAACTCTGATTAATAAACACACTCTCCAGTCTAACAGCCAATGAAGAGATGTCATTGCTGGTTCCCATAGAAACTCTGATTTAGCTGTCTGCTCCTATTTTTAAATCCCAACCCCTCTCTCCTGAGCTCAGGCCCGGATTTGTGGAAAGGCCACCTAGGCCCGGGCCTAGGGCGGCAGGATTTTAGGGGGGCGGCATGCTGCCCAACCACACCCACATTGGTTCAAAAACACTGGGGATGCGCAGGAGATACAATCTCCATGAAGATTTGCACCAATAAAGGGAAGGGAACAGGGGCGACGAACGGCAGTGGGCCTAGGGGCGCCTGCTATGTAAATCCGGTCCTGCCTGAGATCAGAGTAACCACTACAGTGTTCAATCAAAGCAGAACTTGTCATTATAGTAAGTATTTGCTGTATATGCCTGAATTCTTTAATTGCATGGAATTTACATCACATATGTGCTGTTTGCAGATGTAAATGCGCTGATGATGTGTCAGAGGGAAAATGGACCCCGGGTGAAAGCGGCTTTTTGTTTTAGGGAAATAAAATAATGCTGGCAAATGGAGGGTGTGTGTACAGTACAAATAATGCCATTTGGGTAGGGACAATGTGCTCAACTTATAAACACGGTAGGAAAATGAAGGCTTTCCATGTCCTTTAAAATAAGTGAATGTAAAATTGTTGAGACAAGGTATGCATAGGGTTGCCACCTTTTTGGGCGGGTACCAAAAGGGTGCGGGCCGTGATGGTAAAAGGGGCGGAGCAACATCGCACATTGCTGGAAAAAAGGTAAGTTCTTTGTGAATTGGGGGCAGGCCAGTGGCTTTTTTTAAAGGGTATTACAAATTACCGGCAATTGCATTGCCGGTAAATTTGTAATACCGGCCGCGGCCTTGGCAGGTGTTTCACCGGCTAGGCCGGTAAAATACCGGCCGGGTGGCAACTCTAGGTATCCAGGAGCCACAAAGTATGACTGAGAGGGCTGCATGTGGCCTGTAAAGCACCAACTTGGCCTCAAAGGATCATATTTGCGTAACGCATTGAAGTCAATGGGTATTTTTACGTGCAACAAATTTTTACACGCGCAACAATTCTTCACGCTCCAAATGCATTAGGCTGGTGCCAGGCTTGATGATTTGGGGGAGATAAGTCGCCCAGCGACAAATCTCCTCTTCTTTGGGCAACTAATCTCTCCAAAATGCCTTCGCACCAGCAAGAATGCGAATCGCCAGCGGGATGGCATACGTAGCGCTTTATTTTCCGAAGGCACCAAAGTTTCCTCGTTAAGCAACTGCATGCAACTTCTGAAAACAAATCACACTCCTGGTGGCGATTCGAATTCTTACCGACGAGAAGGCATTTCAGGATGATGATTCGCCCGAAGAAGAGGAGATTTGTTGCTGGGCGACTAATTTCACCTCAATCTTCATGTCTGCCACCAGCCTTAAAGTCAATGGGCTTTTTTTCATATTGCGACTTTTTTGTTCTAATACTTTAAAGTCAATGGGTGTTTTTTTCTTATGGGCGTTCTTTCGCGACAAATTTTCTGTGACACTATTGTGAAAAAATTTGCACATGTCTAAATTCGGAATTTTGCTGAGATTCCATGGCTGGTAAATAAATTTGCTCATCACTAGTCACTGTTAATATTATGCTATGCAGTTATACTGAGCCTCTGAGTATCAGATCAGTTGGCTTTGCTATGCCTTTGAGTTGATACTTAAGGTTGGTCGTTGCATGCTCCAAATTTAGAGTCCCAGCTTACCCCACCTCTTACACATACATGGCTGAGCCCTCAGGCTTGACTGGAAGCCACTAGGTGAGTATCAATGTTTGCTTGTGGGTGGAGGTGCTTTCAAAGGGTTTCAATGATAAAACTGAAGAAACAGATAGAACCGGGGGTTGGCAATTTGTTAGGCACCTCCTCAATGAACCAAATTACTAACCTTCTGCACTGGCATGTTGCACCTCACACAAAGAAACAATAGGCAAATAAAGGACCAATTATAGAGGTACTCACCGAGTAGAAACGGAGGTCCAGGTGTTCCAACCCCAGACTCTTAGCTTTAGGGAGTGGACTTTGAGGTACTCAAAGGATCCACAAGGGTCACCAGAGTACATTAAAAAAAGTGTTTTAGTCAAAGCTGCTTTATAAATTCAACATCTCCAAATGCCCAATTTGTTTTCTATCCTACAGGCACTACATGGGCTCATAGGCGTGTAGGACACAAAACGCTCAAGGCATTTGGAGATGTTGAATTTATAAAGCAACTTTGAATAAAACCTTTTTTTTAAATTATTTGTGACCCTTCTGAATAAGCCCACATAGATGATTTTTATTTTTCCAGGTATGCATTGCTCCAAATAAACATGGCAGGCAGCACTCTGCAATTAAGGTCCCTCCAGCCAATGCATTTTTTAAGGAAGAGATGCCTAGCTGGGGGTAGAAGGTTAGTAAATTTAGCTCTGCGTCATGCCCAACAAATTGCAGCCCCACCGGTGGTTTAAATAATCATCCTCCTATAATAATATGTAAATGTGATAGGGACCTAAGACTGTAAGCTCCGTTTGGGCATGGTCTGATGGAAATGACGTATAATCTCTCTAATACACTAGGGCAGCAGTCCTAAAAGCATAGCAGGATATTATCATTATTCTTTATTTAAAAATAAAGGATAATTGTGATGTCCAGCTATTCTTTAGGCCTGCTGCACCTCTCTCAGTTAAACCAGCTGTAACATTACCCACAAGTGCAGTCCCCGTGGCACAAGTCTCAGTTTATTGAAAGGAGAACAAACCCCTAAAATTTAATGTGGCAAAAAATAGCATATTTTATATAGTGAACTTATTGCACGAGGCTAAAGTTTCAGCTTGTCAATAGCAGCAATGATCCAGGACTTCAAACTTGTCACAGGGGGTCACCATCTTGGAAAGTGTCTGTGACACTCACATGCTCAGTGGGCTCTGATTGGCTGTTGAGAAGCTTAGGGCTCGTCACTAATTATCCAGCAGAAAATGAGCTTCCCTGGCTGTAATATAAGCTGATGCTACAGGTTTGCTGATTATTAAATTCTGATGCTAATTGCACTGGTTTCTGTGCTGCCATGTAGTCATTATCTGTATTAATTACTAATCAGCCTTATATTGTGATATTTCTATTCTATGTGTACTGTATATTGTGAGTGGGTCCCTAAGCTCAGTAAGTGACAGCAGCACAGAGCATGTGCAGTGGAATCAGCAGAAAATAAGATGGGGAGCTACTGGGGCATCTTTGGAGACACAGATCTTTACTGCTAAAGGGCTGTGGTTGCCTTGGGATAGTACAGAAACTCAGAACATAATGTACAACATTTCTAGCTACTCCTTAGTTAGGCTTTAGTTCTCCTTTAAGCATCCATTCCTTCACACTGTCATTATGATAAACAAAAAGTCCTTAAAACAACTTAATTTAAAAAAACCCTGATATTTAAATGCAAACAGCAGCCGCCAGACACGGATGTGGGTAAGTATGTGTGTATTGTTTAGCTGCCTGTATCCTGGATCCAGTCATCATTAATGGCTGCATACATTTGCACAGTTTGTTTGTGCATCAAGGTAAGCTTGGAGCCATGTTAAGGGCAGAGACACACGGTCAGATTCTGGGAGATTAGTCGCCCGGCAACACATTTCCCCTTCTTTGGGGCGACTAAATTCCCTGAACTGCCTTTCCCTGACTTCCCGCCGGCTAGAATGTAAATGATCGGCGGGATGGCACTCAGAGCGATTCATTTTCTGAAGTCACCCAAAGTGAAACTAATTAAAATTAAGTTGTTTTTAAGACTTTTTGTTTGGGGATGAATTCTTAAAGGAGAACTAAAGCCTAACTAATCTGGCCGTATGTCTCTGTTCTAAAGGGGTTGTTTACCTTTGAGATAAATTTTAGTATGGTGTAGAGAGGGATATTCTGAGACAATTTGCAGTTGGTTTTCATTTTTTAAAATTTAAGGTTTTTGAGTAATTTAGCTTTTTATTCAGCAGTTTGCATTGTAAACAATCTAGTAGCTAGGGTCCAATTTACCCTAGCAGCAATGCATTGATTTGAATAAGAGACTGGAATATGAATAGGAGAGAACCTTACTAGAAAGAAAAGTAGCAATAACAATACATTTGTAGCCTTACATAGCATTTGCTTTTTTGAAGGGGTCAGCGACGCCCATATGAAAGCTGCAAAGAGTCAGAAGAAAAAGGCAAGTAATTATAAAACTATAAAAAAATAAATAATGAAAACCGATTGAAAAGTTCCTTAGAATTTGCAATACTATTAAATACTAAAATTTACCTTAAAGGTAAACCACCCCTGGTCAGCCATACAGATCAGTAATAAGTCTTGCTCAGTCCTGAAGGTGAATGAGAGCTTCACCTCCCAAGTTTTATTGAATTTAAAGAGTAGGCAGTCCTCTGTTTCTGTAGTAAGTACAGCTCTTTCCCAGTGCAGCCCCCACACATAAGTCATGAACTTACTTTACCATAAAATTAGGGATAGTATTATGTGTATACTAAGGGCCTTTTTTTATCAAAATCCAAATTTTTCTGACTATTTAAATAAAAAAAATCAGACCAAACTAGAATCCACGATTGGACCTTACTTATTAATAAAAAGCTTGATTTAATCAGATCTGGGACAAACACGAAAAGCCAAAATTTTTCGGATTTATGCCTGAAAAGTCCGAAATAGTCGGATTATCGGGCTAATTTCAATGCAGACCACAGAAACTTCCAAATGGGTTATTGACCTTTCCCATTGATTTATATACAGGTATGGAACATGTTATCCAGAATGCTCAGGACCTGGGGTTTTCCGATAACGGATCTTTCCATAATTTGGATCTTCATACCTTTAGTCTACTAGAAAATCATGTAAATATTAAATAAACTGAATAGGCTGGTTTTGCTTCCAATAAGGATTAATTATATCTTAGTTGGGATCAAGTACAAGCTACTGTTTTATCATTACACAGAAATAGGAAATCATTTTTAAAAATGTGGATTATTTGGATAAAATGGAGTCTATGGGAGACGGCCTTTCTGTAATTCAGAGCTTTCTGGATAATGACTTTCCGGATCACGGATCCCATACCTTTTGTTGTTAAATATTTTCAGCATACTCTCTAACTGCATCTCTCTAACTGCAATGCCCAGCTGAAAAAAGGGAGGGGCCCATCGGTGTAAAAAATTTATGTTATACTGGAAATTCCCCATAACAAACGTTAAAAAAAAAAAAAAAAACACGTTCTTGCTTACTTTGCAGTACTAAAAATTTAAATAAATACTTATAAAAGAACTACCTTGTACTGATAGACAACCACTTGGTTACCCTTTTAAAATTGGCATTGCAGCTTTAAGACCACATCCTGATAGCTGAGCATGCACTAACAAAGGGAGAGGAGGAGGAGGAGGCCTGCCTTATTATTGTGCTACTGGGGACACATCAATCTGCTGCTGCTTTTACATCTGCACTGGCTACTGTTTTGTGCTGACAGGTAGGGGCCCCCGAGGGCCAAATGCTGGGGTGATGACATCACAGACGGAACCATTTCTGAGATCACAGGTTTTTAGCTGCAATGGTCTGTGCTACAATTACAGCAACACTGGGGGCACAATCCTGTCTGAGCTGCTGCTGCTTATATTGTGCTCGGACTCATTCAGTGCAACTGCATACCTCCCAACATTTTGGAAGTAAAAAGAGGGACAAAAAAATTTTTCCCGCACATAGCGCAGCAATTTTTTTGGCCAAACCCCTTTCTGTGGCCACACCCCCTAATTACCATGTTTGTTTTACAAAATTTGGCAGGTTATGAAAGTTTGAAAATATTTCTCCATATCTAAACTGTGTTTTTGTGTCTCAAAATTGTTACAAAGTATCTTATTTGCACCTGTTAGCTGTTCTGGGCTCTCTGCTAAAAGCCATTTAAGTGAGAAACTTTCTTTTTCTGGCTGTTCAGTGCATAGAAAAGAGGGACTTTCCAGTACAAATGAGGGACTGCAGGTTGAGCCGTCAAAAGAGGGACTGTCCCTCCGAAAAAGGGACAGTTGGGAGGTATGCAACTGTCACTTCCACCCACAGCTACTGACAGTGGTGACTACTGGTGTGTCTTTATTCACAGCCGCCTACAGCTCAGCAGCTCTGTTTTCTCAATGTAAATAAACCGACCCGAGTGTCCACCTTACCACGTTCGTATAGTATTTGCACTCAAGCCAAAATTGATTTGTTTTGTATATGAAATGAGCGTGTTTTCCTGGGGGTGAAAGGGGGAGTGTGCATGGGACGTGTGTGTAAATTTGCACTCAGGGCACAGTCTTCTTTTATTTAATTAAATAGAATATTCTAGCTAATAGGCCTTAGAATTTTTAGCTCCAGACCTGTAAGTGGCAAGTAGTATAGTCGAATAGTTTACTTGGTATATCTGTGACAAGTGACATCAGCGTCTGACTCAGTGTAAACAAAAAGAAAACAACTCTGTACAGGCTGGCTACACTAAACCACAAGCCACGCTGGCTGAGTTAATGTCTTAGCCCGGCTTCCTAAAGATACTTTGCACTCATCTGTAGATCTACGCGACGAGCTTCCTGTCCTCCCAATGGCTGAGACAGATAATGGTCTTCCAGCTGTTGGTGACCTTTGATTCCCATCATCCTCTGTGGGCTGCTGGGTGACTTTAGTGTAGGAAGCAGCAGTGCAATAGACCTTGCAAATCCTTCACTGACTGTCGTTGTTGTCTATAATCAACATGGCTGAAAAAGGATTTAGCCATACCTTGGATTATATTAGATTTGTTTTATACAGAAAACTCATATGTCAGTAAGTCAATGGCATGTGGGGTAATGTACCCACTTCTTTACATTTTGATTACATTTTAGTAGATCAGTAGTGTAGTATAGTTCAGTACAGTATGATTAAGTACAATAAAATATAGTTCAGTACTGTATGGTACAGTATAATACTTTATAAGTAGAGATGGCGCGAACTGTTCGCCGGCGAACTTGTTCGCGCGAACATCGGGTGTTCGCGCTCGCCGGAAGTTCGCGAACGTCGCGCGACGTTCGCCATTTTGGGTTCGCCATTGTTGGCGCTTTTTTTTGCCCTCTCACCCCAGACCAGCAGGTACATGGCAGCCAATCAGGAAGCTCTCCCCTGGACCACTCCCCTTCCCTATAAAAACCGAAGCCCTGCAGCTTTTTTTCACTCTGCCTGTGTGTGCTGAAGAGATAGTGTAGGGAGAGAGCTGCTGCCTGTTAGTGATTTCAGGGACAGTTGAAAGTTTGCTGGCTAGTAATCGTGTTGATACTGCTCTGTTATTGGAGGGACAGAAGTCTGCAGGGGTTTGAGGGACATTTAAGCTTAGGTAGCTTTGCTGGCTAGTAATCTACCTTCTACTGCAGTGCTCTGTATGTAGCTGCAGTGGGCAGCTGTCCTGCTTCTGATCTCATCTGCTGACTGCTGCAATAACAGTAGTCCTTGTAAGGACTGCTTTTATTTATTTTTTTGTTGTTTTACTACTACTACTACTACTACTACTACTACTATAAGAGCCCAGTGCTATTAGTCTAGCAGTGTTGGGGAGTGGGACTGGTGTGCTAATCTGCTGCTCCTAGTAGTTCAGCAGCACCAACTTTAATTTTTTTTTTTTTAACTTACTATCATCTGTCCCTGAAATCACTAACAGCTCTCCCCCTACACTATCTCTTCCAAGCACACACAGGCAGATTTTTCAGATACATTTTTGCCCTTGATCCCCCTCTGGCATGCCACTGTCCAGGTCGTTGCACCCTTTAAACAACTTTAAAATCATTTTTCTGGCCAGAAATGTCTTTTTTAGATGTTAAAGTTCGCCTTCCCATTGAAGTCTATGGGGTTCGCGAACCGTTCGCGAACCGCTCGCATTTTTGCGCAAGTTCGCGAATATGTTCGCGAACTTTTTTTCCGACGTTCGCTACATCCCTATTTATAAGTATGATTATACTTTCCGGCCTTCAGGCTGGGCCCCCTTAGCTCATAACAAGGTTACAGATATATAGAAACATTGGGGTAACAGTCACCCTGCTATAGTTCCAGGGGTACCCAGCACTCACCCCAAATCTCCCCCTAACTGGCCTTCAGACTGGGCCCCCTTAGCTCATAACAAGGTTACAGATATATAGAAACATTGGGGTGTCACCCTGCTATAGTTCCAGGGGTACCCAGGGCACAAATAAATACTCACCCCAAATCTCCCCCTAACTGACCTTCAGACTGGGCCCCCTTAGCTCATAACAAGGTTACAGATATATAGAAACATTGGGGTAACAGTCACCCTGCTATAGTTCCAGGGGTACCCAGGGTACAAATAAGCACTCACCCCAAATCTCCCCCTAACTGACCTTCAGACTGGGCCCCCTTAGCTCATAACAAGGTTACAGATATATAGAAACATTGGGGTGTCACCCTGCTATAGTTCCAGGGGTACCCAGGGCACAAATAAATACTCACCGCAAATCTCCCCCTAACTGACCTTCAGACTGGGCCCCCTTAGCTCAAAACAAGGTTACAGATATATAGAAACATTGGGGTGTCACCCTGCTATAGTTCCAGGGGTACCCAGGGCACAAATAAATACTCACCCCGAATCTCCCCCTAACTGACCTTCAGACTGTGCCCCCTTAGCTCAAAACAAGGTTACAGATATATAGAAACATTGGGGTGTCACCCTGCTATAGTTCCAGGGGTACCCAGGGCACAAATAAGCACTCACCCCAAATCTCCCCCTAACTGACCTTCAGACTGGGCCCCCTTAGCTCATAATAAGGTTACAGATATATAGAAACATTGGGGTAACAGTCACCCTGCTATAGTTCCAGGGGTACCAGGGCACAAATAAATACTCACCCCAAATCTCCCCCTAACTGACCTTCAGACTGGGCCCCCTTAGCTCATAACAAGGTTACAGATATATAGAAACATTGGGGTAACAGTCACCCTGCTATAGTTCCAGGGGTACCCAGGGCACAAATAAGCACTCACCCGAAATCTCCCCCTAACTGGCCTTCAGGTTGCGCTCCCATAGCTCAGTGATCCCCAACCAGTGGCTCATAAGCAACTGGTGGCCTCAAAGCAGGAGCTTATTTTGAATTCCAGGCTTGAAGTCAAGCTTTGGTTGCATAAAAACCAGGTGTACTGCCAGAGCCAATCACAGCCTCATTTGGCACCTCAGGAACTTTTTTCATGCTTTATTCATCCTCAACTTTTTTTTTTTTTACAATGTGGTTAAAAAAGATAAAAAAGATTGGGGACCCCTGCCTTAGCTCATAACAAGGTTACAGATGTATGGAAACATTGGGGCCTATTTGGGGCCTAAGTGGCCTAAGTTTTGTCTTCTCATCCACTGCTGCAGGCTCCCCTACATACCAGCTCCACAATTTGGGAACCTACTACTTTTGTTGCGCATATATGATTCAATACATTTAAATGTATACCTGTTAACTCATGAGTTTATTTTTGTGTACCCAGCATATATTATTTTTACTTTCTTGCATAATGGATAATATAAATGAAATGGTCACCAGAACATATTTTTCTTCTATATAGGTTCTCATAAGGAGAAGTGAAGATTTCAAAATCAGATATACTGTAGATGTGCAAAATGGTTAAACTTTGGGAGTGCGGAGATCCTTGTGCTGATGGACTGTGCCAAATGGCAAGATGATCCGGGGATGACTCGGATCCTGATGAACAGGAAGCCCATTGTGCTCCAGGTAAATAAACGTATTATTTATTTAGAGCTCAGTGCCAGAGAACTTTAGCTGGTTCTTCCTTTACTGCAGGGTAAATGTAAAAGAGTTATAGTTTTAGTTTTAAGCACCTTCAAGTTAATTTTAACACCTGCCGACCATATGGATGGTGTTCCTCCAGAATGTCTTGTGTTGGGGTCTTCCATCATATTTATGACTATTGCAGCTGAGTATAATTTACAGTTTCACAAATAGGTCGCCTCATAATATATCCAATTTTAAGCCAAAGGCAGGTAGAGCGTTTGCTCTACTGTGTATTTCTTTCAGGCTGAGAGAAGTGGATCCACTCCATGCCCCATCTCCACTGATTTGAATAAGATGGGTTTATGGCAGTCACACACAGCGATCAATGGAGATTGGGGCATTGAGCGGATCTGCTACTCTTAGCCCTTGGCCCTAATACAGTATCAATCTAGTCACCTGTGCTTCATGAGGAAGGTCAGGTTTGTTATCCTTGTCTATCATAGTGGCCTCAAAAGTCTTCACCAACTCATGATTCAATGGCATCAATAATTTTCCTGTCCTGTTTCTTCTGTCTAGTTGGGTACCTGCAAATTAAGGCAGGACACTCATAATTCCATTGCTAGTAGGGAACCCATAGTTTAATAAAAGTACCCTTTGGTCTAGACAGTGTTCTGGATCGGGCACTTTTGCCGTGTAGCAAGTTGAGAACCATAACTCAGCTGGGCCAGCTGACTGTGACTTTAAGAGCTGAACAACTTGTCCATTAGCAGGAGGTTTATCGGCAGCAGTGTATGAATGAACCATACAAACGAATGAATGTGTAACATTGTCATGTGCTTATGGTGCATATGCTGACTTCATGACCACTCTGAGGGAGGATGCCAATGATCTTCTACGCCTGTATAGTCTGGCTCCAGGACGGCCTCCCTCCCCAGCAACCTCCAAGGCACAGCCAAAGTGTTTGACTTCAATTTACAGTAAGCAATGCAATGGCAAAGATTTATTTTTGACATTATGGGGGGTTATTTATCAAAATCTGAATTTTTATGATTATTTTATTTAAAAAAGTCCAGCCAAGCTAGGATCCACAATTTGACTTTATTTATTATTAATAAAAAGCTTGATTTAATTGGTTCAGGGAAAAACTCGATAAAATCAAGGGAAAACCAAATCGTATGATTTTTTTTCCAGGATATTTGACATAATTCCAGCACAGATCACATAAATTTCTAAATAGGATAAGGACCTCTCCCATTCGGGGCAGACTGGGCCGTTGGGACAATGGGAAAAAACCTGGTGTGCCCCGGTTATTTTGGGTTATTTCTGGGTTAAGGGAGCGCTGGATTAGGATAGCTGGCCCTGACCCGTGCCCTGCACTCCTTCTCCTAACCCAGACGCCGGCAGTGCTATCCTAATCCAGCGCTCCCCTAACTCAGCACTCTCCTAACCCAAATACTGTTCGCACTCTCCTAACCCAGCGCTCTCTCAACCCAGCACTCTCCTAACCCAGACACCAGCATGGGGGATGGTGTGGGAGGGCCCTGAGGCTTCACGCCTGGTGGTCCCTGGGCCCCCCAGTCCAAAGCTGCTCCCATTAACTTATACAACCTCGACATGTCTGAGATGGCGAATTTTCGGATTCTAACTTTTTGCACCCTCGGGTAAAATAAATCTCAAAAGATTCATGTTTTTTTCCCACTAAAAACTCGGATTTTATAGTAAAAGAAAACCTTGAATCCTTAAAGTTTTTAGCATTCGGACTTTAATAAATAATTCCCTCTATGTCTCACTTTATGTATATGGAGCTGCCAACTTCACTGAGGACTTTCTTAGGATGAGATGTAATTGTGACCGACAAATGTTTGTTGCGTTTCCCTCTGCTTCCCCCAACCGCCAGGACCTTCCTGAATGACCCAACAGAATAGTATAAGCAATATGCCCGGGCATCTGTTTCATCTGTACATCATCTCTTACTCTATGCAAGTTATTGGGATTTTTTACTTTTAAGAAAAGTTTCAGTTAGTTGGGTCCAAGCCTTAGGTTTTATGCTTTGTGAGGTTAAGCTGAAAAAGAGCATTTTGCCTTTAACCATGTCTTCCACCATCCATAAATCACTGGTGAGAGCTTCATTGTTTGAGGGAATTGAAGCTATAAAGGAGAGAGCACTTTGCCCTGTTTGTTCTGCCCGAGAGAATATTCAGTGTTGAGTGGGTCAAGGTAATGTATTGTATAAATTGTAGAATAAATCAGTATATAATCCTCTGGCAATCGTGTCTCCTGTAGTTTTTGCTCTGCAGTTGACATTTTCTCCTTGACTATTTGCTCCGGTGCCTTCCCTTCAGCCATGGCCTTTTGCTTCTTAAATGAGCTGCTGTGGGAATTCTCTGCCTCCTATAACAGAACGGCCATTGCCTTGGCCACTAGGCCGTATGCTTTTCTTGAGTTTGGTGAGTACTTTACTGGCTAAACCCCCACTCTAGTACATCAGTCTATCTACTGAAAGAATAATCACTTCTCACCAAGCAATTGTTTTCATATAAATGTGTTTATTACACCATTCTTGTTATATAATCTATATATACAGAGGAGGACACTCTCTAGTCTCTTACACCCCAGGCATGTAGTGTTGTGCAGTTTACATCATGGCTTTTATACTCCAATATTCAGATTATGAGACAAATATACAGGATTTGTGTTTTATGCCTATTCCTTTATTTAAAAAATCAAATATATTTTTGTTTTTTACCCTTTACTACCTCTACTGGCCAACCGCTGTAATCATAAGGGTTAGTTTAAATAGTAATAATACTCTTTGTATAAATGAGACCTTTCCGTCCTCTAGCTGCAGCCAGTGTCTCAAATTTACGGATTAGGAGTTATCCAAGGGATTCAAATGTGAAAGTACCAAAGAGGTGTCAGATGGAAGTGATTTTTATTGCATTCTTTTGCATTGAGTTGAAGAAACAATAAAAAAAATCCAGAATTTATATTGGAATGAAGCCCCTATTTGCAGAGCACACATTGAACAGAAGTTGATGTTGGTCCTTTTAAAGGAGAAGTAACCTCTAAAAATGAATGCGGCTAAAAATGGCATATTGTATATAGTGAACTTATTGCACCAGGGTAAAGTTTGAGCTTGTCAATAGCAGCAATGATCCAGGACTTCAAACTTGTCACAGGGGGTCACCATCTTGGAAAGTGTCTGTGACACTCACATGCTCAGTGGGCTCTGATTGGCTGTTGAGAAGCTAAGCTTAGGGCTCGTCACTAATTATCCAGCAGAAAATGAGCTTCCCTGGCTGTAATATAAACTGATGATACAGGTTTGCTGATTATTAAATTCTGATGCTAATTGCACTGGTTTCTGTGCTGCCATGTAGTAATTATGTGTATTAATTACTAATCAGCCTTATATTGTGACATTTCTATTCTATGTGTACTGTATATTGTGAGTGGCTCCCTAAGCTCAGTAAGTGACAGCAGCACAGAGCATGTGAATCAGTGAATCAGCAGAAAAGAAGATGGGGAGCTACTGGGGCATCTTTGGAGACACAGATCTTTACTGCTAAAGGGCTGTGGTTGCCTTGGGCTGGTACAGAAGCACAAAATATAATGTGCTTTAGTCTTTAGTTAGGCTTTAGTTCTCCTTTACAAAAAAACATAAATTTTTAACAGAATTTGACTTTCCATTTTAATACTAGACCATATGTAAGGAATTGGTATAAACAGGTAGCTCACACAGGCTTAAATACACATTCTCAGACAGGCTAATGAGCTTTGGCACCCAAGGTAAAGGTGTCTTATCAGCACCACCCTCTTCAGTCCCACAGCACCAAAGCCGGTCTATGTAATAGTTATTGGTGGATACACAGTGCTTCTACTCCCTTATGCAGAGTACCATATTTACCCTCAGTCTACAACTCTTGGGTACCTATGCTGGTGGGTATTACCAGGGTTTCAACTACAATGTTCCCCCTCTATCTGGTTTCCCTGGCTCTAATTTATAAATCTTGGCACCTTACTAATATTATTCCTAAGCAGAAGAACATCAGAGCAGCCTCTTTCTTTCTCCTGACAACTTCTTCCTTGACTACTTGGTGGTCAGACTGGTGGGAAACTGACCAGTAGGAGGCGCTGTTGTTACAAAATTCGTTCATATTAAAGGGGAACTATAACAAATTAATTGTAATATAAGCTTCATCATCATGAAAAAAGAAAATTTCTAAATACAATCAATTAAATATTCCAACTGTTTCTGAAATAATCAAATGTATCTTCACTATTCCTCTCTCAGCATCTGTTTCTCCTCATTCTGTCTTCATGCAGCAGTTGGGTGTCAGATATTCATTGACAGTTAGATCCAATATATCTTATAGGGGGGCTCCCTTTCCTATCAGATGTATTAGAGCTCACTCAAATAACTGATTCCAGTACAAACAAATTCTAACAAAAGAACTGCCTTTTGCACAAATTCTGCATGTAGAGAGACATGATGTCTGGTGATTTAATAGAGTGACCTCTAATACATCTTCTAGGCAAAAGGATATTGGATCTAACTGTCAATGATTATCTGACACTCAACTGCTGCATGAAGACAGAATGAAGAGAAACAGATGCTGAGAGAGGAATAGTGAAGATAAACTTGATTATTTCAGAAACACTACAGAATATGTAATTGATTGTATTTAGACAGTTTCTTATTTCAGTATGATGAAGGTTATATTACATTTTCATTTTCGATAATATCTTGGAATTAAAAAAAAAATAATGAATGTACATTGCAAAAGTGTTTAAAATGTCACCCTCCTCAATTTTACATTCATTTTTGCTAGAGGTTTACTTATCCTTCAACACAGATTATAAATATTATTTATCGGTGATTCTAATTTCTGCCACTAGGTGGCACATGTTTGCATAGACCAACAGCAGAGAAAAAAAGTCTGCTGAAATCCATGGATAACGGCATTGCTGCAAAAGCTTCAGATCTAAAATTAACCAGCTTCCTGGTTGTTCTTCCTGCACTTTTCATGACAAAATGATATAGATTATTACATGAAGAGAGCAGAATGCTAAGGACACCTTTTTCACAAGACTTTCTTTTAATTGGACAAAGCCCCTAATTGCAGAATGACTCCTGTAACGGCCCTGGGAATCCTGTCGCTGACACTCAACATCATGTGCAGCGCTCTCAGCCTCATCCGGGGGGGGGGGGGGGTTCACCTGGCGGAACACACCTTGCAGGTAATTCTATCTGCTCCCTTGGTTGGGTATATATATATATGTTCTCTGTGTTTGGGTGAGATCTGTGGGGACAAGGTTTGTGGACTGGGGGTCAGTGGGCAGAATTGTAGAGGCCCAATGGGGCCCTGACCGATAAGCAGTTACAATATTTCAATAAATATTTGCCTGAGGACATCCTACAATTATATTGTGAGCCAGCAACAATACACCACAATCAGACTCTCCATTACTGACCTTTCTCTCGTTGTATTTGAAAAAATGTGTTTTTGTCGCTAAATAATACATCATTTAAATGAATCACAATGTTGGATATAATGCGAAGCAGCGACACAGAACAAGGACAAACAGCAATTATGGAGCTCTTGTGTGTTATAGAAATGCTCTCCTTAATATTCCACATCAAAGTGGCAATTATCAGAGGGACACACTGTCTTTAGCCGGCAGTTTAGGATCCAGAGTGCGATCCTTGTTCTGAAAATCAAACGAACAAAATTTCTTTATTTGCCATTCATTCATAATCTGTTGTCACATTTAGGCTGTAAACTTCTCTGTTTTATATTGATATTAAAAAAGACTTTAACACTTATAGAAACCATTAGCTGTAATGTTATAGAAAGCTATCTACAGTACTTAACTGCTTTATATATCAATATTCCATAATTTACCCCCTACTGTAAATGATAAGGATATTAGAAGTCGCTGAGGGGTTCTGTGACCATATAAAGGCACAAGGCTGCAGACTGAGTTATACAGGGAACTCTGAGTATCACTCATGTATTATAAGGGATAATGTACCCCCTACTGTAAATGATAAGGATATTAGAAGTCACTGAGGGGTTGTTCTGTGACCATATAAAGGCACAAGGCTGCAGGCTGAGTTATACAGGGAACTCTGAGTATCACTCATGTATTATAAGGGATAATGTACCCCCTACTGTAAATGATAAGGATATTAGAAGTCACTGAGGGGTTGTTCTATGACCATATAAAGGCACAAGGCTGCAGGCTGAGTTATACAGGGAACTCTGAGTATCACTCATGTATTATAAGGGATAATGTACCCCCTACTGTAAATGATAAGGATATTAGAAGTCACCGAGGGGTTGTTCTGTGACCATATAAAGGCACAAGGCTGCAGGCTGAGTTATACAGGGAACTCTGAGTATCACTCGTGTATTATAAGGGATAATGTACCCCCTACTGTAAATGATAAGGATATTACAAGTCACTGAGGGGTTGTTCTGTGACCATATAAAGGCACAAGGCTGCAGGCTGAGTTATACAGGGAACTCTTGAGTATCACTCATGTATTATAAGGGATAATGTACCCCCTACTGTAAATGATAAGGATATTAGAAGTCACTGAGGGGTTGTTCTGTGACCATATAAAGACACAAGGCTGCAGACTGAGTTATACAGGGAACTCTGAGTATCACTCATGTATTATAAGGGATAATGTACCCCCTACTGTAAATGATAAGGATATTAGAAGTCACCGAGGGGTTGTTCTGTGACCATATAAAGACACAAGGCTGCAGACTGAGTTATACAGGGAACTCTGAGTATCACTCATGTATAATAAGGGATAATGTACCCCCTACTGTAAATGATAAGGATATTAGAAGTCACCGAGGGGTTGTTCTGTGACCATATAAAGACACAAGGCTGCAGACTGAGTTATACAGGGAACTCTGAGTATCACTCATGTATAATAAGGGATAATGTACCCCCTACTGTAAATGATAAGGATATTAGAAGTCACCGAGGGGTTGTTCTGTGACCATATAAAGGCACAAGGCTGCAGTCCTTACAAAGAACAAGTATCACTGAGTATCTGAGTTATACAGGTCATTAAAATCCAAAGTGATTTCTAATATCCTTATATTTTAAAGTAGGGGGGTTATAGTATGAAATCACGCATACGTTTTAACAGATTATGTGACCAAAATGATATTCACAAATAATAACTGTTGACATCGCTGTGTTATTATAAGCAAATAATATATTTTCCATTTTCTTTTGCTAGGATGGTTATGAAAATGTAGGGCGAGTAATGGCATTTTTGACAGCATTTTCTGGCAACATATTGTGAGTCATTTTATTGTCTCTATATCAGTGCGTAACCTGCTTTCCATATTGTCATTCTGCTTTTATCACAGACGCCAACAGAGATTACCTGGAAACACATAAGGTTGGGCACAGTTCCCATGGTATTAGTTACACTCAGGGGCCGATTCACGAAGGGTCGAATATCGAGGGTTAATTAACCCTCGATATTCGACTGGGAACTAAAATCGTTCGACTTCGAATATCGAAGTCGAACGATTTTGCGCAAATCCTGCGATCGATCGATCAAAGGATTTTTCATTCGATCGAACGATTAAATCCTTCGAATCGAACGATTCAAAGGATTTTAATCCAACGATCGAAGGAAAATCCTTCGATCAAAAAATCACAGGCAAGCCTATGGGGACCTTCCCCATAGGCTAACATTGACTTCGGTAGCTTTTAGCCGCCGAAGTAGGGGGTCGAAGTTTTTCTTAAAGGGACAGTACTTCGACTATCGAATGGTCGAATAGTCAAACGATTTTTAGTTTGAATCCTTCGATAGTCGTAGTCGAAGGTCGAAGTAGCCCATTCGATGGTCGAAGTAGCCCAAAAAAACTTCGAAATTCGAAATTTTTTTTATTCGAACCCTTCACTCGAATTTTGTGAATCGGCCCCTCAGTCTGTTTTTCTTTTTAGAAGAAAAATAAACAAGAAAATTTGCTGGCAAAAATTCACCGTCGTCATTTTAATGGGCGTCCGACGATTATCGGACGACCATTAACTGTAATGGGTGCCGGCATCAACTTTGACGCCGGTGGTGGCAAAATCTGTGTATCGCAAATTATTTGCCCGTTTCGTGAATTTTGGTGGGTAATTTGCGAAATTCGTGGCGGAAAAAAACGGGACAAATTCGCCAATCACTGGGTATAAGTAGTAGGGGTGCACCGGTTCCATTATTTGGTTCTGGATTCACCTTTTACAGCAGGACAGGGTCGGACCCAGACCCTCTTCTTTCTGGTCAAATTGCAGCGCCGGAAAAGCGCACGAGAGCTTGGGTTGGCACCTTCTTTGTGGTGGAACTCCGGGCAGTGGGGCGGGGCCCTGACGTGTTGGAGACGGGGCTGTGACATGATGGGGTGTGTCACATGTTAGGGGGGAGCTATGACATTGCCCGATCGCCACATCAAATCCACATCTTCTGCTTAAAGGATAAGTAAACCTTTAAAAAAAGTGAATGTAAAATTGATGGGGGGGGGCTATTCTAAGCACTTTTGCAATTTACATTCATTATTTATTTATTTTTTAATTCCAAGATATTAAAGGCTACATGTACTGTTAATATGAATGAATTGTGTTACAACAGCGCCACCTGCTGGTCATTTTCTGACCAGTCTGACCAGCAAGTAGTCAAGGAAGAAGTTGTCAGGAGAAAGAGGCTGCTCTGATGTTCTTCTGCTTAGGAAAGATTTGAGAAAGGTTTCTAATTTCATTCCTAAGCAGAAGAACATCAGAGCAGCCTCTTTCTTTCTCCTGACAACTTCCTTGACTACTTGTGGTCAGACTGGTGGGAAACTGACCAGCAGGTGGCGCTGTTGTAACAAAATTCATTCATATTAACATATTGGAATTAAAATAAATAATGAATGAATGTACATTGCAAAAGTGCTTAGAATAGCATCCTCATCAGTTTTACATTCATTCATTTTAAAGGTTTACTTATCCTTTAAACAATGGCATCAAGTTATATTTTCATTGGCTGGGCAAATTTTGGTCAGATAGTAACACTGCATTCTTATGGCCACCCCACATATCTCTGGACCTCTTGGAAGAATCTGAGGGCCAGTCCGTGTTCCAGTGGAACCACAGCAGCCCAACCCAATAGGAATAATAGTTTGTGATGAATGTTAAAATGATATGCTGGCTTTTCTTTCCCTTTATATCACCATAACGACCAATAGTCTAATAATAGTGATGGGCGCATATGTCTCGTTTCATTCGGCGAAAAATTCACAAACTTCCCACAGAATTTGCGAAAGGACAGAAAATTTGCGGAACTCATTGAAGTCAATGGGCGTCAACATTATTTTAACGCGCGCCAATTTAGCTCGCAACAATTTTTATACGCGCGCCTATTGACTATTTATAAATGAATAATTTTGATGCAAGACTATTCTGATACGCGCCCAAATTTTTTTGACGCAGCAGATTTTTCGCCGACGAGTTTAAACGTGGAAATTCGCCGCATATTCGCGCCTGGTGAATTTGTTTGCCCATCATTATTAATATACTGTATCTGCCTTTTGCATTGTTATTCGGATCACTTTCCTTCCAGTGCTACTTGTATCTGTTCCACTGCTCGGAGCGGAAGATGAAGGCCTGTGGGCTGCTGGGTATCACCTGCCTGTGCAACGTTTATTTATACGGACTGCGAAACGCGTGGCAAATTCTCTTCCATAGTTTGGTTGCGGTGCTGTTGGCTCATCAGATCCTGACAAGGAGACGTCTGGACAAAGACAGTAGCCCGGGAGTTTAAATGTGAGATGTGAATAAACGCTCACCTACTTACCCCCCTTTATAGGGGCACTATGATAAATACGACTGTCTGGGGATATAAATGTAATTTTTATAGAGGCTGTGCCTGTATTATTATTATTATAAGAAGAACATGTATTTTTATCTATGCCGTCTGGGCTCCAATCCGATCAATAGGCAACTGGAAAAAGTACAGTGAGCACAGAACAAAATAAATGGAGGGGATGAATCAAGTTTTACCAGGAATGGGTTTTTGTTTCCTCATAGACGTAACTGTGCTGGGTACCGGCAGCCCCCCGTGTCTCAGCAGGAACAACCCCTACCTTTTCTCATAGACTGTACAGAGAGATCCCATAAAACTATGGCAGCATAGGTATTCCCTGTACTAAGCACAATTCAGCAGGAACAGTCCCTAAGTTTGCTCATTGTCTGTACAGAGAGATCCCATAAAACTATGGCAGCATAGGTATTCCCTGTACTAAGCACAATTCAGCAGGAACAGTCCCTAAGTTTGCTCATAGTCTGTACAGAGAGATCCCATAAAACTATGGCAGCATAGGTATTCCCTGTACTAAGCACAATTCAGCAGGAACAGTCCCTAAGTTTGCTCATAGTCTGTACAGAGAGATCCCATAAAACTATGGCAGCATAGGTATTCCCTGTACTAAGCACAATTCAGCAGGAACAGTCCCCTAAGTTTGCTCATAGTCTGTACAGAGAGATCCCATAAAACTATGGCAGCATAGGTATTCCCTGTACTAAGCACAATTCAGCAGGAACAGTCCCTAAGTTTGCTCATTGTCTGTACAGAGAGATCCCATAAAACTATGGCAGCATAGGTATTCCCTGTACTAAGCACAATTCAGCAGGAACAGTCCCTAAGTTTGCTCATAGTCTGTACAGAGAGATCCCATAAAACTATGGCAGCATAGGTATTCCCTGTACTAAGCACAATTCAGCAGGAACAGTCCCTAAGTTTGCTCATAGTCTGTACAGAGAGATCCCATAAAACTATGGCAGCATAGGTATTCCCTGTACTAAGCACAATTCAGCAGGAACAGTCCCCTAAGTTTGCTCATAGTCTGTACAGAGAGATCCCATAAAACTATGGCAGCATAGGTATTCCCTGTACTAAGCACAATTCAGCAGGAACAGTCCCTAAGTTTGCTCATAGTCTGTACATCGAGATCCCATAAAACTATGGCAGCATAGGTATTCCCTGTACTATGCACAATTCAGCAGGAACAGTCCCTAAGTTTGCTCATAGTCTGTACAGAGAGATCCCATAAAACTATGGCAGCATAGGTATTCCCTGTACTAAGCACAATTCAGCAGGAACAGTCCCTAAGTTTGCTCATAGTCTGTACAGAGAGATCCCATAAAACTATGGCAGCATAGGTATTCCCTGTACTAAGCACAATTCAGCAGGAACAGTCCCTAAGTTTGCTCATAGTCTGTACAGAGAGATCCCATAAAACTATGGCAGCATAGGTATTCCCCTATACTAAGCACAATTCAGCAGGAACAGTCCCTAAGTTTGCTCATAGTCTGTACAGAGAGATCCCATAAAACTATGGCAGCATAGGTATTCCCTGTACTAAGCACAATTCAGCAGGAACAGTCCCTAAGTTTGCTCATAGTCTGTACAGAGAGATCCCATAAAACTATGGCAGCATAGGTATTCCCTGTACTAAGCACAATTCAGCAGGAACAGTCCCCTAAGTTTGCTCATAGTCTGTACAGAGAGATCCCATAAAACTATGGCAGCATAGGTATTCCCTGTACTAAGCACAATTCAGCAGGAACAGTCCCTAAGTTTGCTCATAGTCTGTACATCGAGATCCCATAAAACTATGGCAGCATAGGTATTCCCTGTACTATGCACAATTCAGCAGGAACAGTCCCTAAGTTTGCTCATAGTCTGTACATCGAGATCCCATAAAACTATAGCAGCATAGGTATTCCCTTGTACTAAGCACAATTCAGCAGGAACAGTCCCCTAAGTTTGCTCATAGTCATGGTGCAAGTCTACTCGGTTAACGCGACATGGACCTCCCCAAAATAAATTCACTAAAATTACACTTTGAGGTGCCAATCATTACGGGTTTCCCAGTAAATACGGCCACATGCCCTTCCTCTTGCCGTGGAGGTACAATCGCTTTTTTGTGAGCCGGAGAAATTCGAGGCGACTCCTTTTGCTGGGAATACGACAAGGACACACAGTGTCTGATTGTCTCGAAGGTATTGTGTTTCTGTCTGAGTTGTCGTGTTATGGAACAACACTAGCGAGGCACTTTCTTTATACAATTCTATAGCTAAGGGCAGAGACACATGTTCAGATTTGGGGAGATTTATTTGCCCGAAAAAGAGTCGATGTATCAAACCTCCACCTGCCGGCTAGAATGTAAATCGCCGGTGGGATGGCAATCGGTGTGCTTCGTTTTCCAAAGTTGCCTCACAAGGAAACTTCGGGCGACTCCGTAAAACGAATCGCTCTGAGTGTCATCCCGCCCGCGAGATTTAGTTGCCCCGGCGATAAATTACCTCTTCTTCGTGCGACTAAATCTCTCCGAATCTGAACGTGTGTCTCTGCCCTAGGTGTAGTGCTAGGTACTCAAGCTTCAGTGCAAAATCAGGGCAATCCAGCCCCTGATACAGGGGTGTAACTACAGAGGAAGCCCAGGGGGTATAGTTAATTAGTTAATTAGTGGTTAATTAGTCATTTCAATATATATTTGTAAAACAGGACAACCTCTGGATATATTGGGACCCTAACATTAGTTTGCTGTGGGGCCCAGTAATCTAGTTATGTCACTGCCGTGATGTAATGGAGGTCTGGGTTCCCTTAGCGGGTTGTACCAACACATGCAGCCCCCTGGGCTCTTTTATGAACAGGGGGAATATTAGGGGGTTCAGAAAACATCATCTGTACCTCAATAAAGGAGAGAATTCTATACACGGGATGTACCTGTAACTGCCACTAGATGGCGCTAAGTCCCAGCCAGACTGCTCTGCTCAGCTCATCCAATAGCTTTGACTTCTATTAACTACAAACGCTGCTGTTTGTTTATTTTTATGTTATAATCCTTTATTTCTATAGTGTTGACATGTTTAAATAACCTCTAAAGCTTGAGGAAGCAGTTTGGCTATTGTGCCTTTAATGCAATGGCTCATGTATTGCAATTTCAGTTCTACCCGGGTGCTGTACCGTGAAGCTTGCAATTTAATAGTACCGAGGCACAGGAAGGTTCAGAGATTAAACAAAAACAAAATCTGTTGTCTTTGATGTTAAACGGTCACTTTCAATACACTCAATACAGTTGTCTGGTGCAACCTATGGACTCATGCTGCCTGTCCCCCTCAACAATCTCCTTCAACAAGCCTTACCTGGTGCAACTAAATGATTCATGCTGCCTGTCCCCCTCAACAATCTCCTTCAACAAGCCTTGCTTGGTGCAACCAAATGACTCATGCTGCCTGCCCCCTCAACAGTCTCCTTCAACAAGCCTTGCTTGGTGCAACCAATGGACTCATGCTGCCTGTCCCCCTCAACAATCTCCTTCAACAAGCCTTGCTTGGTGCAACCAAATGACTCATGCTGCCTGCCCCCTCAACAGTCTCCTTCAACAAGCCTTGCTTGGTGCAACCAATGGACTCATGCTGCCTGTCCCCCTCAACAATCTCCTTCAACAAGCCTTGCTTGGTGCAACCAAATGACTCATGCTGCCTGCCCCCTCAACAGTCTCCTTCAACAAGCCTTGCCTATTGCAACCAAATGGCTCATGCTGCCTGTCCCCCTCAACAGTCTCCTTCAACAAGCCTTGCCTGGTGCAACCAAATGGCTCATGCTGCCTGTCCCTCTCAACAGTCTCCTTCAGGCCTGGATTTGTGGAAAGGCCACCTAGGCCCGGGCCTAGGGCAGCAGGATTTTAGGGGGGCAGCATGCTGCCCAACCACTGCCTGGTGCAACCAAATGACTCATGCTGCTTAACCCTTTCTCGTGTAGCTCAAGGTAAATCATGTGCAATGTTGCTGTTTGGCTGGGCTTGTGCAGTCATCAAAGGTCAAAAAAGCAGATGCATTGCCACCAAAATAATCCCCTGGCATCTCTAGATCTCTTTTTATCCCCTAAAAATGTGTATATACTGTATATATCTATATATAACTATCTATATATATATATATATATATATATATATATATATATATATATATATATATATATATATATATATATTCTGGTTCACCAACACATCTGTCAATTGACTTGTCATTATGGAGCTCCGGGGAGCTCTGCTTGATCAAAGCTGCACTGCTCATGGCAGACGTGCATAAAGTATTACTGACTGAGTATGACTGAGGTATAAATGTAGCAGGAGCCCCTCGTTTAACGTGGTTTGGGCAATGATGTGGAACCCACAGAGCTGCGCGTTTATCTTCCACCAGAGCATTTTTATTCCTATCCTTTGGAACTCCATTGTGCACTTTAAGGCGGGTCAATAAATAGCAAGAAATGAACAGATGTAATGAGTGGGAGCTTGTGACGCCCTTGGTGGGCTGACAGATTACTGAATTTTGGAGTTTAGGTCACGGCAAATGAAAATTCTCAGCTGGGGCTCAGCAACTGATGGAAATAAAGCCATGCAGAAAAGTGCAGCGGGGACTTCATTTGTATATGCAAATTTCAGTATTGTGGAAGAATTGGCTTGTGAATCGAGCCACAAATAAAATAGCTGCTGCTCATTTTTATGGATTGCTCAGGCAGTGCCCTCCCACTATAGAAGGCAAAATAGAGCAAGATCGACACCTGGTGGCCAGAAGGAATAACTACATTACAGGGCAAATATTGCACAGCACTGCCACATAGTGGTCATTCTCTAGATCAGTGACCCCCAACCAGTGACTCATGAACAACATGTTGCTCTCCAACCCCTTGGATGTTGTTCCCAGTAGCCTCAAAGCAGGAGCTTAGTTTTGAATTCCAGGCTTGGAGGCAAGCTGTAGCATAACTAGAATGTGTCGGGCCCCCCTGCAAAAAACATTCAGAGGGACCTGGTGTACTCCTATCCCCATCCTCCTGCCCACTTCCCGATGCCCTACCCATGCCACACTCGGACCCACCCTTGTCCTGCCCTGACTCTGCCCACACTCCACCCAACTCCACCCACATCCCGCACCTAATGTGCGCCCCCCAAACAAACCATCCTGTATGCTTTCAGTCCACATAGGGGTTACCAAATAGCCAATCACAGATCATATTGGGCACCTCCAGGAACATCTTGGATGCTTATGTTGCTCTCCAACTTGAATTTGAATGTGGCTCACGGGTAAAAAAAAATTTGGGGATCCCTGCTATAGATCAAGAGAAAGCCAGAAATGTGGAATCTGTACCACTGGTCTCACTAACACTGCACAAAACTGTCAGTTTGGAAGGCCAAGCATAGGTTTGGGGTCCCAGGAGTTTTCTGGTTGGTTTGCTCTTGAAGGCCCTACCCCCTCCAGATAACTTTTTCAGTATGGTGGGTCTCTGCCAAAGTCAGGAGCCATTGTTCCCTTCTAGTTGTGGGACCCAAGGCATAACTTGACTTCAAGCCACACGCTGATTGGCTAATGTGGTTCGCTGAAAAGCATTCTGCTGGCTACATGGAAACCAATGTACTACAGCTCATTGCTTATAATCCATACCTATCATTTAAAATGTCAACAGGTCGAGGCACCTACCCATTCATGAATTAGCCAAATCACTACTATTAATGATAAAAAAAATGATATCATGTTAACATTGTATAGTGTTTCTGCTCTACAGACTGGCGGCATTGTGCCCTTTGCTCCTTAGAGGGAGAGAGAAAGATGGCAACAGGATACCTGGGGTTAATCAATAATCAGAAAACGGCAAATAACAGCTGTCAGTATGAGCTATTAATTGTCTGAACCTATTTATTTATTCTCATTGAATCCACACAGTATGGGAAAGAGATTTACTAGTAGTGACTCTGCTGCTTGTTCATTGGGCAATAGCCATGGGTTCAGACTGGCCCACCAGCCTCTAGTGGAAGAATTTACTGACCACCACCAAGGTCTGATCTCAACCCAATAGAACCCCCCCCTGTGATGAATTGGAACCCTAACAGTGAACCAAGCCTGATCCCCAGTATGAGTGCCCAACTTTACTAATGCTCTTGCGGCTGAATAGAAGCAACACCCAACATTTACTAGGAACCTTCTGAAAAGAGATGGGGCTTTTATATCAGCAAAGAGAGGGGTGATTTTATATTTATATTGGTTTGGAAATGAGATGTTGGGAAGGTAGGTGTCCCCCACATACACTGCCAAGTCACAGGGGCATTGTCAATTCTGGGGTGATCACACTGGGAATCTGTTGATGGGCAGATGATTGCTGGAGGCAGAAAAGAGAAAGGAGAGCAAGGCTTCAAGGAGGTGCCACCCAAGTACTGAAAAGGCTCTCAGCCTCCATCTTGGAGACAGACCATGTAGAGATGGAGAAAAAAAATAATCCCTTGATAAAAGTCGGGGAAAAAAAGAAGGCCAGTATTATTATTTTGCAGACAATGTACACAAAGTACTAGTCAACTAGAAGTTTTTATATAGACATTAAAATTAAACTTGATGGACATGTGTCTTTTCAATGTAAGTCATTATTTAGGCACCAGTACAGATCCAACATTGAGGCCAACATCAAGAGGTTGCCCATGACCAAGATGAGATAAAACCCTGAGAACTCTCTGGGGGGTCAGTGACCTTTGGGGAGATGTAGGAAGGTTTACTATAAGGGTTATAAAGGGAAAGGTTTAGTATTTACACCAGCGAGTGAAGGCATGAGTAGGAGCTCTTGAAAAGGGGCATTGGCTTTATCATTGGTCATCTGGATTTATTAAATATTAATAAAATTGAAATATTAAAGGTTGTTCCCCTTTAAATTAATTGTTAGTAAGATGTAGTGAGTGATATTCTGAGACCAATTGCAATTGGTTTTTATTATTTGTGAGTTTTGATCGATTTCGCTTTTTATTCAGCAGCTCTTCAGCTTGCAGTTGAAGCTGTTAGTTGCTAAGGTCCACATTGGCCTAGCAACCATGCATTGCTTTGAACAAGATACTGAAATAGGAATGGGAGAGGGCCTGAATAGAAAGATAAGTAATAAAAAGCATTAACAATAAGGGGCACATTTACTAAGGGTCGAATATTGAGGGTTAATTAACCCTCGATATTCGACCATCGAAGTAAAATCCTTCGACTTCAAATATCGAAGTCGAAGGATTTACCGCATGCACTTAGATCGAATGATCGAAGGAAAAATCGAACGGTTAAATCCTTCGAATCGAAGGATTCGAAGGATTTTAATCCATCGATCGAACGATTTTCCTTCGATCAGAAATTGCTTAGAAAGCTTATGGGGAAGGTCCCCATAGGCTAACATTGGTGCTTGGTAGGTTTTAAGTGGCGAAGTAGGTAGTCAAAGTAGGTAGTCAAAGTTTTTTTTTAAGAGACAGTACTTAAACTATCGAATGGTCGAATTGTTGAATGATTTTTAGTTCGAATCGTTCGATTCGAAGTCGTAGTCGAAGGTCGAAGTAGCCAATTCGATGGTCGAAGTAGCCAAAAAAACCTTCGAAATTCAAAGTTTTTTTCATTCTAATCCTTCACTCGAGCTTAGTAAATGTGCCCCTAAGTGTACAGCCGTAAAGAGCATTTTTTAGATGGGGTCAGTGACCCCTCCCCCATTTGAAAGTTAGAAAGAGACAGAAAAAGAAGGCAAATAATTCAAAAATTATAAAAAATGAAGACCAGGTGAAAATTGCTTTGAATTAGACATTTTATAACATACTAAAAGTTAACTTAAAGGTGAACCACCCCGTTAATACACACAAGACGACTCAAGGTGTATTCCTTGGAGTTCACTAGGGGGAGCCAGTGCACATAAAAGGATGAGGTTTCCTAGTCCCTCCCACTTCTAATGCAGGAGGTTCCCTGTGAACCTGCAGGTCAGCGACTTGTGATTAATGGGGTTTATTCCTGGATTTGAGGGTAGTACCAGGAAAGGGTTACATTAAAGGGAAACTGTACCCTGTTAAGTTTATTCTCCTTCACAGATGATGATGACAAAGGGCCCCTTGTGTCCCCCATAAGTCTGTTCCTTTAATGTTGCTTCCAGGATCAATGTGACTCCACTTACAAACCATGAAACTCTTATAGAATGACACCAGTTTCCTGCACTAGAAATGAGTGAGGTTAATGGGATTATAGCGCAGGTTATTATTCCGTGACTGGCGCTGGGGCACAGACAAGCGCATTAAAGGAAACAATGGGGCACATGCGGATTTGCATTATTTAGGGAAATGACAATGGGGCTGGATTCTCTTCTGGAGGGGAATTGAATAATAATGGTGGAGGTGGAAAATAATAAAGCGTTAGAGATTAGCGTATAAAGCTTAATGTAAGATAAATATATTTCTGGTGTCACACAAGGAAACAAGGGAGGGCTTCGTGCTCGGAATATTCATTTCTCTGCCAGAGACACAGCCGCAGAATTGAGGGGCCCTAAAGGGAAAATATTTTATATATATATATATATTCATGAGATGCCTGAACTCTGCACACCCTCATTCCATACCTTCCCCCCCACCCGCTAAAGTTCAGTAAAATATCCTTATTAGATCACATTAGAAACAGCAACCCCCAGGGGTCAGTTAAAATGTACAATTAGCAGATAAATCCCATGTTAAGGCTCAGACGATCAGATGTAAATGTCTGTACAGAAGGGAGAGAGATAGATAGATAGACAGACAGACAGACAGACAGATGCTAGATAGATAGATAGAGGGATAGATAGAGGGATAGATAGATAGATAAATAGAGGGATAGATAGATAGATAGATAGATAGATAGATAGATAGATAGATAGATGATAGATAGATAGATAGATAGATAGATAGATAGATAGATAGATAGATAGATAGACAGACAGATAGATAGATAGATAGATAGATAGATAGATAGATAGATAGATAGATAGATAGATAGAGGGATAGATAGATAGATAGATAGATAGATAGATAGATAGAGGGATAGATAGAGGGATAGATAGATAGATAAATAGAGGGATAGATAGATAGATAGATAGATAGATAGATAGATAGATAGATAGATAGATGATAGATAGATAGATAGATAGATAGATAGATAGATAGACAGACAGATAGATAGATAGATAGATAGATAGATAGATAGATAGATAGATAGATAGATAGATAGATAGATAGATAGAGGGATAGATAGATAGATAGATAGATAGATAGATAGATAGATAGATGATAGATAGATAGATAGATAGATAGAGGGATAGATATATAAATAGATGGATAGAGGGATAGATAGATAGATAGATAGATAGATAGATAGATAGATAGATAGATAGATAGATAGATAGATGGATAGATAGATAGATAGATGATAGATAGATAGATAGATAGATAGATAGATAGATGATAGATAGATAGATAGATAGATAAATAGATAGATAGATAGATAATAGATAGATAGATAGATAGATGATAGATAGATAGATAGATAGATAGATAGATAGATAGATAGAGAAATAGATAGATAGATGATAGATAGATAGATAGATAGATAGATAGATAGATAGATAGATAGATAAAGGGATAGATAGATGATAAATAAATGGATACATACAGAAACACAACAGTTACAGAGAGAGATATTTAGAGACAGGCATATGTTTCTCAGGCTGGAGACAGACAGACAGACAGACAGACAGACAGAGATAAGCAGCCGACTGTAAGCTCATGAGCAGCAGCCGGTGCCACAGGGGAAACTATGGGAAGTTGTGAGTCAGAAAGTTGTATCTGCAGCTCTGTCACACAATATAAGGAACATGTTTAGCTCTAACATTTCTTTCTCTCTGTTCTTCCAGCCGTATTGTTTGTGTTACACTGAGAGGACTGCTGTCATCTAAATTAAGGGACCATTTCCTATAAATAATTTTAATTTTTTAAAACAATTCCCTTTTTCTGTGTAATAATAAAACAGTAACTTGTACTTGATCCCAACTAAGATATAATTAATCCTTATTGAAAGCAAAACCAAACCAACCTATTGGGTTTATTTCATGTTTTAATTATTTTTTAGTAAAATTAAGGTATGGAGATCCAAATTACAGAAAGACCCCTTATCTGGAAAACCCCAGGTCCCGAGCATTCTGTATAACAGGTCACATACCTGTATAAACACGAGGTTCGTGTCCCTAAACATCTCAATAAAGAAAGAGCTTGACGTCACATATAAAACTATTTAGACCCTCGGGTTCCTTTAGAGTTCATGTACCAAACTGTATTTACCCTTCAATCCTCATTTTATACAAACAGGAGTCAGACTTATAGGGCCTCATAAACCAGAAGAACAAACATTTGCTTTATTTTATAGAATTTCTACTCAAATGATGTTAAGATCCAGTGACTCTGTGACTATAGCGTAAGCCACATGTTTGCTCAAAGGCCACATTGTTAGGAATCATTCGTTAATTGCGAATAAAGCTATGATGTTTTCTAAAATAATGACCCTATTTAAAAAAGTTAATATTTATGTTTACAATTTGTTTACATTTTTTTTGAAATTTTTTAGTATTTATTTATTATTATACACACACACACACACACACACACACACACACACACACACACACACACTGTATTGAATATGTATTCTGTTCTTGTACACAATTGACTATGTGTGTGCATTTACCGATAGGATTGACAACATTTTTTTTATGCATCTTTTTTTTTTTTGACGCCACAAGTCTATGGGTGTTATTTTTGCTGCGAAACATCCCTATTAACAGTATCTGCTATACCAGTCCAATTACCGTATATACTCGAGTATAAGCCGAGCTTTTCAGCCCCCAAAATATGCTGGAAAACTCTACCTCGGGTCAAGTGCAAAAACGGTCGCTGGCATCCAAGAATAGTCGCCGGCGTCCAAGAATAGTTGCCGGCGTCCAAGAATAGTCTCCAAGAATAGTCACCTGCATCCAAGAATGGTCGTTGGCCTCCAAAAACAAGACGCCGGCACCTCCAATGGGAGCAGAAACCCTCAATTTTTTTGATTGAAACTTACCAGAAGCTGCTGCGTTTCTCAACCTAGGCTTATACTCGGCTTATACTCGAGTCAATAAGCTTTCCCAGTTTTTGGAGGTAAAATTAGGTACCTCGGCTTATACTCTGAACGGCTTATACTCGAGTATATACGGTATATCTGAATATTTCTTTTCATAGCGTTCTTGGAATCCACTCTTCAATTTCTGGGTAGAGATACGGCAGTGATCCCCAACCAGTAGCTCGTGAGCAACATGTTGCTCCCCAACCTCTTGGATGTTGCTCCCAGTGGCCTCAAAGCAGGTGCTTATTTTTGAATTCCAGGCTTAGAGGCAAGTTTTGGTTGCATAAAAACCAGATGTACTGCCAAATAGAGCCTCAATGTAGGATGACAACCCACAAAGGGGCTACCAAATGGCCAATCACAGCACTTATTTGGCAGCCCAAGAACATTTTTCATGCTTGTGTTGCTCCCCAACTCCTTTTACTTCTGAATGTTGCTCACGGGTTCAAAAGGTTGGGGATCCCTGAGATACGGGGACCATGTTGGCATAAATATGGAAAAGACATCGTCTTCCTTATACAATCACTGCGGGCGACACTTACCATACATTATATTTAATTGCAATATAATTGTATTGGATGGAACATGAAAACGGAGCGTCTCTTCAAATATTATATTCCAATTACTGGTTATATCTGTAGACACAACCTGGTCACACCTCAATCTGTGCAATGTTTATTGCAAGAGCTATCTGCTTGTAGAATAGATATAAGTGAGAATCCTTTATACACTACAGGGGCAAATTGTATTTATGCCTTCATTTGAGTTAAAATGTGGAGAACAAACTGATATGGTCAGAATTATCAGTACAGGTATGTGACCCGTTATCCAGAATGCTCGGGACCTGGGGTTCGCCGGATAACAGATCTTTCTGTAATTTGGCTCTCTAGACCGTAATTCTACTAAAACATAATTTAAACATTAATAAAACCCAATAGGCTGGTTTTGCTTCCAATAAGGATTAATTATATCTTAGTTGGGATCAAGTACAAGCGACTGGTTTATTATTACACAGAGAAAGGAAATCATTTTTAAGAATTTGGATTATTTGAATAAAATGGAGTCTTTGGGAGATGGTCTTTCCATAATTCCGAGCTTTCTTTACACTGTCAGACTGGGGGGCCGTGGGCCCACCGGGACTGCTGTCCAGGGCCCCCTCCGAACCCCCTGACCCCACTATAATGGTGGCGCAGTGGTTGTCTCAACAGAGCGGCGCTCATCCTCAGCCGGAGCCGCGCCAGTGTGCACGTGGAGCCGCTCAGCGCGCATGCGTGAAGTACGCTGTGCGGCACCGCATATTGATATTCTTTAGGAAGGCCCTGGAGATTGCCAGAGAGGTCTGGTCAGCGGGGGCCCACCAGGTTTTTTCCTGGTCTCCCGCCGGGCCAGTCCGACCTTGTTTCTGGATGACGGGTTTCTGGATAACGGATCCCATACCTGTATAAATTGATTTAGAGGCATTTGTTAAAATAAAAGCAAAAGTATAAATACGCTTCACCTAATGTCTGGAAAATAATGATTGTGATGCTGAGACTGGCCAGGCAAATCATATGAATCCCAGGCTTGCAAATGAGAATGTTCACAAGCTGCCTGCTTGATCAATAGAAATTGATTTTTTGGGGTGTATCTGTCACAGGCTCCAATTCTCGATAGACAGAAAAAAAAATAGAGAAAAGGGCAAATGTATCTATATAGTATATAACATTTACTGAAGAGAACCCCAGTAAGGTGGGAAGCTCTGCCACTCCACATCCCTAAATATAATACACTAATACTCCACTATCTTTTACTGCTGTACTGTATAAAGTGTCAGCTTCTACTCACGTATAATAATTGGCAATTGGTAAACCTCATACAGTATTGTCTAATGGAACAATATGGGAACTCTGTATAAATTTGCAGAGAAGCGATGTTCTATCCATAGAATAAGCTATCATTATCATCATCCTCATCATTATCATCATCCTCATCATTATCATCATCCTCATTTAACGTGTATTAAAGGGATCCTGTCATCGATCAAAACGCATCAGTTAATAGTGCTACTCCAGCAGAATTCTGCTCTGAAATCCATTTCTCAAAAGAGCAAACACATTTTTTTATATTCAATTTTGAAATCTGACATGGGGCTAGACATATTGTCAGTTTCTCAGCTGCCCCAAGTCATGTGACTTGTGCCTGCACTTTAGGAGAGAAATGCTTTCTGGCAGGCTGCTGTTTTTCCTTCTCAATGTAACTGAATGTGTCTCAGTGGGACATGGGTTTTTACTATTGAGTGTTGTTCTTAGATCTACCAGGCAGCTGTTATCTTGTGTTAGGGAGCTGTTATCTGATTACCTTCCCATTGTTCTTTTGTTTGGCTGCTGGGGGGGGGGGGAAGGGAGGGGGGTGATATCACTCCAACTTGCAGTACAGCAGTAAAGAGTGATTGAAGTTTATCAGAGCACAAGTCACATGACCAGGGGCAGCTGGGAAATTGACAATATGTCTAGTCCCATGTCAGATTTCAAAATTGAATATAAAAAAAATCAGTTTGCTCTTTTGAGAAATGGATTTCAGTGCAGAATTCTGCTGGAGTAGCACTATTAACTGATTCATTTTGAGTCTAAGATAATTCCTAGGCTGTGTGTCTGTGTGCTTGAAGGAAAGGCAATGTTGTTGGTTGTGAGTGAAACCTGAGGGACTGGGGTAGATGTTGGAAGAAATATAATGAATTCTATTTTAGAGAAATTGACTTTCGGGTGGTGCCGAGACATCCAGGAGGAGATAGGAGAAAGGCAGCCTGTAACTTGGGGAAAGAACAGAAGGAGAGAGCTCAGGAGGGAAATGGACAGATAGAGTATAATCAACAACCAGATTGCAGGGGATCAAGAACTGAGTTGTGAGTGAGTGAAGTAGGACGACTGGATGATAATTGGTAGGAGAGCAGTAGCCTCATACACTGAGATCTGACAGTGAGCTGCGTTCTTGCAAATATGATCTTTCCACTACACTACTGGGAATCTGGGGATCCTTTGTGCTGTGCACCAAAAATAAAAGGATGCGCACGTCAAGTAATGCGGATGTCCTGGCAGGCGTCTCAGCCTCTCCACTAGAACACTGGGTAACCTTACAAGACCTACGTCACACTAAGGAGGACTTATCAGATGGGAAATACAATTTGTCTGTTTCAAATTTGATGAAAAATATGCAGATATATAGATAGAACATTTAGACAGCAATTTCTATGTGTGTGTGTATAATATGTCATGACTGCTTCCAAGAATCCCACCCTGTCGCTGACAGAGACTAGGGGGTCTGGGCCCACCAGGACTGCCACATAAGGGCCCCCTGCCCCAGTCACAAATCACCACTGGCCCCCTGCAACAGTAAATCTTCCTTTGTCCTCCTTAACCCCCCCCCACCGCCAACAGCACTTACCTTCTTGCATGTCATTTCTAATTGTGACAGGGGAGGTCAGATAAGAGCGCAGGAGGCCAGGAGTTGCCGGCTGTAGGGAATGGATCTAGGGATCCTGTAGGGCAGGGGTTCCCAACCTGTTTTACTCATGAGCCACATTTAAATGTAAAAAAGAGTTGGAGAGCAACACAAGCATGAAAATGTCTCTGAGGATGCCAAATAAGGGCTGTAGTTGACTATTTGGTAACCCCTGTGTGGACTGGCAGCCTACAGGAGACTCTCTTTGGCAGTAACCTTGGTTTTTATCCAACCAAAACTTGCCTCCAATCCTGGAATTCAAAAATAAAGCACCTGCTTTGAGGCCACTGGGAGCAACATCCAAGGGGTTGTTGAGCAACATGTTGCTCATGAGCTATTGGTTGGGGATCACTGCTGTAGGGGATGGATCTGGATCCGGGACCCATGAGGGCTGGGACCCATGGGTTTTTTCCTGGTGTCCTGCCGGCCCAGTCCAACCCTACCTGCTGAGCAGAAACCCTATTTGCATTGAGGTCTTTGGAAAGTCAATCAGGTCTAGAGGGGTCCTTATCAGTGTCACCCAAGTTGTGTCTCAAGGACCTCATCAGCTGTCATTGGCAGGGTTTCCATGAAAATGACTTAATAATTAAACTGATGTAGGAAATACTCAGTATCTATGAGACAGTGAAGATTACGGGTGCACCAGCTTGTTGGAGACCTTCAGAATGAGGACCGTCATCTTCAACAACAGATGTGTTACATCCTAAACAAGGAGATAAAGTGCAGCACATTAGTGTTCATTAAACCGTCTCTGGAGAACGAGTCTGAATTAGGGGATTAAGAAAACAATAAACACCAATGAATAAAACCAACATTGGGCCATATGCACCCTCTCCTTCTTAGCTCCATTTCCCTTAAATACACGGTAACCATAGCAAATGTGAGTTTATAAGATAGTGAGAAACCTCACATTTCCATTTGTGCAAAGATTCTAAGTAAACAATTGTGATGTGTTTATATTGTTGCACGGGGGCTGTATTATATCGCCATTCATTCAAGTAATATAGTGTATCTGGTTGGTATGAGAAACTGGACATTTCTATGAGACTCTGAGGATGAAGGCTTTTTTAGCTCAGATGCCCTGGGTACCCCTGGAACTATAGCAGTTACCCCAATGTTTCTATATATCTGTAACCTTGTTATGAGCTAAGGCGGCTCAGCCTGAAGGTCAGTTAGGGGGAGATTTGGGGTGAGTGTTTATTTGTGCCGTGGGTACCCCTGGAACTATAGCAGGATGACTGTTACCCTAAACTTTCTATATATCTGCAACCTTGTAATGAGCTAAGGGGGCCCAGTCTGAAGGCCAGTTAGGGGGAGATTTGGGGTGAGTGTTTATTTGTACCCTGGGTACCCCTGGAACTATAGCAGGGTGACACCCCAATGTTTCTATATATCTGTAACCTTGTTATGAGCTAAGGGGGCCCAGTCTGAAGGTCAGATAGGGAGAGATTTGGGGTGAGTGTTTATTTGATCCCTGGGTACCCCTGGAACTATAGCAGGGTGACAACCCAATGTTTCTATATATCTGTAACCTTGTTATGAGCTAAGGGGGCCCAGCCTGAAGGTCAAATATGGGGAGATTTGGGGTGAGTGTTTATTTGTGCCCTGGGTACCCCTGGAACTATAGCAGGGTGACTGTTACCCCAATGTTTATATATATCTGTAACCTTGTTATGAGCTAAGGGGGCCCAGTCTGAAGGCCAGTTAGGGGGAGATTTGGGGTGAGTGTTTTTTTGTACCCTGGGTACCCCTGGAACTATAGCAGGGTGATACCCCAATGTTTCTATATATCTGTAACCTTGTTATGAGCTAAGGGGGCCCAGCCTGAAGGCCAGTTAGGGGGAGATTTGGGGTGAGTGCTTATTTGTGCCCTGGGTACCCCTGGAACTATAGCAGGGTGACTGTTACCCCAATGTTTCTATATATCTGTAACCTTGTTATGAGCTAAGGGGGCCCAGCATTAAGGCCAGTTAGGGGGAGATTTGGACATTTATTTGTGCCCTGGGTACCCCTGGAATTGTAGTAGGGTGACTAAGGTTAGGCCCATTAGGGTAAGTATGTGCAAAACACATCTGATTGTCTCTTTCTGAAGGATAAGGGATTTGATTAACCAACCTACATAGACTGTATAGCATTGGTTGGGCTAATGTACCAGTGCAGTTTCCTATAGATAATGTAAAACACTGTGTAATATGTTGGGACTTTATAAATAGAAAATAATAATAATGATGATGATTATTGTCTTCAGTAAAAAGGTCAAACAAAGGCAAGGCCCTCCCTATTGTATATTATGTACAAATCCATTGCGGGGAGTCGGCTGATACAGAATTGATGTTCAGTCCTGTGAGAGCGACGGGTTTTGCTTCTATGTGTGAATCCTCCTCCGGCAGCTCGGGGCCAACTCAGCACAAATCAATAGATCAGTCCCTCGCTGCAAAGTGTAAATGTCAACTTTCCTTAACAAACACCTGGAGCCTCGACTGGATTTGTCCGTGCGTGGGAAACGGATAATTGATCGCTCGGTCGTGTCGCCATTAAGCCATTGCCTCCTCGCAGCTTATTAACCGTGTGGGAAACAGTTTGTAGGATAAACATGTTAACCATTTACCAGGAAGGCGTTTGCACTTATTAAAGGGAAAGTAAGGAGCCAGGAAAAAACAATATTGTTTATGGCCACAGGTAAGGCTGACATCTTTTGTTATATCAAACACTGGCTGGGCATGGTGAAGATTTATAATGGGGAGGGGGCAGGGCCACCATTAGAAATCACGGGGCCCCGTACAACAATATTTTCGGCCCCGCCCACCCAGCCCCTAGGCCACACCCCAGATCACGCCCACTCCACACAACAGTTAAAAGACCACACAGACATCAGTGCTAAAAAAGGTAACCCGCCCACACACAAACAAGTTATAAAAAGCTATTGATGTCTCTTTTAAGTTAGAAAAAACTGTGATGCCAGGGCCCCCCTTAATAGTTTTTTAAGAAATTGGTGGTCATGGCTCCCCTACAAGTTAAAAAAAATAATTGGTGACCAGGGCCCCCCTATAAGTTAAAAAAAAACCAAACATTGGCACCAGGGCCCTCCTTACAAGTTAAAAAAATTGGGGCCCCTAAGAATATTGTTTTAAAAAAAACATTGGTGGCAGGGGCCTATAGAGTATTAAAAAAATACATTGGTGCAAGGCCGGAACTAGGGGTAGGCAGAGTAGGCACATGCCTAGGGCGCAAAGCTGGGAGGGCGCCAGGCACGTACCTCCTCTGTCGTCTACCCCAAGTCTGGTTCCCTTCTCTGTCCGACTCTATGTAGTTTTTGGGCTTTGTGCGCTTCTGCAAATGCGCAAATTCGCAAATGCGCACGTGTGCACTAAATAGGCACTGCGACTGCCAGGGAGCCTGCCCAGCATGGCCCGGCACTGCATTGGTGACCGGGGGGATTAAAAAAAATTAAAAAAACACACATTGGTGTTCAGTAGAATTGAACTTGTGGCTTCAGGATTTCGCCTCCTTTAGTGACTTTGCGGCTTTCGGGTCTTTTCGGTGCTTCGGAAGTTCAGCTTCGGCTGTTTTTGTCGCTTTGGGTCTTTTCGCCACTTTGGGAGTTTGGCTGTTCGGCTTTTTAGGCACTTCCGCATTTCGGCTGTTCGGGACTACGGAAATGGCCGCAATGGCTTTGGCACTGTCATGGGAGGCCCATCTCTTTTGAAAGCTCAGCATTGCCGGGCCCTCCTTCAGGCCCAGGCCGGGACAATGTACCACCTCTTCCCTCCTGATGGGAGGGGGTAATGACATGAGGGGGCAGAGCCCGTGGTATGGGCCTATGATGTGAAGGGGCAGACCAAGAACACAAAGAGGTGGAATAGTGCCTTGAAAAGGGGGATTGTGCAGTTGGAAAGGGAAAAATGTCAAGTTTAAACAGGAATCAGGCAGAGAGTCTCTATAACTTTCTATGGATAGTGCAATGAATGCATTTTAAATGAACGTAAGTGTAAATATGCCCCAAACAGGATATTCATCGTAATTTGTGCTATTCCAGTTAAAATGTTATGATGATCTACAGCACCGTGCAGGCATTACCTACATAGCACACATACTGAATTGTCTGCTTTATTATGGCAGCAATATTTTGTCCTGTGAGATTAACAAACATAAATATCTGAGCTAAAAAGCTACAAAAACAGTCACACGGCTCCAAGGGCGACCAGATTAACCACGCCGGGTTACAAACCACGGCAATTGCCTTGACTTTTTATTGCTATCAAATTACAGGGATATTGTTTGCAGGAATCTAATGTTATTGTGATATTTTAGTAAAACCCGTATCAGAAAGAAGCTTTTTAACAAGAACAAAATAACATCTAGATTTACAAAGATTGAGGTCATTAAATAAGAATTTTTTAACGGGAACCTTTACCATTCCCCAGAATCTACACGAGGAGCAGCTACATTTCTATTTCTGAGTTGTTCAAAATATCAAAAAGTTTCTTGCTATAACTAAGTAGGGTACGGCATTTGTAATGTAGGGGGAAGTGTCTACTTACCTTCCATTGCCTGGTTCCCTGGTGGGTCAATGAGCTTCCAATATCCTCACAGTGTTCCAAAAACAGGATACTTCAGTGCACTGGCCAAACTTTTTAAATGCCATGGTGCTTCTTTCCTCTTAGACCTCACCACTGGTCTTCAATGTAACCATAAATTCAGGATAACGAGGCGAGGGAAAGCAATCCAAAAACAGATTCCCTGCTACAAAGTGATTTATTCCAGACTACCAAACCTGGATAATGGAGATGTCAATATGGAGCATCACCTTCTTGGGAACACAACTTATCCATTCCACCTGCTGAAGGATCAAGAAGAAGCTTGGAGGAGGCTGCTCTCCATGGAATGTAGGAGGAACTTTGCCTGGTAAAAACCTCTACTGATTTCTTGTAGCAGAAGCCATCAAGACATAGAAAGAAAAGAGACTAAACTCATGCTTTGTATCTCTGGTTTTAGATACCACTCTAGATAGGACACTATCTACAAGGAGTTTGTAGGTGCTTCCCATATCTTCATGGGTTTCCTCCAGGTTCTTCAATTTTCTCCCAAACTAAAAAAAAAACTAGTGACTACTGAGAAATTGACCCTAGTGTGTGACAATATCATAGGAACCTTAGGACCATGGTTTTAGGCAGATCTTGAAATTAAAATGAATAGTTTTCCTACAGTCAGGTCTCTTTGAAATCTATAGTTGTTAAACAAAGGTTTTCTTGACTATTGTTGTTCCTATGAGCTACATGAAAGAGAAACACTGACCAAAAACTCTCATGCCCTTTGGCATCAATGGGGTCACCTTTCCACTAAATCATTTGACCTTCTATGCATGCAACACAGCAATTCTGTCTTTGTAGATGGAAAAGGAATTTGGAGAAATAGAGGGATGGAGAAGAAAGCAAGAGAGGAAGGAGTATAGAAAGGAAAGGAGAGTAGAGAAGTATAACAGCAGGAAAGGTGGTGGACAATACGAGATGATATATAAATGAGGAGGCAATGGATAAATAAATTGATAGAATATTGTGCCTTGATTGAACATTTTTTGTTAGGGTCCTTTATACCCATACTTTATGACTTTAAGAAATTTGGTAGCAGGTCAACAGCTGGATGGGTGCAAATTGGACACCTTTATAGCTCTTTATAGCTCAACTTGCTTTTTCTCCAATATAGAAGATTGCAAATACTATTTTATCAAGGCTTTGTAAGCCTAGGCCACTGTGATTGAAGGAAAGCAGCAGGAGGTGTCCTACAGCCACCGAGGGGGTGTGTCTTAATGTTGATATAGTTGTAGGGCATCTGTACTAGGTCAAAACAAGTTTTGTGGTCTTGTAGCTGGTTTGCTTAATGTGTTATGGCTGGCCACTTTAAGGTGGCCAAGACCCCAACTGGCATCAGGCACACTCCAGTGGTGGCTGAGGGACACTCCCATGCTGGTAGACTGATATCTATCTATCATCTATCTATCTATCATCTATCTATCCATCTATCTAGTATCTATCTATCTATCTATCTATCTATCTATCTATCTATCATCTATCCATCCATCCATCCATCATCTATCTATCTATCTATCTATCTATCTATCTATCTATCTATCTATCTATCTATCCATCTATCTATTATCTATCTATCTATCTATCTTTCTATCTATCTATCTATCTATCTATCTATCTATCTATCTATCTATCTATCTATCTATCTATCTATCTATCTATCTATCTATCTATCTATCTATCTAATCCATCCATCCATCCATCCATCCATCCATCCATCTATCTATTATCTATCTATCTATCTATCTTTCTATCTATCTATCTATCTATCTATCTATCTATCTATCTATCTATCTATCTATCTATCTATCATCTATCTATCCATCCCTCTCTCTATTTTATTAGTAGTAGACATTTTTTTAAAGCTTTCAATACTGCCTGCTACAGTGCTGACATTATTTGTGCTTTATGTTTGCCTCTCCTTCCAGGATTTTGGTTATTATTTAATGCTACTGAGGATTTATTTCCAGCAATGCATCTGGTTTACCAGTCTGAAATCTCATGCTGACACTGCCACCATCACAGGGACATTACATTATCTCCAGGGTTGCAATAATCATTTTGTTTATGGCTTCATTCGAATTTCGCTGAGCTGTTTCATATAAAAGGAACCACTCTCGGCTTTGTACTGGAGGGTCCTTGTGGTAAGAATTTGGCTCAGAAGAATATATTAAAAAACAAAGATTTTATTTCTGAGAAGCTCCAACTCATTCTCCTGCCGTCTACCAGAATTGGTAATGATTTTAGTTACTAAATCCTCACTAAAGTAAAGTAGCTGCAAATACCCAAAGAACACTTATACCTAGATACATCTGAAAACCAAGCTTGAAGGTCAAATAAGATGAAAGTTAGGGCAAAAATTGTATTCTTGAAACTGTGAGTGAAAGGCTGATACCAATGTTTCTATATATCTGTAACCTTGTTATGAGCTAAGGGGCCCAGTCTGAAGGTCAGTTAGGGGGAGATTTGGGGTGAGTGCTTATTTGTACCCTGGGTACCCCTGGAACTATAGCAGGGTGACACCCCAATGTTTCTATATATCTGTAACCTTGTTATGAGCTAAGGGGCCCAGTCTGAAGGTCAGTTAGGGGGAGATTTGGGGTGAGTGCTTATTTGTGCCCTGGGTACCCCTGGAACTATAGCAGGGTGACACCCCAATGTTTCTATATATCTGTAACCTTGTTATGAGCTAAGGGGGCCCAGTCTGAAGGTCAGTTAGGGGGAGATTTGGGGTGAGTGTTTATTTGTACCCTGGGTACCCCTGGAACTATAGCAGGGTGACACCCCAATGTTTCTATATATCTGTAACCTTGTTATGAGCTAATGGGGCCCAGTCTGAAGGCCAGTTAGGGGGAGATTTGGGGTGAGTGCTTATTTGTGCCCTGGGTACCCCTGGAACTATAGCAGGGTGACACCCCAATGTTTCTATATATCTGTAACCTTGTTATGAGCTAAGGGGGCCCAGTCTGAAGGTCAGTTAGGGGGAGATTTGGGGTGAGTGTTTATTTGTGCCCTGGGTACCCCTGGAACTATAGCAGGGTGACACCCCAATGTTTCTATATATCTGTAACCTTGTTATGAGCTAATGGGGCCCAGTCTGAAGGCCAGTTAGGGGGAGATTTGGGGTGAGTGCTTATTTGTGCCCTGGGTACCTCTGGAACTATAGCAGGGTGACACCCCAATGTTTCTATATATCTGTAACCTTGTTATGAGCTAAGGGGGCCCAGTCTGAAGGTCAGTTAGGGGGAGATTTGGGGTGAGTGCTTATTTGTACCCTGGGTACCCCTGGAACTATAGCAGGGTGACACCCCAATGTTTCTATATATCTGTAACCTTGTTATGAGCTAAGGGGCCCAGTCTGAAGGCCAATTAGGGGGAGATTTGGGGTGAGTGATTATTTGTACCCTGGGTACTCCTGGAACTATAGCAGGGTGACTGTTACCCCCAATATTTCTATATATCTATAACCTTGTTATGAGCTAAGGGGCCCTGACCTAAGGTTGGACCTGCATAGGGGATCTGTCTATGTTAAGAGTCCAAAGGTTTTCTCCAAAATAGTAAGAGTCATCTCTTGACCATATTTTTCAATGATAATTGCACAGGCTGTTTATACTTGTGATGATCCCAGCTATCCCCAATGGAAAGTGGTTTGTAACAATTAACATGTATTGGTACTAATGCCACTTGCATATCCTTATAGAGCTCTCCAGTGCCTGGAGAAAACCAACGACAGATATGGTTACTATCCTCATTGATTATTCAGAAGGCCTGCCATCCAGCGAGACCAATCTAGTAAATAGTAGATAATAATAGGGAACAATGTCCCATTATCACCAATCAGAGAGCTTCCCAACATCTCACCAATGAATGATTCCCTTACCCTGCTATTGTCATTTACTCTAATGTATAAGGCGTTTGCACATGTTTGAGCACAAGAAGGGAACGAGGGAGATCAGCATTTTCTTACGCACTTCACACAGGTCAGTAATTACTTTTCTCACGTTCGAAAATCGTCGGGTTCTGCTAAGTAATAAAGCTGCTGCCTTTGATGGTAAAGAAATTGACATTGGCAGGTCTAAATGAAGTGGCTGGGATAATGATGCAATTCAATCTCAATTGCCTCATTCGCTATAGATTATTATTGACTTCTTGGCCGTGACATCCTCAAGTGCATCCCAAATAGCGGCAGCCTTCTCGGAACTGCATCTAGATGGGGAAAAGTTTGATTTTACACATTTGAATCACAATAAAATCCATAGGGAAAACAGGTTGGAAACAGTAGAAATGAGAACTTAGAGCAAATAGATTAGAGCAGTCCTAGGGTCGATGGGAACAATTCCTTGTGTCAAAGTTGTAGGGTGGAGTTTCGCCATTTTCTTGTCCATATAAAACCATTACATAGGGGAACCTTGGGGATGTGATGCTCAGTGTCCAAAGCCTTTCAATGTGGTTCCTCCTTAATACTTCCCAGGCAAGTTCCCTAAAGTTCCAGGTTTCTGGCTGTATCTTGTGGGACACCTCAGTGTTGAATGTTGTGCTTGTTTGCAAATGACACTGCTAATCCTTTTCACTTTGTAGGTGCTTTTGTGAATGACATTGAGTAAACATTGGGGTCTGGTGGGATGTGGTTGAAAGAGAACTGTTTTGATGGAATAATATTTCTTGCAGGAAAAGTCTGTGGACATAGTACTCACTTTATAAGTTCAGAACCAACATCAGTAAGTGACCGGTCCACTGCAGAAGTTAGGGTTCCTTTTCTTTCGGGTTCTTGTGTGCCTTTAATGAGGTTACAGATGTTAGGGGGGGCAGTCTCCAGTTTGGGCACAACTGGTAAAAGTAAAAGATGATGTAGGAACTCACAACTGCTCTCAACCGGTGCTGGACCAAAACCAAGAAGGGTCTGGTGGTTTCAGTCCAGAAATTGAACATTTCAGTAGGTCAAGGGGTGCTCCACCCCAAACTAGCTCTAACATTTTATGCCCACCCTGCCCCCTCCTGACATAGGTAGATCAGATGATTGTGGTGCGGCATTGGGAATGGCTGGAAGAGAACTCATAACATGTACAGGGCAAGTTGTGATAGTGGAGAGATGCCTACAACATCCAAAGAGAAAGCCAGGCCTACAGGAGATAGAGATGAGACCTTCTACCATCCAGTGGTTTTCTGAAAGTCAGCAAAATCCCAATGCAGTCAAATCGACTAACGATGTTGCAACTGTTTGTGCCTTGGGGAAGTTCCTGAAGATAAAAGTGCAAAGAACAGATACAGACATTTTCAGACCCTATGTTATTTATACAGGAGAGTTTAATTAGGAACTTTACTCAACTCAACTGTGAACTTTACTCAACCCCTCTTATTTATCAAAATCTAAATTTTTCTATTTTAATTAAAAAAAAACAAAAAAACAAACTAGAATCCTCTTTTGTATCTTATTTATTTTTAAAAAAGCACGTTTTAATCCGAATCACTGGATTTTTTGGGAAAAAGACAGAATTTTCCACATTTTTGCCCGAAAAGTCCAAATAGTCCAGCACACTTATACTTATGTACTTATATACAACCTCGGCAGGTCTTGGATTTTTGGATTCAGACTTTTTGCAGCATTATTAATAAATCCTGAAAAATTTGATTTTTTTCCACTAAAAATACAGATTTTATAGGTTTTTTATAGAATTTTGACGTAACATGACCAGGTCTGGGATTTTTGGATTCAGACTTTTTGCAGCATTATTAATAAATCCTGAAAAATTCGATTTTTTTTCCCACTAAAAATACAGATTTTATAGGTTTTTTATAGAATTTTGACGTAACGTGTTTTCTATTATAGTGGTTTCTGAGATATTGTCAGTCCCGATGGTCAGAATGTCAACGACTGAACAGTCTGCGCACTCAGGGGTTTGGCCAGGGTCGGACTGGGCCGACGGGACACCGGGAACAAACCTGTGGGCCCCCTGCTCTTGTGGGCCCTGCCAGCCCTGTGCTCAAAATGTTTTGGAATCGGGACTGTATAATTTCTGCTGCTCAGTGCCAAAACAATGGTTGCATGTGATACTTTTAGTCTTTTGCAGCAATGGATGTAGCCTACAGGGGCTTCAGAGTGAACTTGTTTGTGATTCATCAGAACTGAGTTGGTGCGTGCAAATTAGGGATCCACCCAACCCTCCCAATCTGGGTTTAGCCAAACCCTGAATGCTCCTCTCTGGAATTGGGCAAATATTGTACCAAATCTGAACTCTAGGCATGATTGTAAAATTTGCAGAGTGTGAGCAGATATTGCCAATGCAATTTTTTTTGTTTTTGTAGGGTAAAGATTCAGTTTTGCCAAGTTCTGGGATTTGCCCAAATCCTGCTGAAAAAGGCAGGATTTGTTGCATCCCGAGTGCAAATGCCTTTGCTTTAAATAACACTCAGGCGCATGGATGCAGGTTAAGGAACCAGTACTTGATACCAAGGGGCAAATTCACTAAGATGCGAAGTTGCGCCAGGCGCAACTTCACCGCACTTCACCAGGCGTATTTTCGCCAGCGCTCCGCAAATTCACTAAAATCCGAAGTTGCGCACAGGGGTAGCGTTAGTTTGCGAAGTTGCGCTAGCATTAATTCGCCAAGCGAAGCGAAGTTGCGCTAGCGATGGTTAATTTACATACGGCGCGAAATTCAAATTTCAATGGAGGAACACGTATCAGCACTACAAATGCCTAGAAAACCTTCAAATCAGCAAATAAAAATTTAATTTTACCCTACACATGTGCCCACTGTCTAGGTAAGTTGCCATGAGTCAGGAAATGTAGGGGGGAAGGAGGGGAGCCCCAAAAATATTTTCGATCTTTTTCAGCCTATCATCCATCATGTAGAAAACACGCCAGCGTTTTTTGGGACTTAGAAAAAAATTTGACTTTTTTGGAAACAATCCCTATCTACTCTATTGCGCTTCGCCAGGTCTGAGGTGGCGAAGGAAGTGTAACGTAAAAGGTAGCGTTCAGTATACTGCGCAAGTTAGTGAATTTGCGTAGTTACGTCGCTAGCAAAAATTCGCCTGGCGTAAGTGTGCGAAGTAACACTAGCGAATTTACGCCAGCGTTCGTTAGTGAATTTGCAAAGTACCGAAAATGCCAAACGCTAGCGAATTGACGCTAGCGTTCGGCGCTTAGTGAATTTGCGCCCAAAAGTCTGGCATTAGTAGTTTAAAACGGATCAAATATCAGAAACTGCTCAAAAACAGAAAATTAACATAATTCAAAGGTGCTCAGAGAAGTGCTCTATTATTAGTTTACATCAATTCTTTTTTTTGGGGTTTGGATTCCCTTTAAAAGGTGACATTTTAAAGAGGAGGGATGGCAGGGACTGTGACAATATTATCACTTAAAGCTTCATGAAACCATCGGGTCACACTGTATGAGCTGAGAAACAACGAGGCATCATCCACCTTTTGCTTATCCAGGGCTGATGATTTCTTCAGATTCCTCTTAGGGCAGAGACAAACGTGAAGATTCAGGGAGATTTCGTTGTCCGGCGACTAATCGCCTGTTCTTTGGGCGACTAATCTCCTCCTTGTGATGTGACTTTGGAAAACAAAATGATCTGAGTGCCATCCCACCGGCGATTTAGATTCAAGGCTTTTTGGGAAGATTAGTCGCCTGAAGAAGAGGCCATTCGTTTCTGGGCGACTAAATCTCCCCTAATCTTCACATGTGTCTCTGCCCTTAGGCAAGTCATTCACTTCCAATGTCACTTCTCCTCCAGATGTGTTCCTCAGCTGACTTCTGCTTCAGGAGTCAGAACCAGCAGTGCAAAGAATATATATACAACCAGACAGAGACAGCTTTCAATAGTAATGGCGTTAACAAATACAGGTATGGGACCTGTTATCCAGAATGTTTGAGCCCTGGGGGGTTCTGGATAATGGATCAATCTGTAATTTAGATCTATATACCATAAGTCTGATAGAAAATAATTTCAACATTAAATAAACCCAACAGGAGGGTTTTGCTTCCAATAAGGATTAATTATATCTTAGTTGGGATCAAGTACAAGTTACTGTTTTATTATTAAAGAGAAAAAGTAAATAATCTTGTAAAATTTGGATAATTTGGATAAAATGTAGTCTATGGGAGACGGCCATTCCGTAATTCGGAGCTTTCTGGATAATGGGTTTTTCGGACAATGGATCCTATACCTGTACCTTTTTAAAAAATGTAATTTTTTTTTCCCCTTTAACTAAATGACAGTTTGGCTTTAAAAGAGGAGGAATGAAACCCAGAAAGACTGCAGAACCTATTGAATGTGATAATAAAACTTGTAGCTGTATCTATGAAATCTGCTTTCAATTTACTGTCGCTTAATCATTAGATAAGGAAGGGAGTTCTGTGCATGGGAAGGAATAAAATCAATTCCACCAACATTGTCTCTGAACAGGAGAAAGCCTGCATTATAGGTGCTGTGTCTGTAATGGGCTTGTCACCCACTGTCTCCAGCAGAGCCTCCATGCTATCTGTCTAGCAGTCTCAGTGATATCCAGTTGAGCAGTCTCAGTGATATTCAGTGGAGCAGTCTCAATGATATCCAGTGGAGCAGTCTCAGTGATATCCAGTGGAGCAGTCTCAGTGATATCCAGTGGAGCAGTCTCAGTGATATTCAGTGGAGCAGTCTCAGTGATATCCAGTGGAGCAGTCTCAGTGATATTCAGTGGAGCAGTCTCAGTGATATTCAGTGGAGCAGTCTCAGTGATATCCAGTGGAGCAGTCTCAGTGATATTCAGTGGAGCAGTCTCAGTGATATCCAGTGGAGCAGTCTCAGTGATATTCAGTGGAGCAGTCTCAGTGATATCCAGTGGAGCAGTCTAAATGATATGCGGAGGAGATTCCCAGCTCAGGCTCACAAAAGGGAAACATTGATATTTGAATGTCACTGATTTTTAAGACTGTTGATTTGCTGCCACTCACGTTGGGCAGCGGAGATTTCAGCTTGGCCTTTGTTCAGCTCTTTCCAGTCTTGAAAGGTCAATGAATCAGACGCTCAATGTCTGGTAATTCAGGCGACTGCAATTAGTATTAAAATATTGTATTTATTAGTAAGGATCAAATATATCACAATACCCCTCTCAGCAAAAATCACTTAGTGGGCCCATACCCCTTAATTTCCAGCAATATATGCGCCCTCCACTGTTTATTTTAGGGTAGTGCACCCTAACTCTTCCCATTTGTAAAGGCTTTCACCCTGGGATCTCATTCAGTATTTGCCCCTCTGCTTGGAACCCATACCTGCTCTTGTGCCCTGCTATTTCTTACACTATACGTACAATCAGAAGAACATAAGAGTGGAATTCCCTTGACCATAATATACACCTGCAGTATAGAAATGGGTCAGACTGGACCAACTGGACACTGGGAGAAATCATGGTGGACCCCGACCTTCATGGACCTCTGCCCACTTTGTGCCTGGGATCTGCGAGAGGGAGGGAGCAGTTTGCCAGCAGCCAAAAGTTTCAAGTACCAACCGTTAGCAGCAAGAGGAGGTACACGAGGGGTTCCTGATGGGTTGGTTGGAGTTGGCAAGCCTCCTCAGCTGGGTTGGGAGGCTCTTGAGGTGTCACAATGGAGGTTGATATGAAGTTTCTGCAGTTAGAGTGGGAAGCCCTTGAGGTGACTGAATGGGGGTTGATGGCAAGCTTCTGAGTTAGGGTGAGAAGCCCTTGAGGTGACACAATGGGGGTTGATATCAAGCTTCTGCAGTTAGGGTGGGAAGCCCTTGAGGTGACACAATGGGGGTTGATGGCAAACTTCTGAGTTAGGATGGGAAGTCCTTGAGGTGGCTCAATGGGGGTTGATTTGTTACAACAGCGCCACCAGTTTCCCACCAGTCTGACCTCCAAGTAGTCAAGGAAAAAGTTGCCAGGAGAAAGAAAGAGGCTGCTCTGATGTTCTTCTGCTTAGAAAAGATTTAAGAAAGGTTTCTAATTATTTTCCTAAGCAGAAGAACATCAGAGCAGCCTCTTTCTTTCTCCTGACAACTTCCTTGACTATTTGCTGATCAGACTGGTGGGAAAATGACCAGCAGGTGGCGCTGTTGTAACAAAATTCACCACCTGCTGTTAATTTCAGGCAATTGGACAGTCAGTAGAAAACTCTTGAGATGGTACTTTGCATAGAACCAACCAGAGACGAGTCAGATCACTTTTCTCTACTCCCTTATGGGATTTTCTGAGAAGACAACACATTACAAGACTTTCCTTTTCACACTAACTTAATTTTCTGCACTGCCTCCAATCAGACAAACTGAACAGCAGGTGGCGCTCTTGTTTCAGAAAAGCCTTCTGGGAATGTTCAATTTTTTTTTGATGGTTTACATTTCTCTTATCAAATCTTTTTTGTTTGTAGCACCAAATATATTTTGTTTTTTTTTGCTGAAGGGACTAAAGAATCTGCTTTTGGCACCAAACCAATTGATGTCCTTATTCCCTTGTTAGCCGACTACAGGGTTCTTAAAACGGCTGTTTAACCACATCAAATGAATTTCATTTAATCTCCACTTCATTCTCCCTTATCATTTAGTAGCGGTTTCATTTCAGTCTCACATTACATGGAACACAACTTGTATCTCATAATATACTGTATAAGCCTGTATGTCCTACTCTGATACCATTAAAAGCCTATCTATTATGGCTGCTTAAACTTGTCATGAGCCTTATCCATGGCCAGCGCTTTTGTAATTGAAAAGGAATTTCTAGGCTAAAAAGACTGAGAGAAAAGAACCACAATAGAGATGAGGGAGGAGGCAAAGAAAGATTTTTGCAAATTAAATTTACAACCTCTTGGAAAAAAGCAAAAATATCAAATATCTCCTCAAAACGGTATCTGGCAGGAGAAGTGACAAGATTAATGGACCTGCCTGGAAAAGCCTAAAGGAACATGTTGCATCAGTCGATCAGAGATCACATAAAATGGACAATATAAAATATCAGCGGCTTTAATTCCCGAAAAACAACAACAAAAAAATCCATATATGGACTTAGTCTGTGGTTAAGGACCGCAGGTTTGGTATCAGGTCTTGATTCCCTTGGCAGAAACTGAAACTGACACCTCTTACATTCAAGTGTTACAGACAAGTTAGACATCCTGGTGCCTTGTGTAAAGCCTTGAACTCTTGTCCTAAAACAATTCTATTAATTCTCATTAGAGGACCAAACTAAAGCCTCACTTTCTAATGACTGCTGAATCATGATGACATAGACATCCATGTTGTGTCCTACTTAAAGAGAAGCTTATCCCGACACAAAGTACACCCCCATTGTAGATCAGTTTATGTGCATATATAAATAAGCACTCATCCCAAATCTGGCCTTCCGGCTGGGCCCCGTTGGTTCATAACAAGGTTAAAGATATATAGAAACATTGGGGTAACAGTCACCCTGCTATAGTTCCAGGGGTACCCAGGGTATAAATAAGCACTCACCCCAAATCTCCCCCTAACTGGCCTTCAGACTGGGCCCCCTTAGCTCATAACAAGGATACAGATATATAGAAACATTGGGGTGTCACCCTGCTATAGTTCCAGGGGTACCCAGGGTACAAATAAACACTCACCCCAAATCTCGCCCTAACTGACCTTCAGACTGGGCCCCCTTAGCTCATAACAAGGTTACAGATATATAGAAACATTGGGGTAACAGTCACCCTGCTATAGTTCCAGGGGTACCCAGGGTATAAATAAGCACTCACCCCAAATCTCCCCCTAACTGGCCTTCAGACTGAGCCCCCTTAGCTCATAACAAGGTTACAGATATATAGAAACATTGGGGTGTCACCCTGCTATAGTTCCAGGGGTACCCAGGGTACAAATAAACACTCACCCCAAATCTCACCCTAACTGACCTTCAGACTGGGCCCCCTTAGCTCATAACAAGGTTACAGATATATAGAAACATTGGGGTAACAGTCACCCTGCTATAGTTCCAGGGGTACCCAGGGCACAAATAAGCACTCACCCCAAATCTTCCCCTAACTGACCTTCAGACTGGGCCCCCTTAGCTCATAACAAGGTTACAGATATATAGAAACATAGGGGTAACAGTCACCCTGCTATAGTTCCAGGGGTACCCAGGGTACAAATAAACACTCACCCCAAATCTCCCCCTAACTGACCTTCAGACTGGGCCCCCTAAGCTCATAACAAGGTTACAGATATATAGAAACATTGGGGTGTCACCCTGCTATAGTTCCAGGGGTACCCAGGGTACAGATAAGCACTCACCCCAAATCTCCCCCGGCCCCCTAAGCTCATAACAAGGTTACAGATATATAGAAACATTGGGGTAACAGTCACCCTGCTATAGTTCCAGGGGTACCAAGGGGAGGTGTTCTGTCCTAATTTCTAATACTCTTTAAACTGGGTTTCCTGTGAAATATATAACATTACCCCAAATGTTACTCTATCTGACCTTCAGGCTGTGCCGTCAGACTATACCCCACCCCAGTTTGGGAAGTAACCGCCTTCCATGAAGAAACTTTTGTCAATAAACACTATCCTGTAAAATGCTGACCAAAAACACTTTGTATATACAGAAATCCCACGCAGTTGAACCCCCGTTGCGTATGATCTGTCAAACAAGGGGCTGTTAGAGTATAAGGATCACATGCGAGACGTGAAACATGTGTCAAAACATACAGTACATGGAGAGCCCAGCCAGGAACATATTATATACAAGCAAAACCAAACACTTCAAATTACAGAGCTTAAATTTGTTTTCAATTATTCCGTGGAACTGGAAGGAGATCCTCAGCATTTAATTCAAAGGCAAATAAACCCGAAAGCCACCGACGTGTTAAATACATTGTGATACGACGACAGACGCCTCCCTGTATGTTATTGAAGGACAGAACAGGCTGCTTCATATTAAAGCGCTACTACACAATCATTTATATCATCAATAACATACAAATAGTAAAAGCAAACACAAGAAAACCAACATTTTCCGGCTCTTTTTTTGGAGCAATAAAAACATGATGGAATCAGTTCCATAAAGCTGAATCAGCAAAGACGGGAAGATTCATTAGGGCTCAATAATTAGATTATTGCATCGCTGTGCAGAACATGCTATAAACACATCACATATGTCAGTATAACTGTATATATTGTATGTTTTTGCCCTCTGCTAATGGAAATATCCCTCGTAAGTATCGGGGAACGTCTTGTGTCCCAGCCAGTGGTCGTGGGTTTTTCCTTTGATCAGTAAGTGCCCGTCCATCGTTTTTCATTTGGAATTACGATGGTTATATTGAAGCGCCGCTGGAAATGAATTTTATTCTGTATATTTGCCGACGCTTCTCAATAACCAGATGAAAGTAGGAATTGAGCTGAAAGGGAAACTCAATTGCAATCTCAAGAGACGAGGCAACAAACAGGAGACTCATTTATAGAAGAGTGCAAAGAACTAAAGCCGGGCACCGAAATGAGTCAATGTTGACTCTGTTTACACATTTACATGTATCCATGCCTGATCCATAACAATATCATTACGTGTATCTATGTATGTAACGGGGGCAACTATCTCCTGGGCCGTACCCGTATTAACCCTTAATGTACCACCGAACTTTAGTGTGGGGGAACGTCTCCAGTTAAGACACACAAGCAGAGAGTTGAAGTCAAACACATCCTCTTTATATGTCACAGCCTTCAATGGAACAGCAGCACATTCACAGGGCTCATTCTCCTGGCTTTACACATAGAACTCTTCCCGTAACAGCACACTGCCAGGTGGGACATGCTCACAGGCACCCATCTTGGCTCTATCCAGATCTTGCCTCTCCACTTAAAGGAGAAGGAAAGGTTAAAACTAAGTAAGCCTTATCAGAAAGGTCTATATAAATACACCAGTAAACCCTCAAAGTAATGCTGCTCTGAGTCCTCTGTCAAAAGAAACATCACATTTCTTTCCTTCTATTGTGTACTCATGGGCTTCTGTATCAGACTAACTGTTTTCAGCTTCAACCTCCAGGGCTAGGGCTTGAGCATGCTCAGTTTGCTCCTCTCTCTCCCCTCACTGCTGTAATCTGAGCCTAGAGCTATGAGTGAGCAGGGGGAGAGTCAGGCAGGAAGTGATGTCACACCAAGCTAATATGGCAGCTGCTATCCTAAACAGAGAGCTTCTATAGCTTTTTACAATACAATTTTGCAATAAAATGTCTCCATAGCTTTCCTTCTCCTTTAAAGAGGTGGTTCACCTTTAAGGAACTTTTATTATGTTATAGAATGGCCAATTCTAAGCAACATTTCAATTGGTTTTCATGTTTTATTTTTTTTATAGTTTTTTGTATTTATTAGCTTTTTTCTTCTGACTCTTTAATGGGCGGCACTGATCCCATCTAAAAAAAAAAATGCTCTGTAAGGCTACAAATGTATTGTTATTAGTACTTTTTATTACTCATCTTTCTATTCAGGTCTCTCCAATTCATATTCCAGTCTCATATTCACATCAGCTCATGGTTGCTAGGGGAATACGGTCCCTAGCCACCAGAATGCTTAAAATGCAAACTGGAGTGCTGCTTAATAAAAAGCTTAATAACTCAAAAACCTTAAATAATAAAAAATGAAAACCAACTGCAAATTGTCTCAGAATATCACTCTCTGCAGCATACTAAAAGTTATCTCAAAGGTGAACCACCCCTTTAAGCCCTGGCTGGTGGGTTTCCCACTGGGAACACTTACTCCTAATTGGGGCCATAGCTGCCCATGCTAATTACCTCTCTTATTTACACTTCCTAGAGCAGGGGTCCCCAACCTTTTTTTACCCGTGAGCCACATTCAAATGTAAAAAGAGTTGGAGAGCAACACAAGCATAAAATAGTCCCTTGGGGTGCCAAATAAGGGCTGTGATTGGCTATTTGGTTGCCCCTATGTGGACTGGCATCCTACAAGAGGCTCTACTTGGTACTATACTTAGTTTTTATGCAATTAAAACTTGCTTCCAAGCCTGGAATTCAAAAATAAGCATCTGCTTTGAGGACACAGAGAGCAACATCCAAGGGATTGGAGAGCAACATGTTGCTCGCGAGCTACTGGTTGGGGATCACTGTCCTAGAGTGTACTATTACACCACTAGACCTCTCACTACCTAGGCTTAGTAGCTCTTCCTGGAGATGACTCTACTGCTGCAGTGCCCTCTGCTCATCTCCTATGACGCATCTCTGATCTCATTTCCTGAAACCTTCCCTTATATAACCTACTATTCTCCACCCACTGGGGCCTTTCCCTTACAACAGTTATCCTCTAGCTCCCCCTAGTGTCCTACCTGAATACATAATGAGCAATTTGGGGCAGCTTTTCATTATGCGCATGCGAGTGACCAGACATGGCTCCTCGCAGCGGAAGCTCCCTCCCGGTGTGGGTAGTGTAGCGCTGGTGGGGGGCTTTTGTTTTTTTTAAAAAACTACCGTTATCCCCAACTGGAATGCAGGCTCTATTAGCCCTCACCTTTGGTTGGGGATAACATTTTTACCCAACAGGTGTCTTTTAAATATTTATATGAAATCATTAACATTTTACCCTATTACATATCACCCTCCTGAAAACCAGACTAGTCTTTGTGTCTGCCAATTAAACTATTACGCCACATCTTCATCTTGGTACATCCTGAGAAAGAAAAAAAAACACTGGTGCACTCAGCAACGCAAAAAGACCTGGACGTCCACGGGAGACAACAGTGGTGGATGATCTCAGAATCATTTCCATGGTGAAACCCCTTCACAAGAGCCAAACAAGTGAACACCACTCTCCAGGAGGTAGAGTTTCCATATCCAAGTCTACCATAAAGAGAAGACTGCATGAAAGTAAATAACAGAGGGGGCACTGCAAGGTACATGCCACTCATAAGCATCACGAATAGAAAGGCTACATTGGACTTTGCTAAAAAACATCTAAAAAATCCAGCACAGTTCTGGAAAAACCATCTTTGGACAGATGAAACCAAGATGAACCTCTAGCAGAATGATGGCAAAAAAAAAGTACGAGTCGTTTCATTTTAACTTCATTGTGGTCATGTACAGAACCACAATTAGAAAAAAGTTGTCTCTGTCCAAATATTTATGGACCTAAATGTATATATATTATAATTCTCTCTATACATATATTTATGTCTATGTTTATTTCTTTCTACATATATAATATTTAGCTCTCTATCTATATATTATATTTCCCACTCTGTATATATTTATTGACCTATTATATTATAAATATGTCCCTTTTTCTCTCTCTGTATATTATATTTTACTCTCTCTCTCTCTATATTTATATATATTATATTTTACTCTCTCTATGTATTATTTTCCCCTCTATATCTATATTATATGATATTCTCCAAATGGATTTTTGAGATTTCTGTTATATTTGTCCCGGTTTGACTGGATACGAAAAATTCATCTTATAATTCAGTTTCAGGTTTCCCCACAGATGTCAATTGTATTTACTCACAGATAAATGTTACATTTTTCTCCTGAAACACAATCTGGTTTATTGGTTGGATATGAGAGATACACTGTATATTTATATTTAGGGCTGACAATATTATTTGGTGAACACACAAAACTCCTTTAGCCGTCACTAAATGAATAATGTCAGCTGAAAATGACTCACAATAAAACATTTGTAGTAACAAAATGAATTATATGAACAAAAAATAAAAAACTGCTAAAATGTTGTTGTCTATAAAAGGTTCAATGTCTATAATGGCTTCATATAAATCATCTGCCATCAAGTCTTCAGCCGATGGCTTAAGGTGGCCATTCTCTAGAAGATTTGCTATTTGGCAAGGTCGACAAACGAGCGGATCTTGACTCGATATGTCCACTATCGGCCGGGCGAAATCGGATGAATCCGAATGTTCGAACCTGGGGCCGAACTATCGGATTACGATATTATGAATGGACTCCGACGGGTCTCAAAACCGCATCAACTAGCCGATGCGGTCCTGGATCGTACGAAAAATCAAGCTTGACCGATTGATATCTGCCCGATTTTTGGCCTGATATTGATCGGTTGGACCCATTGGGAGCCCCCACACATGGGGGCAAATTCACTATCATTCGTAGTTGCGCCAGCGTTCGCTTCGCCGCACTTTGCCAGGCGTATTTTCGCCAGCACTAAGCAAATTCACTAAAATCCAAAGTTGCGCTCAAGGGGAAACGTAAGGTTGCGAAGTTGCGCTAGCGTTAATTCGCCAAGCAAACGAAGTTGTGCTAGCGATGCTTAATTTGCATATTAAGCCAAATTGAAGTTACAATGGAGGTATATGTAGCAGCACTACACAAGCCTGGGAAACCTTCAAAACATCAAATAAAATGTTTATTTTGCCCTACACATGTGCCCACTGTATAGTTAAGGTGCCATGAGTTAGGAAATGTAGGGGGGAAGGAGGGGAGCCCCAAAAAAAATTTCGATCTTTTTCAGCCTATCACCCATAAAAAAAGAAAAAAACGCCAGCGTTTTTTTTTAACTTTTTTGGAAGCAATCCCTATCTACTCTATTGCACTTCCCCCGGTCTGAGGTGACCAAGGAAGTCTGGCGTAAAAGGTAGCGTTCAGAAAAATGCGCACGTCAGTGAATTTGCGTAGTTACGTCCGTTGTGCAAATTCGCCAGGCGTAAGGGTGCGAAGTAACACTAGCGAATTTACGCCAGCGTCCGTCAGTGAATCGGCGAATTAACGAAAATAACCGTGTTGCACTAAAGGAATGAAACACAAGATGGCTCCACAGTAGGCAATGTAAAAATGAGGTGAGTTAATAAAAACACTTATGTCAAAAACCATACATGCCTAACCCATAGCCCATATTATACTACAACTCCCAGCATGCCGTTTCAGCCCAGTTGTCTCCTCTGCCCTTTAATTGTTTATTCAAGAAATCGCCAACGCTTGGTCTAAACCCCACTCTGCAGTCGACCAGTTGCTATAAACAATAAAAAAAACAATATTTGTACACAAAAAGAAGAAGAAATATTAATTTCCTTTAAAAATAATTATTACAAAAAATGAGGCGTTAGTACCGCACTTTGGCCAAAATATGTAAGCTCACGTACCAAGTCAAGACCCCTCATTGTAAGTGAGTCCTACATATTGTGAGTCCATTTGAAATCAAGTCTCCAGTAACCAATGAGAATGAGCATTAAGACTAACAAAGCATTTACTAGGGATGCACCAAATCCAGAATTGAGGCATTTTAAGCAGGATTCGGGCCTGGCAAAACCAAATCCAAATCCCAATTGCATATGTAAATTAGCACAGGAAGATAAAATTACATGACTTTTTGTCACAAAACAAGGTAGTAAGAAATGTTTTCCCCACTTTTTCCTCCCCCAGCCCTAATTTACATATGTTAATTAGGATCAGATTCGGTTTCGGAATTCGGCCAAATCTTTCATGAAAGATTTAGCGATTCTGCCGAATCCCAAATAGTGGATTAGGTGCCTCCCTTGCACTTACCCTTAACTCAGGGGCTCTAGTAACAAAAGCAGGGAGCTTTTAAGGCCCCACCAACTAACATTCACCTGTAAATCATTTTTTGTAATAAGAATTTTTAAAGGCAAATTGCGCGCTCGCAAATTTTCTCCTTCCTTAAATAGTTTAGTGCCTGAGACGCCACATCCTCGACTTGCATTTTTGGCCTCTCCATGAGTCAATTGTATGTGTCTCGATTGGCAGCTATTACAATCAGGCTATTATTCCACAGGACGGCACTTGATTTTTCAAATGAAGTTGAGTGTTTGGAAGCAGCAAGGTTTCTTCAGGGTGGCAGTTGTGAGATGGCGCTTGCAGGATTGACTTCTCACACAATTTGATCTCATCCCGAGATGAGACACATTTTCTGACATGTTAAAAGCACGAGGCTCGTCATTTATTCTAGTCCATCGTTGAGCATTTGCATGAGACGGAGCTAATTAGTTCAGGGATCTTTACATGGGAGCATTACATAAAACAGTCCCTTCCCCAGCAGCCAGAACAGACCTAATTACAGAAGTGCAAAAATGGAGCTGTCGGACCTATAAGGTCATTAGCTTGTTTTTCACTTTTCCACCTGGGTTGTTGGGTTGGTGGCTGACATGACAGTTAGCAGTGAAGTGTACTATGTGTGTTTTGATTAATCATCTTTTATTATATGTTTTTTTATACTAATAGTGGTAAAGAGCCAACTGTCCTACCCTTAGTAGCCTTGTCTACTGGCCGGTGGCACAGGCACCTTATTGCTCCTCAAGGTTTATTTTTCTGCCTCTGGTGTTGGGAATAAAATGGGTGTTCTACCCCATTGCTACCTATCAGACCCCAGCAATAGGACTAAACCCTAGTTATGCAGCTTTAACCAGATTAAACCTGATCTCCTGAACTACCACTTACTGGTGTAACAAACACCTGGAGTAGTTGCCCGGGTGAGAGCCATTAACCATGCAGCATTCAGCTGATCTGCCCTTATCAAGGTGCTGGATGTATTATATCTACTTTAACATCACTGCACAACATTTTTTGATCTTTCCATGCTCAAAGCAGGGTCAGACTGGGCCGGCAGGACACAGACAAAAAACCTGGTGGGCCCCTTTGACCCAAACCAGAGTCCTGTCTGCCCTCTGCCGTCACTCCCCCTACTGACCACCCATTCCCTATAATCGGCACAAGTAAATATAAGGTGTGCTAATGGGGAGAAGGGGCTGGCGGAGGGTGAGTGGCTGGTTGATGGGAGCCCTAGAGGCAGTGTGTGTGGGGACCCCTGCGGTAGCATCTCCGGTGGATCTCACATCCTGGTCCAACTCTAACTCCCAGTAAACATGCAGGAACCTATAGAATCTATGGAATTGGCACATTGTTACTTTTATGCCAGTGCCAATCGTTGCATGTTTAGCAGGGTGCTTCATAAGGGGGTTCAAAAATATGTTTAAAAAATGCTTCTTCACCACATTAAATCTGAGTCTGTGACCAAAATCTCCTCTTTGCTCCATGGCCTTTGTGAGTTCAGCAATGTGTGAAATAGGAAAGTTCATCTCGAGAATATTTCTCACATTAGATAAGAGCAAAGTGTGCTGTTTATAGCTGTAATAAAGCATCCTCGGAACCCAGCCAAATACAACTTGACAATGCAACACCATAAAGTCAAGGGGTCATACAAGCTTTGTCTATACATCACCAAAATCACTTTCCCCGACTCTACAAACTTCAGGAAGATATTTGAGGATAATCCTCCTTCTGCTTTTTGACATTCAGTCTCTGACGTCTCCAAAAGCCCCATGACTTAATGATAAATTGTCTACAGTCTGACTCATTTCTCTTCCACTAGTAAGGCTGATAAGAACTATCACTAGATGGAAAATATTCCGTTTTTAAATCATATATAGGTTCTGTTTCTCCAAGAATTTCTTTGTGAAGATTCTCATTCATCCAGGTCATGGTATATCTGTACAAATGAGTCAAATCAACTAGACTTGCTGGGTTTTTTTTTCCCTTGAAGACGTTTCACCAGTCATCCAACCGGCTTTCTCAATTCTGAATACCTTGTACATAGGATCTTTCTTCGGTGTATATCCTCTGGAATGTTGCTCCGATCAGCATAATCTGTTCATCATAAACCACAATGATGTCATCAAGTTAGGTGTTGGTTGTATTAGCAAGTTTGGAGCTTTGATGTGTTATTAAATCTTCCAGGGAGAGGTGCCAAAACAGCATTGTATGTGGCAGACAATATTCAAACTTGGTTTTTCATATATGGCTTCTTTAACACCTCTTTTGAACCAGTTGCTCTCCCGGTCTAGAATATGGATTTGGCAGTCTTCAAATGTGTGTCCTTTTTCTTTTAGATGTAGGTACTCAGCTGAGTCCTGACCAGAGGAGCTGACTCTTCTATACTGCGCCATACGCTGGTGTAACTGTTGTTTGGTTTCTCCCACGCCTCACTGCACTGCACGGCATACGCAATGTTACTCTTCTTGTGCTTTGGGGTTGGGTCTTTTGGGTGAACTAGTTGCTGCCTCAGTGTGTTGCTAGGTTTAAAGCAGATAGGGATGTGGTGTTTATTAAAAATCCTTCTAAGTTTTTCCGACACCCCAGCTACATATGGGAGGACCAAGTTCTTTCTCCTGTCCTTTTTTTTCCACCTTCTCCGGTAGTCTTGATGTTATTGCTTCTTTTTGTACCGGTTTTCACAAAGACCCAATCTGGATACCCACATGTCTTCAGGGCCCCTCTGAGATGTTCCATCTCTATCAACTGAGCCTCTGTGCTGGTGGGGATCTTGTCTGCTCTGTGATGTAGAGCTTTGATGACCCCCAGTTTGTGATTTAGTGGATGGTGGGAGTAAAGCAGCAGGTACTGGTTGTGTCGGTTGGTTTCCTCTATTTCCAGCTTTCCAACCTATCTCACTTTTACCAAACAGTCCAAAAAAGCCAGTGTGTTATCTTGCACATCTTCTTGTGTAAATCTGATGTTGTGGACCACTGAGTTGATGTGTTCAGTGAAAGTCTGTACCTCCTGTGTGTATATTTTAATCCACGTATCATCCACATATTGGAACCAATGACTGGGAGTGATTCCTTTAAAGTTATCCAGGGCTTTTCTTTCCACTTCCTCCATGTATTGGTTTGCTACAATGGGCGATACTGCCGATTCCATGGCACAGCCATGCTTCTGCCTGTAGAACTTATCCTTGTACTTGAAATAGGTGGTACTTAGGCATAGGTCCAGTAAGGAAAATACCTGCTCTGGGTTAAGCTTTGTTCTGTTGTGCAGGTTGTTGTCTTTTAGCAACGGCTTTCTCACTGTTTTAACTGCCTCTGCAATGGGAATGCACGTAAAAAGAGAAGTAACAACATAAGATACCATCGTTTCTTCTGTGCCCAGTACCAGCCCTTGGATTTTGTTACTAAAATCCTGGGAGTTCTGTATGTGATGCTCTGTATCTCCAACCAAAAGAGCTAGGATGTTGGCTACGTATTTTGCCACGTTGTAGCTGACAATAGGTCTGAGAGGGACCCCTTCCTTGTGTATCTTAGGGAGTCCATAAATACATGGAGGGATTTCCCCAGGGTAGAGACAATGATATGTTGCCCGATCAATAGCTTTGTCTTCCTTCAGCTGTTTTAAGAGGTCTATGACATTTTTCTTGAATCTGTTGGTTTGGTCTCTTCTTAGGGCTTCATATGTGTTGCTTAGAAGTGTGGTCACCTTTGCGTGGTAGTCTGATGTATTAAGTACAACTGTGCATTTTCCTTTATCCGTGGCCAGGATGGTGATATTTGAGTCCTTTTTTGCTGGATGTCAGTGCTTCTCTTTCCTGTGACCTCAGGGTTGATGGAGGTGGTTATGACTGGCCTTTGAGGGGAAGCAGCCTCATTTCATAGTACTTTGTTGTTATTGATTGAGGCTTCAGTGGCTGTGATAGTATCTACCACAGGGATATTTTGTGGAGCAATTGCAAAGTTTAACCCTTTGGCTAGGACCTCCATCTCCGGCTGGGTAAGAGCTCTGTCCGACACGTTTTCTTTGTTTTCCTGCGTCCCAGTTCCTTCTTTTCTCCTCGAGGATAATTTCTCCTCTTTTGGTTGGTCCCAGAATGGATACCAAAATGGAGAACTTGTTCTGTTGCCTTTCCTTGCTCTTATCGTGCTGACAATGCTGTGCTTGTTTCGTGAACCCCCTCACTCTCTCCCAGATTGCGGTAGTTAACAGTGAGGTCAAGCTTTGTTCTACCTGAGTGATGTTGTGTTGTAAGGCATCAACTGTAAAATGGGTCGATCTTATACGCTCGTTTAGAAGTTGTTTTTGGGCTTTCTGTAGAATATGCTTGGCTTTGTGGCCCTCTACCATGGAATCCAGACGTATACTGCATTGTTTTAGCCTATGTTGTCGGCATCTGAGGTTGAAGCGCAGGGATAATATACCCCCTACTGTAAATTATAAGGATATTAGAAGTCACCGAGGGGTTGTTCTTTGACCATATAAAGGCGCAAGGTTGCAGTCTGAGTTATACTGGAAACTCTGAGTATCACTCATGTATTATAAGGGGTAATGTACCCCCTACTGTAAATGATAAGGATATTAGAAGTCACTGAGGGGTTGTTCTGTGACCATATAAAGGCACACGGCTGCAGGCTGAGTTATACAGGGAACTCTGAGTATCACTCATGTATTATAAGGGATAATGTACCCCCTACTGTAAATGATAAGGATATTAGAAGTCACTGAGGGGTTGTTCTGTGACCATATAAAGGCACAAGGCTGCAGGCTGAGTTATACAGGGAACTCTGAGTATCACTCATGTATTATAAGGGATAATGTACCCCCTACTGTAAATGATAAGGATATTAGAAGTCACTGAGGGGTTGTTCTGTGACCATATAAAGACACAAAGCTGCAGGCTGAGTTATACAGGGAACTCTGAGTATCACTCATGTATTATAAGGGATAATGTACCCCCTATTATTGTTTATATGTAAATTGGAAGCTACCAAAGGATAGTTCTAGAAACCCAGGTTAAAGGCCAGTTCAGGTGAGACCCAGAGGTAAAATGTATTGTTTGACCATGATATCATTATATCTCTATTAGGATGAATGCTAAATTTAGGTCCAGGGCTTCTGACCAATTTGGAGTAGACACCTTGTTTGTGCAACCCGTACATTGATAAGTCATTGGGGGTCTTAAACCTAAAAAATCGGTGAATAGATAATAATAGACAATAATAATATAATAATAATAATAATAATATAATGATAATAATAGACAATAGACATTGCTGGCAATCTGCTGCTACATGGCCTTAATTGGAATTGCTACTGTTGTGCAATGAATATGAAATACCTATGGAAATTGTAGAGCTATGGCCGTTCTAGATAATAATTGATGTGATGGCTCCAGAGAAAAATAAAACCCATCACATTTCTTCTCAGGACACTCAGGAGGCAGAGGGCAGTTCAGCCGAGGAACGCCAAGCTGGTCCTAAAGATCCAAATAAACTGAAAATTAATTTGATCCTAAATACATGTCAGCCTTTAATAAATAGCTAATGGTTTACATTGAGAAACGACAATTCTGCAGTTGTTAATGGGATGGAACAAGCAAGTCTTTTATCATAAACCATTGCTTCTTAATGATATGTTTGAATGGTTGAGAATGACACCATTAGCTTTACAGAATGTAACATTAATTTAAGAATTTAGAGGCCAGACTTTAAGACATGTCTGACGCTAGTATATTATTTATTTATTATAGAGATACTACCATCCCCAATTTTATATTTAACTATTTGTATGCACTTCTAATTCTTAGGATTGTTATTAGCCTGTACAGAAAGGTATTTAACAGCACCCAACAAACAGACCTACCTAGAGAGTAGCTTACGATGGCCCTACCCTCAAGGACTTACAGTATAAAGTGGGGATCCCCATCCTTTTTTGCCCACGAGCCACATTCAAACATAAAAATAGTTGGGGAGCAACACAGGCATGAAAAAAAGGCATGAAGATGCCAAATAAAGGCTGTGGTTGGCTATTGGTAGCCCCTATTTGGAATGGCAGTCTACAGTAGACTGTTTGGCAATACACCTGGTTTTATGCAACCAAAACTTGCCACCAAGCCAGGAATTCAAAATAAGCAACTGCTTTGAGGCCACTGGGTGCAACATTCAAGGAGTTTGTGATAGAGCCAAGGGTTTGTGATGTAAGACCATTGTGAAAAAGAGATTTTTAGGTTAGAGTCTGGAATTTAAAATGAAACGAGAATTTACAGGGAGCCAGTTTATTTGAAGAGGTGCTGTAGATGAGGATTGAAAGCCGATGTAGATCAATCTAGGACCAATATTGTATTTTGGGTTGACTGTAGATGAGCAAAATGAATACAGTAGGCTGTAAAGGAGGTTGATTAATGAACAATGAATGAGAAAAAGTGGTGCTCTTACATTGTTATGAGATGCTGGTCTGTTAGGATTAAGTCATGTCACCTATGAGTGGACCTTCCTTCATGACACATCTGCATGGGCTTTTCCATAAAACAGCTTGGAGCAAAGAAAGGCACAATGAAATTGATATAAGTACCTACCTGCATTCCTGTATTCATGAGGAGGGCAAGGGGAAGCTTTTGCTCCCCCCTGTATCTAGGGTTAAAGTAAATGACCCCCTAATGTCTGCATAAGGCTTCATATGAAATAGAAGAGACAGATTGGCTCAGTCAGTAGGAATTGCAGAAGAAGATGGCTGCAGTAGGGCAAGTTAAATCAGTCTTGGTCGACCAGTAACTCATTAGTTCTTGTTGAGTGGTAGTTTCACAGCTGAGGACCCATTGGTTGAGCAGTTCTACTTCACAGCTTTTTCCCTGAGTATAGGAGCCCAGCCAACACCTACATAAACCCAAAAATGAAACTGGTAACCTAAGGGCAAACACAGACAAATGACAATGGATGGACAGAAATCAAAAGGATCATGTAGGATTATCAAACGCCCCCATGACTGATGTGCCTTTTACGCTCTATTATCCCACTGAATACCTTTCTCATGAGCTTCACAGTCACATTGCCGGCGGATTAGAACTGACACAATGCCGAGATGGATTCATGTTTTCTTAAAAATACATTTCATACACCAAAGTTTCAGTTATTAGTATGTAACCCATTCCCAGTTATTGGAAACTGTAAAAAGTACCCTAAATAACTGTTTTTATTTTTTTTAAAATAAACGGTCAATCTAGTTGGCTTATAAAACTTCAAAGATGGTTCTATCTGATGGAAACAGATGATGATGCCACAATTTAATGTTCGTGAAAATAGTTACTGAATGGTTTTTAGAGAAATCCCAACCCGTTATCCAGAAAGCTCCAAATTATGGACTGGCCCTCTGCCATAGACTCGATTTTATCGAAATAATCAAAAATGATTTAATTTTTCTCTGTAATAATAAAACAGTAGCTTGTGCTTGATCCCAACTTATTATATAATTAATCTTAAGAATAGAGCACGTTTAATTATGTGACATAATAGCTTCGTCCATCCAAGCTTCATAACTCAAAGTAAACCATTGATTAGGGCATTGATTCACGGGAGGGGGTCATTCTTCCACTGTATAGAGCACTGGTAAGGCCCCATCTAGAATATGCCGTACAGTTTTGGTCTCCATCACTCAAACAGGACATTATTGTATTAGAGAGGGGACAGAGAAGGGCAACTAAGCTGGTAAAGGGAAAATCTTAGCTATGAGGAAAGACTGGCCAAATTGGGGATGTTCACTCTGGAGAAGAGGCGCTTAAGGGGTGATATGATAACTATGTATAAATATATAAGGGGATCATATAATAATCTCTCTAATGATTTATTTACCAGTAGGTCTTTCCAGCCGACTCAAGGTCACCCATTCCGATTAGAAGAAAAGAGGTTCCAGCTAAATATTGGGAAGGGGTTTGTTACAGTGAGAGCTGTGAAGATGTGGAATTGTCTCCCTGAATCAGTGGTACAGGCTGATACATTAGATAGGTACAATGAAGGGTCGGATGCTTTATTCACCAGTAGCTCCTCCCAGCAGACAGGAGGGAGCCAATGAGATTAGAGGAGGGAAAGGGGTGTTACAGGGAGAGCTGGGAAGTGAATCAGTGGTACAGGCTGATACATTAGATAGGTACAAGGAAGGGTTGGATGCTTTATTCACCAGTAGCTCCTCCCAGCAGACAGGAGGGAGCCAATGAGATTAGAGGAGGGAAAGGGGTGTTACAGGGAGAGCTGGGAAGTGAATCAGTGGTACAGGCTGATACATTAGATAGGTATAAGAAGGGGTTGGATGGTGTTTAGCAAGTGAGGGAATACAGGGTTATGGGAGATAGCTCATAGTACAAGTTGATCCAGGGACTGGTCCCATTGCCATTTTGGAGTCAGGAAGGAATTTTTTCCCCTCTGAGGCAAATTGGAAAGACTTCAGATGGGTTTTTTTGCCTTCCTCTGGATCAACTGGCAGTTAGGCAGGTTAAAAAAAAAAGTCAAACTTGATGGACGTGTGTCTTTTTTCAACCAACTTACTATGTTACTATGTTATTACTATGGGGCAGTTTTATAAAGGACTGAATAGTAAATTCAAATTTTCAAGTGTCAAAATTCACAAAATCTTAGTCCCCCTATGTAAATTTGAGATTGATCACACCTTGACCATAGAAACAGTTATAATTTGAATATTCGCCACCTAAAATCTGCTGAGTTCATGTACAAGTCAATATCACAGGTCTGTTGAGCCATTTGGAGATGTCAATAGCCTTCCCGGATATTCGAGTTTCATTTTTGGCGAAAAACTCGATTCATACAAATCGGATATGAATGGAATTTGATTCGAATACAATTCAAATTTTTGGGTTGGAACCATTTAAACGAATATTAGGCATTCAATTTTTTTCTTCAATAACCTCCCAGTCGAATTGTGAGTATATTCAAATTAAAAGAAATTCACGTGAATTTGAAATTCGACCTTTGATAAATGGGCCTCTTTGTGTCAAAATTCACACATTCGAACTTTAATCCACCGATTCAAATATAAATTTGAATGGGAGATTTATCACAACTCGACCATGGAAACAGTTGTAATTCTAACAATCGGCACCTAAAACCTGCTGAGTTTATTTACAAGTCAAAGGCAGGGGTCATTTGAATATGTTATTTGCCTTCTTGACATTCAAGTTTTTTTCGGATGATAAACTTGATTTCGAATTTGATTCGAATTTTCTGGACGGGGCTATGCGATAGAATATAAGACCTTCACATTTTTCTCAAATAATCTCCCATTCGAGTTGTGATAACATTAGAATTTATTGGATCACATACATTCGACCTTTGATAAATCTGGCCATATATTTTATCCACAGATCTGATATAAAAAAACAAATTTGTACTTTTTAAAAAGCCAAGGAAAAGACCCAACATGTGACTGCAGTTAACTATGATGGGGTAGAGGAGGAGACATGTCATCGCTAAATAACAATAGCTGACACTGCATTTGACAAAACTCTTCCTTCAAATAAATGTCATTGTCTAATCAAAGAATTTTTTTTTGCTTCCTGTCATCAGATGTAATCGTTCAAGACATCTAGCTCGATGCCTGGAAAAAAAAATATTTGACTGTTGTTTTAATGATTTAAACTGCTTATCGCTGCTGAATTGTCAGCAGTGAAAGCCTCACTATAGATCATTTCTCAGAAAACTTTCAGTGTCAGCTAAAGTTCAAAATTCGATTTTTTTTAACAAAAAAAAACAAGCAAGATAAAGTTCATAATATGAGAAAATGACTTTTTGTAATTGTAAGAGAGAGCACAGTAACTCAGTCTGATATATATAGAGTAGGAGCCATGATGAGGCAGGGCTGCTCACTATGGGGCAAATCCACTAAGCGCTGAAGCGCCGAATGCTAGCGTTACTTCGCTAGCGTTTGGCATTTTCGTTACTGCGCAAATTCACTAACGAACGCTGGCGTAGTTTTGCCAGTGTTACTTCGCACCCTTACGCCTGGCGAAGTTTCGCTAGCGACGTAACTATGCAAATTCACTAACACGCGCAGTGTACTGAACGCTACCTTTTACGCTAATAGAGTAGATAGGGATTGCTTCAAAAAAAAAAAAAGTCTAAATTTTTTCTAAGTCCCATAAAACGCTGGCGTGTTTTCTACATTATGGGTGATAGGCTGAATTTTTTGGGGCTCCCCTCCTTCCCCCCTACATTTCCTGACTCATGGCAACTTACCTAGACAGTGGGCACATGTGTAGGGCAAAATAACATTTTTATTTGCTGATTTGAAGCTTTTCTAGGCATTTGTAGTGCTGATACGTGTTCCTCCATTGAAATTTGAATTTGGCGCCGTATGCAAATTAGCCTTCGCTAGCGTAACTTCGCTTTACTTAGCGAATCAACGGTAGCGCAACTTCGCAACCTTACGCCACCCCTGAGCGCAACTTCGGATTTTAGTGAATTTGCGAAAAGCGCTGGCGAAACTTCACCTGGCGAAGTGTGGTGTAGTGCGACAAAGTTACGCCTGGTGCAACTACGAATCTTAGTGAATTTGCCCCTATATCTTTCCTGTGCTTTGCAGCCCCAGCCCAGCAGCAGCCTGATTTTGGTTTGCAGTCACCCAATCAGGGCTGACTCTACCCTATTTAAAGGGATACTGTCATGGAAAAACATGTTTTTTACAAAATGTATCAGTTAATAGTGCTACTACAGCAGAATCCTGCATTGAAATCCATTTTTCAAAACAAGAAATGGATTTTTTTATATCTAATTTTAAAATTTGCTATGGGGCTAGACATTTTGACATTTCCCAGCTGCCCTCAGGTCATGTGACTTGTGCTCTGATAAACTTCAGTCACACTTTACTGCTGCACTGCAAGTTGGAGTGATGTCATTACCCCTCCCTCCTACAAGCTGCTGTAATGTAAATAGATCCTTGTCTGCTGAGCCTGTCAATTGAACAATAGGCAGGAATCAAGATAAGCTCCCACTGACACCACTTCAGAAGGACTGAAATAAGATAGTCCTGTGATCACTGCCCCCACTTATGTTTCAAAACATAAATAATATATATATATATATACACACACACACACACACACACACACAATTCATTTTGGGCACTGGAAAAAATATTTTATATAGATAATTTATTTAGATTTGTTTACACAAAAATGAAACACAGGAGAAACACAGGAGTACACTCCCAGGACTGATGACAGGGAATAGAAAAAAAGGATAAAATAAGGACATACTTGAAAACCAGGAAAACTTAGGAGGAAGTCTAGGAAGGGTTAAAATAGCTCAGGAGAAAGGAGACAGTAAGTAGTTAATGAAAAAAGAAGTATTGCAGGCAGGAAAGGAGCGCAGTGTGTGTGAGGTGGATAAGCAGAGGGAACTCACAGCTCCTTTACCTCATCTAGTAACCAGTAAAACTAACTAGGAAGGCAGCAAGGAGAGAAAGTTCCCCCTCCAAAGGAAAGCAGAGAACAAACTTACAGAAGGGGAGGAGCTTTGATAGTGTCTGTGGGAGGAGGGGCTGCTAGTGCAGCTGTAGAGCAGGACGTAGGAAAGTGAAAGTAATTGCTTCCCTGCAAACCATGTGACCTCTCTCCTCCAAACATCACACGCATGGGCAGAGAGGGGAGGGGGAGGGTACAGCTAGATTCTCATGTCGTGGTGCGACCTGGCTTTTCATTACAGAGTGGCTGGCTCCAAGCACACAGGTGTGCCGGCGCAGCTGATGTAGTTGAACGGGGACGCGAACGTCCCCATAATGCGGCTGGGCGGCATGCCGCCCCTATTTTTTGCCGCCCTAGGCCCGGGCCTATGCGGCCTTGCCGCAAATCCGGGCCTGCTTACCTTCCCTTTCCAGTTCTGCTCCGGTTCTGCATTAAACCTTGATCTTTCCTTGCTTTAACCTTGCCTTGACCTTGCCCTGCCCAGCTTTCCTTCCGATTCTGCTCCTCATTCCAAACCTGCTCCTCATTCCAAACCTGATCTTGCCGTAAGCTTATTCTGCCTGGGCCTGACCTTGCCTTTCTGGTTCCTGCTTCCTATTCTGACATGTACCCTGTCTATATCTTCCCTCGTCTCACTCTGCCTTTTCCTCCCTCTCCGGCTATCCCATCTTTTCCTGCTATCTGCTCCAGTCTCCTCCCGCTATCCAGTCCTCCCAATTTCTAGTCTGCTCCTCTCTCTGCACCATCCTGTCCCATCCAGTCTGTTCCTGTCCTGACCTTCACCCTCTTCATTCTGTCTAGTCCAGTCCTGATCTTTGCCCTGTTCCACTCTGCACCTGTTCCAGTCGGACTCATCACCCTGTTCCTGCCCTTTTCCAATCTGTGTCCCGTGGGTTCAGCCAGCTCTTGCCCAAAGGACTCGCTTTCCTCCTGCTTCCTCCACAGCGCCCCCTACATTACCCCTTACAATAAGAACTACATTCATATCATCTCATCACAATGGGTGGTAGGAATTCTTATAAAACATAACAATAATGGTCTATTTAGCAGAGAAGGGACATTGGATATAACATGCATTTAGCCTGACACCACATCACTCCAGATCAATAAACAATTAGCTTTGCCTGATCTCAGGTCTCACAAATAATCATCTCACAAGTGGAGTTCAGTCTTCAGGAAAGGATAATAGATAAGATCTCAGTGGTAGGAGTGGCGGGTTTATAACTGGAGATGCTACATTCCCGTCTTGGACTGTGCAAGTTCCATTCGGCAGCCTGGGTCAGGAATATCCTCCTGTCAGTACTTGCTCTTGTTAAAGGGGATCTAATGTATTTTCAGAAGTATAAATTCACAATTAATATTTGTTTTGTTCCTATCTATTGTATATGGATGCCTTCATGACACCGTTACCTTATGTTATCTTAAAACTGTGTGTGGTCAGCTGTCACTGATAGTAATCTCCCTTCTGCAGAACAACTGGGTGTTGAGTGACAGCAGGAATCCCCTTATCTGTCTTCTCTGCAGGCTCACTGGCTCTTGCAGGTCAAGTTCATTGTTCCGCTAAAAGCAAGTGCCGATGTATTATGGGCAAGTCAACCAACCGAGACCAAGAAAAACCAGACTCTGCATCTGCAAAGGAGCTTGTAGATATTGGGGGTCTAGGAAAGAATATAATTAGCAGCCCTCCAGGTCCAAGCCCATGCTGTGAGAAATACAAGTCCATGTGGGATGGGTGGTGTTATGAGGGGGGAGATCATGAAGCTTGACTATGTCAGCTCAAATGGATAGGCTATGAAAATACCTATACCACTGTCCATACAATCTCGGCATTCCTAGACATGAGGCCCCCCATATGAAATACTTGTCACTGACGTACCCATTGGGCCGTGGGTTGCGGGTCTCATCTCTATTTCTTATCTTATGTTATATTGTCTATATTTTACTTATTTTAAAACTTTACAAAACTTTTTTTCTGTCTCTGCTCACTTCTGATGATGCCACTTCTGGTTTGCAGCAACAACACTTCCTGTTTGTGGTGTTTATACAAAGGGCCTGTAGGTGTCACTGTGCACAAGAGTTATACTGTGTACATAGTACTTTCTAGACTGTTTTAAATAATTAGAGTTGAAGTGTAATGGCTGCATGAACCTGCTAATAAAGCACTGTTATACTCTACTCATCCTCGGCTACTAAAACATAACAGATTGGCGACGAGGATGTGATCTTCTACATCTGCAGCAGCCTGCACCTTTTCTCCCAAGCCCTGGTGAGCCTACCATACCTTTTACTGCTTGGATCCGTATGTTTGAACTTTACATTATTGCTGCTGACCAAGGGGAGATTTCTGCTGCTAGAAAGCGTGCTTTATACTCTACTCATCCTTGGCTACCAAAACATAAAACTGTTTAATGGTGGTTGGCAGGTTGCGGATAACGCAGTTGCGGGCTGGGTTAGGTAGTGCATCTAAATGTGTAAATATGCAGGTTTGGCTTGGGTCTTGGTCTCAAAAATTGGTTTTGTGCAGGACTCTACTCTGCATGGTACTGGCCCACAGGTGCAGGTGGGGAGGAAACTATGGAATTGTGGGACCTTTCCTGGCTCATGTGCCCCACAAAGATCCACTTCTCTTATAGTTACTCTGCTGCCTGTGCCAAAGACATCTTGTGGTTCTCATTGGCTGCAACTCTAGGGGACTTTTGTTACGGAATATTAATCTACTGAAACCAATCACTATGTCAAGAGACCCATTTTGAGGTTAGGGTCTTAGAGCAAGTGCCCTCTCTGCTAAGTCTGGCTCTATCAAGTTTTACCTATTGGTTTTCCTAATTTGGAAATCCAGACAGGAACTTTGCACCCTGCAGCCCTTCCAAAAACTGGGCTGTCCTGGTGAAATCTGGACTGGTGGCAACCCTACCCTGTAGGGCTCCGGGGCCCATAGTCCGACGCTGTTTGCAGATACATAAACTAAAAATACTGTCTAGAAAGCACAACTTCTCTGGGTTGTTTGCTGATACACAGCTCATTTAGGCACGGTAATGGGCATTAAATTTGGTCCATTACACAGTTGTTGCCAGCTGTTCTTATTTGTGTGCTTTTCACCTCCCAGTGATTATGTTTGCACATCAGGTGGTAATGAGGCATGCTGGGAAAATGGTGCATTGTGGGCATGAAACACCAGTAAACGAGTCCTTATACCCATCTTTCATTGGTTTCTATCAGTCTTTAGATTTGCATGAATCACCAAAATAACATATTATCCCAATGTATGATTATAGAACAGTTTCATATATTTTGTGTGTATATTTTTGTTGAGTTATCATTTGAGTTGCCTGAGAAAACCTGAAGGTACCATTACTATGTGTAAGCAAGCAGCCAGCTAGAAGGTAGTTGCTTGTTTGAGCCGATAAATGCCAAAGAAACCTGAAAATATAATTTAGAAAGTGGCATTTTGCGCATCCGGGCCGGAGTCCAAAAGCTGTATTAACAAACAATGAAAATAATAATCTAGACAGTGAATTAAAATAATTACCCTGTGTGCGTTGGTATTCCAGATGAGCCTTCTCACTGTTATGTGCGGTTCAGTGACCCAAGAAAGCTCAGTTCAGCTGGAATATTTATTCTTAAAAAGCAATGGAAAAAAATGTGACTGATTCAGTATATTGAGAATTGACCAGTTTAAAGGGACAGTATACATCTTTGTTCAACGGGAACACAGAAAACGCTTCTCGTGCTGCAAATGCATCCTCCTTATCTGTAAACCAGGGACATGGGCAGCAGTTGTGGAAAGGAAGGAGCTCCTTTACCTCGAACCCTCATTATATCTCTTTAAATTGAGGGAGAGTTAGGTTATAAGGGTCAAAGGAAAATACTGGAAGGATGGTACAGTTATGGTACTGTTATCCAGAATGCTCGGGACCTGGTGTTTTCCGATAAGAGATTTTTCCAGAATTTGGATCTTCATACCTTAAGTATGATAGAAAATCATGTAAACATTCAACAAACCCAATAGGCTGGTTTTGCCTCCAATAAGGATTAATTATATCTTAGTTGGGATCAAGTACATGTTAAGGTGGCCATACACGGGCCGATAAAAGCTGCCGACAGACCGAGTCAATAGCTTATTGGCCCATGTATGGGGGCCCCGACGGGCTTCCCTGATCGAGATCTGGCCGAAAGTCGGGCAGATCTCGATCGGATGGGACTAAAAATCCCGTTGGATCGCGGCCGCATCTGTTCGTTGATGTGGTCCCACGATCCGAACGCCCGTTCGCGTTCGCTAGGATCCGATCGTTGGGCCCTAGGGCCCACGATCGGATCAGCCCGATATTGCCCACCTCAAGGTGGGCATATCGGAGGGAGATCAGCTCGTTTGGCGACATCGCCAAACGAGCGGATCTCTCCATGCATGGCCATCTTTACTGTTTTATTATTACAGAGAAAAAAGGAAATCATTTAAAAAAATACAGATTATTATACTATGGGAGAGGACCATTCTGTAATTCAGAGATTTCTGGATAATGGGTTTCCGGATAACAGATCCCATTCCTGTACTGCTATGTCTCTGCCATCGACTCTACAATCTATGGGGTAAAAGGAAAATCTAGAAACTCAATTATTCCTTCCTATTGATGATAAAGCATGACCAATAAGCTGGTTCCTATTGACGGCATGTAAATGAAATTCATTATATATCCCTTTAAACCATAAAAGCACTTGGCCCATCTCCCACTTTTTTAATTTCTACGTCAATATCCTTGGTATAATATACAATATATTTCACCAGATTTCTGTATGATAAGTGAGACTTCTATTGTCTGGTCTTTATTCAGTGTCAATCATGTGTCTGAAACAAAAAGATAACTGCCCCGCTGGCTTCCATTCCATAAGAGATTTAATATAAGAAGCATTAAATGCCAAAGGTTTCACCCGAGTGCCATCTTATCTATGAATCCTGCTGCCTGGGATAAAAACACGACTTAACGGGAGACTCAGTCCATACACCTACAATCACCTTTTATGAGAAAAACGATTTGCAAGAAAAGTCATGTTTTATTGGTTATAAGTAAAGGCATTCTCTTGTACCATCTATAAATAGATAATATGAAGTGATACGGTATGGGACCTGTTATCCAGAATCCAGGACCTGGGGTTTTCCACATTACGGATATTTCTGTAATTTGGATCTTCATATCTTAAGTTTACTAGAAAATCATATAAACATTAAATAAACCCAATAGGCTGGTTTTGCTTCCAATAAGGATTAAATTTATTAGGGTCAAGTTAGGGTGAGATTTGGGGAGAATGCTTTTTGCTTTTCTTCCTACACCAGGAAGCCCAGCTTGAAGCTCAGTTATGGTGAGATTGGGGCAGAAACATTTGTTGGCCTAGATATTCTTGAAACTATGGTTATATTCTTAGAATCACCAATATGTCCATGGTTTCCTATAGCTCATTATTCACCCAGACTGAAGGATGAACCTCCAATGGGTAGAACTGAAAACATCTGACAACTATTGCTACAGAACATGAAACCAAAGGCATGAAATAATTATAGTAGACCTGAAGACAAATATGCCGTGACAAGCAGGAGTTGATTTAGCAAAATTTGCACAAAGAAAAAAAAAATTTCTTGCACAATTTTTCCTTGCCACGCGCATGTCCCCGTGACAATTAATTGCATGCAAGTCAACATAAAGTTTGAACCATTTGTTTTTGGGACATTTCAGACTGAACAAAAAAATAGAAATCTACTATTTTGGAATCCCTAAATCCTTTGTGAAAGATTCATCTAAATACTGAACCAAATCCTAATTTGCATATGCAAATTAGGCTTGGGAAAGGAAAAAAAGTGGGAATTTCTTTTTCTTCCTTGTTTTGTGACAAAAGTCACATGATTTCCCTTCCGGCTCCTAATTTACATATGCAAATTAGGATTTGGTTTGGCCAGGCACAAGGATTTGGCTGAATCCAAATCCTGATGAAAAAGACCGAATCCTGGCTGAATCCCAAACCGAACTGAATTCAGTGCATCCCTAAAAAACAAGTGAACAAGATACAAATATCTGAATCATTAATTTTCGAACTTCGCATGATTATGAAAGGAAAAACACCATTTGTGATTGAAACTGAGTGTTGAACCAAAGAAAAATTAATAAATATGTCCCTCAATATAGATCAGAGCCTGAAGGCTGGATGTGACCATTCAAGGGATGTTTATGGCCATCGGCGTCAAAAATGAGACGCTGGCATAGTTTTGTGCATTTTTCACAGTTTTGGGAATTTCTTGGGAAATTCGCAAATTTTTGGGCGAAGCAAAATGCCCCAAATTCGCCCATCACTAGTCCTGAGATTAATTAATTTGTGTAAACCTCAAATTCAGACAGAGGCATATGGATTTACAGGTATGTTTTAATATGATAATTGATATCCCTGCAGTGACCACCAATAGTGATGAGTGAAATTTTTGACCAAGTTTTGCCGCAAAAATGATGACCATAGACTCCAAGGGGTGAAAAAAATTGTTGTGCGTCAAAAAAAGGTTTGATGCCCATAGACTTTAATGCATTCTGCCAAGTTTTTGCCATTTTGCGATTTTTTTTTTAAAATGAAACAGGTCAGATTCGCCCATCACTGTGCTACCACCATTAATGTGAAAATGGTCTTAAAAGATCTTGTGGTAACAAGGTTGTGGTTTAAAATGGGTGTGGTTTAAAAACAGGGAGTCAACACTGGCTTCCATTATCGGCCCTCCGCCACGTAGGCCAGAAAAATTCCAGCCCTCGGGACCACAAAAGTTGGACAGCACTGTTGTAGAGCATTGGTGTAGACTTTGTCTTCAGAGCCACATCTTTTAAAGGTTCGTTTCTGAGACAGGTGAATATAAGACATGAATGTTGATTTATTTTTAAGCACTTTCCTTAGATGCCCTTGAGTCTCCTGCCAATGTAGAGCCATAAGAAATGTGGCCAAAGAATGAAACCTAAATGATAATGACTACTTATAGTCCTAGGGTCTAGTCTAAGTAAACATAGCCAATTTGGCAAAGAGAGTTTACAGTTTATATGATGAGTATCCAATGGTTTAATAAAGAACAAAGATCAAGTGCCTCTAGAAGTTGTTCTCGCTGACTTTTTCCTGGAAGAAAAGCGGATCATGAAGTTTGTTAAAGTGATTAGCGGATAAAACCACACATGAATCTAAAGATCAAAAGCCCATGTTAGTGCCCATTTCCAATAAGAGCAAAAACACATCCATTCAGAACAAAGAATATGTAGATAGTCTCTTGTTCCTCCGATAAACCGGCATTATGAAATAATTGCAGTCCTTCACAACACATTTTATCTTCAGACCAGGAGAAGAAAATAGCCTGGTTAATCCATACTCATTTACTCACTGAAATGCACATTAGATCCATGCGGGCAGACATTTGTCGTTCAAGAGCCATTGAACTGACCATCATTTTACTAGAAAGCAAGACTAATGGATCCAAACTTTAATCTTCTAATTACATGTTGTGAAGAGTTCCAATAAAATCTTCGATATCTCCGCATCTCGTCTAGATCTGAACATCTCTATTGGCAATTTCACACTCCCTGCAAACTTGAACCTCAAGACTATTGACTATTATGAGATTTCTTCCTAGCATTAGTCATGTCTGTGTTCTTGCATCAATATCTCCATCAATATCTCACAGTATGTATCGATCTTCACTCTAAATATTTCTAGTGGACGAGGGCGGTGGGTTTTGGAAAAAAGACCATTGCAATAATAACTTAACTTGCACCACATAATGCAGAGAAGAGATGAGGGAAAAGATTCATTCACATCTTGACTTTTTGGACATTGAACTTCTGAACTGATTTTTTAGGGTCATAACTGGAAAAGTCAAGTGTCTTTGGTGGACTATATAATTTTCTCCTATTCAAATTTTTTTAAAATCCTATTTTGCCGAAAATGTTAATTTTTTTTTATTGCATTTATATTTTGGTCATAATAGAAATAGAGTTTAAAATCAACATTGGGGGCAGATTTATTAAGGGTTGAATTCAAATTTGAATTTTCATATTTTTTTGATGCTCAAAACTCTCAAATTCGAATTGTGAATAATCCAAACTCGATTCGAATTTTAATTCTAATTTCAAGATTTATTAAACCCTGGCCTTTAAAAATGTGAATTTGACTATAACTAAAACCTGCCGAGTTCATGTATAATTCAATGGGAAATGTCCAGGGACCAATTTGAACATGTTACTAGCCTTCCTGACATTCTGTTTTTTTCGGAGAAAAAAACTTGATTCAAGTTTAGTCAAATTCGATTTGAGTTTTCGGGTCCGTAATATGCGTTTGAGTTTTAGATATTCTATTTTTTGTATTAAATAACCCCCAATCGGATTTTGAGTTTACTTGAATTTATTGGAGTTAAAACATCATTTTTTTTTATAAAAAAAAATGGTTTATTTTTAAAGAAAAAAAAACCCACCAAGACAGTTTAAACTTTTAATTCGCAAAGCTTTTATTAAGAAATTACTTACCGATTCTCTGCATGTGCTCCTCTTTAGAAACGGCGACAAGGTGACGATCCATCATGCAGCACTCGATTTCTCCTCCCTGACTTCTATATAAGCCAGGGAGGGGAAATCGATCGCCGCATGGTGGATCGTAGCCCTGTCACTATTTCTGAAGAGGAGCACATGCAGAGAATCGGTAAGTAATTTCTTAATAAAAGTTTAAACTTTGTTGGTGGGGTTTTTTTTATTTTTATTTTTTTAAACAAACGAGATGTAGATAGATGGACAGATGCTCCTCTTATAGCATACTCCTGAGTGGTGGAAGTTAGGTAGGGAAGCTTGAGCAGTTTGTGCTCCATTTACGAGGTTGCGTGTGGGTAGGGGTGTCACCTGACCAGAAAAAAATTATGCTAGTGTTATTAAATATGGAAAACACGTAAAAATTTGTTCTAGAAAAAAGTTGCAACCTTAGGAGTGGGAAGGGTAAGCCTCCCTAAATCATCGGTATTCTTTGCCTTTGATTCTTTGTCAATGCTTAATAAAGCAGAAGTTGAAAGCAGATCTGCTTTGGGATCACGTTCTCCTCTTATTTAAATGCACCAGTCTAGCAGCCTACAAGTTAATAGGATTCCGCTTTGCTCATTTCATTTTCTATATAGGTGTTTGCTTTCTGCAATAACCTTAATGATGCACTGAGCTCCCTGCTGAGATATCTTAAGATTTATGATAAGGGCTGTCTCTTCTGAGTGACCCAAAGATTTCATTATCTCTATTTTTCCCATGTTTCCATATTTTATTATAGAGAAATTCCATTAAAGGGGTTGTTCACCTTCCAACACTTTTTTTTCCAGTTCATTTGGTTTTAGATTGTTCACTAGAAATAAAGACTTTTTTCAATTGCTTTCCATTTTCTATTTGTGACCGCTTTTGTAATATTGAAGTTTAAAGTTGAATTTTTCACCTTCTTTTCTGAAGCAGCTCTGCTCTGGGAGCGCCGTCACTGAGCCGAATCTCTGAGTTTCGTTAAAGGTGGCTGTTAGAGTAAATACAATAGCTGCTGATATTCCACAGATGCTGCCAAAAAATGTATCAAGTAATGGAGCAAATTGTACAAACAGTGTATAGTCTGCACCTGAATTACTGACATGCCAGACTGAAACACCAGAGACACCAACGGTCAACCACAAACTTCTGTATAAACGGTAAACACTAAGAAAGGGACAGCTGCTGGAAAAAGTCTTTATTTCTGGTGAAAAATGTGAAAACAACTGAACTGAAAAACAGTTTAGAAGGTGAACAACCCATTTAAGTGAGATACAGGAGGAAGAAAAGTTTACAACCAAAGCTTTGGAGAGTCTCATTGACTTTGTCACCAACCCAGATAATGGGTCCTACTAGCTCAGACTCTGGTTCCATGTACTTGTTCCTCCTTAATGGACATCCAAGCAACTGACCATATTTCCTCCACCGCTTTATATTTGTTCAATTGATAACCTGATATTTTCTGTTACCTGGACCAAAAGGTCAAAAAGGATCTAAATCCCCAATGAAGTTGCCCTAAGCCTCTTGCACAAGACAACACCCAACCTGTTGGTAGGTACATTTCTCCTATTTATGTCTGTTGGTCATTAATGTGATGGTTAATTAATAGGGTCAGAGGTAGGGAAAAGAGGGGCAAGACAATAAAGGAAGTATAGGGTCCCCATGTGTGGTGTCCAGCCTGTTGCATGGCTAGTAGAAATAAAAACTCAAAGCATATTATTTACTACTATCAGCCAGTTTCATAGGCTCAACAGTCTAGAATTGGCAACCAAAACAATTGAGGTTCCATCACTTCCTAGCAACAGCCAGTTACATCAGGACAAACGCTGACCTGCTTCAAATTCTGTTTACTTTGTGGTATGCTCCATCCTTGTGTATCTCACACAAATTTTGACTATTGGAGGCAGGGCCACCATCAAAAATCATGAGCCTTGGTGCTACTTAGTTGGCCCTCCCCAGGAGACCTGTGTTATTACCCCACTGCCTGTCTGGGATACCTGGGTGGTGTCCTTAGCCAACTATGTACAGTAAATGGGGCCCTATTTAAAAAAAAAAGCCCAAATTATTAGCACATTTAACAATAACCCAATCCATGAGGTCAAGTGATCTGGGTGATGTGGGTTGACCTGAAACCCATGGGGACCCTTGGGTTGACCACCGGTTTGGTGGTATGTGTTGATATTTGGCAAACCATTGTGGGTTATGGTTGGGCGCGGGTCAGACTGGGGAAGTACACTCATCCACTGCTCCCAAAGATTCCCTGTTTTGGAACCAGAGGCGTCCACACAAGTAGCTTACAGAGCGAGAAGATGGGGGGGGAGAAGGTGGGCATGGGTTGGGTGCGGGCACTACAATGGCAATATTTTATTAGGTTCGGGTGTGAGGTTAAGGTTTTGCCGGTTATGGTTGGGTTACGTTTTTCCTGACCTGCACATCAATAATCAAGTCACATCCAGTTATGCCCAAACATGCCAGCAATGTCCCAAAAACACACCTGTTTCACCACAAGCCCTGACACCTTTAGGGTGTGCGAATCAGATCTTCACTTTTGGCCCACTGCCATGGGGCCCCTGAAGATGATTATGTTGGGAGGTATATGATTTATTAACTTTACTCCTATAGTCTTAACTTTGTTCTCAGTATATTTGCTCTCACTTATTTTACAGATAATATTTTTTCTTTTTGACATTTAATTCATGCTCCGTTTCTCTTAATGGTCCCGCTTGACAGGAGTTTTCTCTTGTAATAACAATATAAATTACAGAATGAATGAAAATTGCAGTTGAGTTGAGTTTGGATAATGGAGAGCGCTACTCGGCTTTTGCAAATATTGGAAGCAATTTGCCAAGATGAATAATTACAAAGAACGGCATTTACAAACCCATTCCTGTGAAAACGAGAGAGAGAAACACATGAAACAGAACTTGACAAAACATATAATTTGTATCTGACTTTTCTGCCTGAACCTTCTTTAATTATATTTGGTCTGTTCCCTATCTTTTGGGTTCAGCCATGGCGCTTCTGAAATCGCACACACACACATCGCTGTGCAAGTTTTGCTTGGATAATTGCCACCGCATTAGAACAGACGCAAGCTGTGACTATGTAGGGAGTCTACCTGACAATTACAGTTTTGTAATACAAATAATGATATATATAGGATCTGTATTTTGTTTGAATATGAAACACATGGAGATCACTTGGGAGTGCAGTAAGTAAATCATTCCAAAGCAATCTCTTGCTGGCAGTGTCTGTGTCAGCTTTGGCCATAGGTGAGTGGCTAGTGGGTAGGAGCCTATGTGCTGTGTAACACAAGTAATACAAAATCAGAATGGTAGATGACATAGGAAACAATGCAGCAGGTTTGATGCAAGAATATAGAATACTCAAGTCCTTTAGTAGGCAGATGGTTATTGGCAGGGGATTACCTACAGAGGAAGCAGACTCTGCGGCTGCAGGGGGCCCAGGAGGCATAGGGGCCCCCATAAGGCCCTAATTTGTATACAATTTCAATAAATAACGGTAAAACAGGTCAACATGTAGGGGCCTGAAAAAAATGTTGCTGTGGGGCCCAGTAAAATCTAGATTAGCTACTGGTTACAGGCAGGCAGCAAAGACTCTTCAGCAAAGAAGAGTCCAATAAACTGGTAGAAGCTCAGGACTGGCAGGGAGTAAGGCTTGTACAGTAAACAGGCAAGGTCAGGGGCAGGCAGAAGACAGGGTAGTCCAGAAAACAGGCCAAGGTCAGTACCAGGTGGCAAATAGTAATCAGGAACAGGGAACTTGGCACAAATTAGGAGCTCAGGAACCAGAACCAAGGCAGGAACAAACCAGGACCAGGTTGGGTACAAGCAGGAACAAGTAGCAGGCCGGATCTGGCTTGGGAGCATCAATGGTGAAGCACTTGGAGTTGCAGGAAGCAACCGTAAATTAATTAATTGGAAAAAATGAAGGTTAACGAAGTGGAGCAGGAAGCAGTAACAAAACCAGCAAGGTGACTGACCGGTACCAAATCAGAAAGCCCCCAGTGGCTCAGTAGATTGGTGCAGGTGCGGTTCAGAGTTCGATTCCAGACTGTACCTGACAGTTTGTGGTAGGAATTGCATTTGATATTCAAAAGAAAGGGAAACAATTGAAGGTGGGGTAAGGACTAGGGCAGTCAATATACAAGTCTGGAGACCTTATTCCAGTTGCTCAACAGGGAATGTTGTATGAAAAAAAGTGTATGAAATGCACTTTTGTTGATGTTCTTCCCATACCATGGTCTTCAACCTTTTTATTCCCTTTACGAACTCCATGTCAGTACTTACTGGGTTAGCTCCTCCCCCTTGCTCCCATCAGAAGGACCCTCCCCGAGTCTTTAAAGACCGGCCACACCCACCTACCGGCGTCTTTTTTTCCTTCTCATTTTGCTCTCATCGGAAGCAAAAATGGTTTTTCTTTTAACCTTGGGAAAGCATAGGCCTGCCCATAAGGCGTCCTAGGGACAGGGGTTTTTGGTCCATGGGACCTTTTGTTCCCCAGCACTCGGCCTCATATCCTGGAGTCTTCTGTGCTTCAGCTTCTGGATCAGGTAAGGCACTGGTGTGCAATGTTTGCTACTCCTGGTCTGCCTGTGTTTCAGTTGTGTCCTGTATTGCTGTCAGAGCATTCGACGGCAAGTGCTTGTCCCCCCATCCGGTGTGCCCTCCTGACCTGCCCAAAAGGCGTCCAGGGGCAGTGGTGTATGTGGCCCCTACACACCCTTTATTTTTACGGATGGGCGAGGGAGGCGGCAATTAAAGGGTCAGCCAATTATTAGGCAAATTAGTTAGGGGCCTGAGCCTTACTGCCTCCTGTTTTTCTTTTTGTTTTTCTTGTCTTTTAAATGGAGGACAGGTTCCATGGCCAGCTGCCTCCCTCAGCAGACTTTCCTAAGGTGGAGGTCATTTAAAAAAAAAAAAAAAAAATGCCTGCCTTATAGGTTTCAGCTAGAAACGGTGCATGGCTCTGTTAGGCGATACCAATTATCCAATTTGCCTCTGTGTAACCACAGCAGTTGCTTTTGGTTACCTGCTTTTGCAGACAGCGCCTGAGTTTAATCAGTGGGTTCCACTGGTAAAGTGACCCCCCATGAAGCACAATTATGGGATTCCTCTGTATGTGCAGACACCAGCTGAGTATAATCAGGTGATTCCTGTGCAACTGCCAGCTATAGCAAGTGGAGATGGCCCCGCCCACTCTCTAACTCTGCAGACTGGAAACTCTGTCCAGCAGCCTCTGGTAAGTACTGCTATCAGCAAACTTGTGAGGCCTGTTAACGACTGCTGTGCCTAAACCATCTCACGAGAGAGGTAGAAGGGCAAGTGCCAGAAGTCCATCATCTGCCTTCCATTACTTACAGTCTGGCATTAGGAGCTACAGGTAAGGAACATGTTCATATTCTGTAGTATACTGAGCTAATCCTTGCTGATCTGCACTGTGCAAGGCCCTGACCTTTTGCTCACCTGAAACCAGCAGTGTATGCTGAGTTCTGGCTAATTGCTCACTTTATTCCAATAATTCTAGTGGATAACACTATCCTATGCAAAACTACAGTGTACTGAGTCCTGTACATTTGCATACCTGACAACAATAGCCCTAATGAATGCTGCTATTTGTTCTGTGAGGTGATGTGCTGAGGTTAATTGCTATTCCTGGAATCAGTATTGCTCTCCAGTATTGCTCTCCTGGAACCAGTAGCCCTTATGAATGCGTCCCTGGGCTGACTGCTAGGCTCTGATGTACTGTATGCTTGCTCTAAACAGCAGCTAATTCAAACTATGTATAACATGTTGCTGTGATTGTATCTTTGCTTTGCAGGATCTAATACACTTACATCTGAATGTCTTATAATACAATGCATTCTTCTGTGTTAAGGTATTTAATTCAATTAAACACGGAATTGTATCAGGTTAACGTTCTCCCTGTGCTAGGTGAGTTTACATATTATTTCTGATATACACAGCAGGAGCAGCTCAAGCCTGTCTGCTATATGGATTACAGGTATTAATTGTACAACACAATGTTTGGGGCCCTTCTCTGCAAGTTTTCCCTGTTTTGTGTTGCAATTCACTGTCGGCATTACTGGAGGGCCAAGGCAGTTTGCTCCTTATTCCGGTCAAATAGGCTGTATTATTCAATATCCATAGCTGGAGCTGTGGGGTTGGTCAGTATACTCTCCCAGAGAGCAGTATCTCTAGGTCCTCAACAGAGGCCTATGTAATAAACTGTCATTATAACACATGTGGCTTAATACATGCTAGCACCATGGCTCTACACCCTATTGGTGGTCTCTAAAGGATCACTCATGGTGGCTTTATATAAGACTAAGTTGTCTAATCATTCGAGGAGTATGCTTATCCTAAGAAAGCCGATACCTTCAGAATGAATACTTAACCGATGTTTAACTGTAGCGTGTAAGTGTTCTGCATAAGTCTTACATGTGTGCGTATCATGCGTGTGTGTGTGTATATATGTCAACATATATGTATATAGGTGTATGGGTCATCTGCATATATGTGCATGGCTAATGCATGTTGAGATAAAGCATTATTTTGGCCTCATGGGGCCCCTATGCCTCCTGGGCTCCCTGCAGCCGTGGAGTCTGCTTCTTCAGTAGTTACATCCATGTCTGTACCTGGAGGTCCAGACCCGATTGTGCCCTTAGCTGGATAGCTCCTTAGTCCCTCCTAAGGGCCATAGGTGGTGACTGCCATACAGAATTATGCATTGGCACATACTACTAATAAACCTACTGTCATAACACACACATCACACCCCTCGGAGATGACTTTTGTCACTAGGGTTGCATAACTAAGTTTAATTGTTATTAAATCTTACCTATGTAAGCTCTACTGGCAGTTAGATTGCTGTGGTATAAAATATGATACAGGCTGAACATTGCTGTTGTGGTTTAAGTCATACTACCAGCAAAGCAGAACATCTCTGTGGCCCAAAAGCCAAGTTTCTGCTCTGTGTCTAGAAGACAGAATTAGCCAGTGGTCCATTTGTTTGTCTAGTCTACTAGTTAAAAAAAAAAAAAAAAAAATGGAGTATCCATGTTTTGAGGCTAGCTGTTCTGCATACCATATGGGTACTGATTTAGACTGGAAGCATCTAGTGAGTGTTGATTCTTCCCTCTCTTATATCGGTGTCCTCCTGAACCACCAGTATGGAATCTGCATCATCACGGTTACATACCTACGGGTTCTACCCATTTTTATTGCCTCACAACAGAACATCTTAAAGACTGTCTTAAAAATTATATCAGTCTTGTATTTCTTGAGAGGTGTGCACTACTCTTACTTCTATTTCATTGGTGCATAACTGGGGGAATTAAGTCATCGGTACCGAAATTGTCCCAGTTCAGCGTGTATAGTTCACCTGACTCAGTGTGCATAGTTCACAGTCTGCATGTTCCACCTTTCCCGGTAGGATGGTTCACCTTTCCCGGTAGGATGGTTCACCTTTTTCCTTGTAGGTCTGGTTCACCTATCCCATTAGGTCTAGCTTAATGGACCTAGTATCCGACCAGGCAAGTCTCGGTCATCTGACCAGGAGGTTCATTCATTCATCTAACACAGTAGGTCTAGTCTGGTGGATTGGAAGCCTTCTGATGTTACTCAAACATCCTTATGATCAGTCCAGTCTTAAGTACTTGAGCAATTGATGCCTACGCACATCCTCTGCATGCCCAATGGTGGGCAGCCTGGTACTCAATGTAAGAGGATTCAGCTACCTCGAATATAGTCAATGTGAGGAACACACTGACACTAAAGACATATGGCTGCAGGGCTAACCCCTGCCATTTTAGTAATGCAGAACATTGAGGAAGTTCGCATGATATAGGATGGTTGAATTTCCTACATGTACACATGTTCCTTTGCTGGAAAGAGGAAATCTGATTGGTCTCATGAGACTCTGAGCATCTCTCCAGGTTACTCTACAACCTGTCTCTGTGACTCTTGTGGCTATCATAGTATTGCTTGGGTTATTTTATTCTGACTCTGAAATCCTCTAGGGGTTACCAGTTCTATATCTCACAAGGCTATGCTCTGCCATCCAACCGGGGTTTTATTCTTCAGGTAATTACCCTGTCTCCAACTGGCATTATCTTCTAGATCAGGAGGTTGGTACCAGTGTTTCCATCGCAAGGATCATACACGGAGTAAGTAATTCTCACCCCAGATAAGTTTCAGGTTCCCATGTCCCTGTTCTCTGGGTTTGCTTTCCAGTTAGAGCAGATCTAATTGCTAGCCAATCAGATAGTTAGGCATTATAGTACATGCCTCAAGTATGCCTCATTGTGCATTTTATGCCTGGCACTTTTGTTTATTTTCTAAACAGGCCACACATACAAAGGCGTCTGTTTGGGATTCTAACTCCTACCAAGTGTTTTTTACAGGTGCTTTACAAATCTGCACTGAAACTAAGCATACATGTGATGGATGCTTTCTGGTGAGTCGGAGAGTAAGTATTTAAACTGCTGAGTTTGCCAGGTGAAGGGAGGTCTTCATCCCTCTCTCTTTTTCTTCTGGAAGAGTCAAGCTGTTATGGAATTCATCTTTTCCTCACACTGACGATGGGTTAACGTCTCTTTTTCTGGGGTATAGAGCCTATGATATAAGACTATTCTTATTCCTGTCACTTATTCTGGAGCTTTCACCGGGAATCTTAACATTCACTTATAGAAGTTGCATGATTGGTCTCTTCAAAGTCTTGCCATCTATGGCTACAGATTCTTGTTAAGAGCCTATTACCCTCCCACTGGGAAAATACTAGCTTGCTACGTCCCAGTAAGTACTGACATGGAGTTCGTAAAGGGAATAGGGAAGATTGTAACATACTTACCGTGATCTTCCTTTCCTGTACGAACTCCATGTCAGTACGGCCCGCCCTTTTTCAAGTGATTTTAGAAGCTTGTTACAAAGACGCCGGTAGGTGGGTGTGGCCGGTCTTTAAAGACTCGGGGAGGGTCCTTCTGATGGGATCAAGGGGGAGGAGCTAACCCAGTAAGTACTGACATGGAGTTCGTACAGGAAAGGAAGATCACGGTAAGTATGTTACAATCTTCCCTATTCTTAATACTTAGCACCTACTTTGAAGCCCTTGGAGCAACATCCAAGGGGTTGGTGAGCAACATGTTGACCTGATTGAGGTTCACTGCTGGGAAGATAATGTCATATCTTCTGCCTTGATATATGTTGAACTATATTGTTTTTGATGTATATAGTTCTTCGACAATGTTATCCCTGCATATATTAGTCCTTATGAAGGATATGCCTTGAAGGCAACAGGCCTGCTCAAAAGAGCAGAAAAAACGTAGAACATGGTTTTTATATTCAGGGTTGGTTTTATGTGACTAATTTTAAGGGTACATACAAATAACATTTTCTTTAGCTGTGCTTGTGGTGAATTGCATGGGAATGCCCATCTGTATTGGTTACACATAGAGACATGGAACTGTACTGCAGGGAATGAACACAACTGTTGAGAAAAATTGTTTAGCCTAACTTTCTGATTATGTTTGGTCCCAGTCAGTACATGCTACTGACTTGCAAATGAATCCAGGTGATTTCATGACCTACTAGGCGACTGAATTGGAAAATTCTTTAAGTTTCTTCTCATGTGAGAGTAAGCCCTTAATGTCAGGTTTTCTGGTGGACCCATGGAGGCCCAGTTTAAACCTAGGACCAATATTTTAAGTTGTGCTGTGTTTTCGAGAGCTGTATGACACAACATCTTAAAGCCCATGGTAAAGATCATTCCTAAATTAGGGAAAACCTAGGTAACAGCTACATGGGGTTGCACTTCCAAAAATGTGTTCAGCAAATTCAGAAGAACCCCAAAGCAAGCAGCACTCCAAAAACAAATCCCAACTCTTCAATAGTGTAATTATGTTGTGCCTTTATTGTGATGTGCCAAAACTAAGACAAACATCACATTCTGTTCATATAAATAAGATCTACAATAAACTAGGTAGGAGCAGTTCATAACCAAAGTAAACAGCCTCCCCCATCATGAAACTGTATGTAAACTGTTTAGGGTTGACATAGAAATGATAATAGGTAATTGGCAACAGTTCACATAAGTAGATAGAAAAACATTAACTATATTCTAGGTTTTGTTGAATTGAGTGATTAATTAAAAAAAAGAAAAGAAAAAAAAATTCCAGACATTGTGATAAAGTAACTTATAAATTTTTTACATTTTACAAATTTTTAATATTTATTTAAAGAAATGTATACATTTTATACATTTTCTGCACATTTCTTAAATATATTATTTATTCAATATCTCTCCCAGAACATATATATATATATATACAGGTATGGGATTCGTTGTCTGGAAGCCCATTATCCAGAAAGCTCGAATTATTGGACTTTTCCTATAGACTTTATTTCATCCAAATAATCCAAATTTTTAAAAATGATTTCCTTTTCCTCTGCAATAATAAAACAGTAGCTTCTTCTTGATCCCAACTAGGATATAATTAATCCTTATTGGAAGCAAAACCAGCCTATTGGGTTTATTTAACTTGTGTGCTGCTTGTCCAATGTACCATCAATTCTCAGCCATGTCCAGCCATTTTGTTGGAAGACATATTTGTCATCTCCTTAAGTTGACCATCGTCCTTTGACCTTATAAGCAGATGTATAGCCATTGCCCCACTATAGTAACCCTATCTGATCTCTAGACAAAGAAGCTTAATCTCTTGAGCAAGGGTAATAAATACAGAACAGGTATAAGCATTAAAAATGTTTTCTTTACAATTATGTTGTGTTTGATCTTGGCAAGCATGATCATGAAATGATATATGGATGAATATGAGCAGGTAACACTTAATAAACTCATGTAAAATGTGCTTCATTCCTGTCTCCAGAGCTCACAATTCCCAAGTAAAAGATCCATTCAGATTAATTTTGTAACACTCCACCTCTAACTGAAATATTCCAAGGTTTCATTCACTTCACAACAAACACATTTGTAGGCCTGGGTTAATTGGCTCCCAGTGAGTCTGACCCCGGTGCGTGGGACTGTAATAAGGAAATTGGATTAAAAAACTCCACTGGGGCAGAGGGTTGATGGGAATGATTGATCTGTCTGTGTAATGAGCACATCAGTACTTACAAGTACTTTTATTCATGTTCATGGTGTGGCAACTATTAGGGTGTCTTCAATGTGTGCTAGTTGGTAGGCTTATTTGTTACATGACAGCTAGTGATTGGTGAGTTAGAGACCGAGTTAATATATCTGTGCCAGATGTGCTACTAGATGCATCCAGGTGCATCAGACTCACCTCTGCCTCCCACGTAAAGACTAGTGAGGTAATTTCCTAAGGGCATGACAGGTTGCAAAGTACAAAAAACAGGTGCAATCCACCATGTTTTTTGCAATATGTGCCTTGCCCTGCACATAGATGAACTTCTGCAGGTTTTTGTACACAATAATGGAGAAGAGAGACCTGTGTCTACTGATGAATACAGTAATCCCTGTGTTAGGCAGTGCTGTATTCATGAGGTGTATTTGGCGAGGAGGCATGTAGCTATCACCTCTCGTCTCTCCTATCCCTGCATCAACTTACACAGCTGATCTGTATGTTTTGGAGCATGGGTGGGAACAGGCTGCAATGGGCACTGTACTTACCATCTACCCTATGGTGAAATACGCACCAGACAAGATGGACATAGCTGGTCCAGATGTCCTTGGTCACTAGAACAAGATGACAGCAGTTGGAAAATATGGAAATGTCTGGTCAAGATGTCCTAGGTCAGTAGGACAAGATAAAGGCAGTTGGAAAATATGGAAATGGCTGGTCAAGATGTCCTAGGTCAATAGGACAAGATGAAGGCAGTTGGAAAATATGGAAATGGCTGGTCAAGATGTCCTAGGTCAGTAGGACAAGATGAAGGCAGTTGGAAAATATGGAAATGGCTGGTCAAGATGTCCTAGGTCAGTAGGACAAGATGAAGGCAGTTGGAAAATACGGAAATGGCTGGTCAAGATGTTCTAGGTCAGTAGGACAAGATGGCAACAGAAGTACATGATGGACATAGCTGGTCCAAATGTCCTTGGTCAGTAAAACAAGATGACAGCAGTTGAAACAAATGGTCAGTCAAGATATCCTTGGTCAGTAGACAAGATGACAACAGCAGGACAAGAAGGTCATTGTAGGTCAATATCTACTAGGTCAGTAGGACAAGAAAGCAAACGTTGGTCAAGATTATAGAATTTTATACAAGACATTTTTTCTGTAGGCGAACGTAGTTATAGTAGGGCAACACTTACACTATATCAGTGTTGCCAAATCTGTAGCTTTCAACAGTTGGTGCAACATCCCCCAACAGCAGTTCAGCAACATCCAAAAGGCCACAGTCATTCTTCATATATTATAAGTAATGGGGTCCTGGAATGTCTGTTTTGCCCTAGGCACTGTTTAACACCAGCAAAGAGTTAACATACTTACCTTTTTGGTAACAGGCAACGATGTGACAATGCAATCTGTCTATTCACAAGTTGCAGTTTTGTACTCCCATTAAACAGAAACTATGCCATCCACTTTATACCTACACAAATAGATATTAATAAAGAGGCCACTTAGTGTTCTCTTCATCCCAACAAGTGCTCCAGAATGTCACTCCTTGCTTAAGAGCGCTGCTTTCTTCCCAATTGCTTCTGCATCATTATATTTAATGGAGATGCTCTGATGGCTGTTACACAATTTTTCTGACAAAATCAACTCTAATTCCCTTCTTTCGGATGATAATGTGGCCTCTGGAGATGCGAGGGAAGAAGTACAATAAATTGTTTCTCTATAATATTTTCGGGATTAGGAAGGTGGGTGTATTGTGTTACTAAATAAACAAGGAACAGTCATTGTCGTCTAATGATAAGGTTTGGAGGATCCTTTAAATGATGGCAATTGTTGCTAAAAAAAAAAGATACGAATGTAGGTGCCATAATGCATGAAATTGTAAACACAGTGTCTTCATAGCGTTTCATATTATATTTTATTTCCACTTTGTATGTTTGCTCCTATTGGAAACTTCTAAATAGTCAATAACTCTGACCATAACATGACAGTTACAGGGGGCCTACTGTACGTCCCAAGGAAAGGGAATCTCAACTAAGAGGTAATTTACTTATAGACCTGCTCCATGTTCAATACAATATCATGCTCCTTAGTGTTCATTTCCAAAGGACTTGCAGTGGGGTCAAAACTCAAGTCTAGAAGGTGCAAAGCACAAGGAGAGTGGGTGCAACAGAGTTCTGCCATAGGGCATGTGTTAAGGACAGGAATTTCTAGTGCAATGCACAGGGCACCTGTACGAGGGAGAACTTACATGCTTCCTACTGGGGACCCTCATGAATACAGAGCTGCCACACAGGCAGCACAGACAGATCTCTGTGCTCTATTATGGCAAAGGGCAGAGCAAGGTGCAAGTTGCATCAAAAACATGTCCCACTGTTGAACTTTACCTCCTGCTCTGCACTTGATAAATGAGACCTTTAGTACTTTGGTCAACCAGCCACATACTGTATCTGCCTCAGTCAGTTCCTATGGTTTCACTTTACACAATAATCTGTACGAAGGGAAAGATGATGATTTTTTAGATTACCCAAACTTCTTCTCTTGAGCTCCAATGGAATGCCACCTGAAGGAGAAGACTGCTTGGCTATCCTAGATTTTCACTGTTAACTTCATCCTTGGCGTTGGTGTTGAAGCGCTGTTTTCTTGCTACCTGGAAACAGTAGACGTATAATGGCGCCATTCTAATGGGCATGTGGCCCACCTGCAGGTACAACTATCTCTTCTAACTTTTTATTCTGTTGCTTCCATCTTCTATAGGATTGTGTTGATTCAATTAGCCCAAACATTGGTTCTGAATGCATTTTTCATAGCTTCCATTAGATAGATGTATGCACCTGAAAATGCTCTGTACTATATTGATCATAAAAAAGAACATTTCCCCAGTGTAAGCGCTGGCATGAAGGACCAATCTCTAGGAGGTCGGCATGGCAACCCTAGCTTCTAGTGTAGCCTATGTAGGTCTATCAGTGTCAATCATTTAAATACCCTTGAACATAACCAAGGCTGTCCATTTATTTTCTGATTCAACCATCGACTTGTTGAATTATGCATAGTCAATGTCTTTGTGATACACAGTGCCTGTGTGCTTGACAGTCATTGCGCCTGACACTTATAGAGATGCACAAGGTTAACAAAATGCTTCAAACTCAGTCTTCTGTGTTGTTTTATTGTTCTTCAGATTGATTGATTTTACCTTAGTTTTGGTAGAGGAAGTTAAGATGTCACTTCTCTTGCGAGAGGCAAGCGTAAGAATAAGATACACATTATGGCTCATTTTCAACTGGAAGTAAGGTGCAACATGCACAAAGCACTTGTGTGTAGGAGCACAAGTGCTTTGTGCATGGGCTATAATGGGCCCCATGGTAAAATAACCCTTATCTTTTTATATTATTATGATGCCAAAACTCTTGAACTGAACTACTAACCATCTCTGTCTCATGATCTTTAGTGATGGGTGAAAGTGCCATAGATTCCCGGTGAAGTTCAACATCTACCAATATTCTTGGGGAACCATGCCAAAATTTTGCTGTGAATACCTGCTTGAAGTTACCTCAAGTGTTGATGTCTTTCACTTTGTAAAAGGTATTACCTCCTCTGCCAATATAACTCCTACACAGTACAGAGAAGGGTGATATTGAGGGTATTGAGAACCTGTATGTACAAAGGAGAAGTGCTATTTATCCCATGAACCTTATAAACTCTCAGGGCCTTAATACAGGAGTTGAAGATGAGAGTTGTTTAGTGTAGTGTAGGAGGTGCCTAAGAGATAATGGCAACTTGGCAAGTGCTTTGTTTTGCCAATGAATGACCCACCTATCCACCTGGTTCCCTACTTTGTCTTTCCCATCAACTGACATTCATTTATTTCATTTTGATTGGGCCTACCTTTTGAGTCATTTTGTACTAGACATTTGGATAGCCAAAGACTTAAATGGGGGTAATTTACTAAATGCAGGGCAGGGAGCAAAAAGCACTATACACCATGTTTTTTTGCACTTTGCTCTCTGCCTTGAGTGTTGAGGAGTTGCTGCAACTTTGAGGGGAAGTAGAATAAGTAGGGGACCCTTGAGAGTGAGATGGCCGAGACCTGAGAGTTAGATGGCCAAAATCTAAGAAGGAGATTGCCAAGATCTAAGAGGATGATGATCAAGATCTAAGAGAGAGATGGCCAAGATCTAAGAAGGAGATGGCCATGACCTGAAAGTGAGATGGACAAGACCTGAAAGTGAGATGGCCAAGATCTGAGAGTGAGATGGCAAACAATCCTGCTCACCTCTTTTGTTAAAGATATGGACAGACCAATTCTATTTGACCATCCACATATGACAATATCCAACTATTTGACTCACAACTAATATTACAGAGAACAGCCAAGTTGGCCTGAGTACAACTGCCTTAAAGCATTGCACAGATGTCTGAAGTTCATATTTATAGACGGAGGAATACCATGCTTCAGAGAGGCAAACTGGCCAAGAAAGGTAGAAAAGAAGTTGCATGGGAAGAGTCCTGAAATTGTACAGTGTTTGGCATGGTGGTTGATTCAATAAGATATTTAGCAAGATGGTTGTATGAGCTTTATATCATATAATAGTTTTTCCCACATGCATTGTTCCTGTTTCTATTGCAATAGAAGTTGCCTGTGCTTTCCTTTGTGCCGAGAACATCCTAACTCTCTATTTGGTCAAGGTCACTTTATATCAGGTGCTCACCATTCAACTTACATCTTAAGGAAGGCCACCTAAAATGACAAAAGAGCTTGCTTTGTCTTCTGAGTAGATAGTTATGACTGAAGTTTCCATATTGTGGCCCTGGCTTTCTGGAGTGGACCAGTAGTCTCATAACTATTGCAAGTTAATTACACAAACATGCCCTGTATACCTGTAACCTTCTTGTATATTGCTCAGTTAAATCAGACATTTGTGATGTGCAGACCCCCAAATAGGAAGAACTTACGTTCAGTGGTTCAGGGAGCATAAAGGTGTTGCCTACATGTCCTGATTGTGAATTTTTGAACTTGGTGTCAGGGTCGGACTGGGCTGGTGGGATACCGGGAAAAAACCCGGTGAGCCCTGGCCCAGACCCGCTCCCCCGAATGGCCGCCCCATGTGGTTTGGAAGTCAGGAGGGTGCCCCTGGGACTACTAAGAGGGCCCTTGGTATTGCAGCCCCAGTGGGCCCCCAATGCTCCAGTCCGTCCCTGCTTGGTGTAGATCTGTTGATGTGGGTTAAGAGAACACGTCAACAGATCTACCATGTGAATCTAAAAAAGAGTATAACAAAGCACCTTTGGTATGATGAATGCCACACTAAATTGAAATTTCATTTATATATAGTGGTTTATTTTTCCTTTAATAAAACATTTTTTTTCTTGAAACACCAAATAAACCACAACTACAACAAAATAAGATTGTACCCCCTTTTTTTGCGCTTTGCAACTTGCCCTGCACACGTGGGAGATCTCTACACAACACCATTTTTATTTGACAAAACGATCAGCAATGCCAATGTCAAATGGGCTGAACTTGTAAAATGCTTTTATTAGAAAACATAACCACGCAGGCTGGGGAGAGAGAGAAGATTCTCATGTGCTCAGAGGATTAGAAATGAAATAAACAACATGATTTATATATTAGTAAACTGCGTTACCATGACAGATGTCCCGAAAAGAGCACTCCAAATGGGCAGATGTTTTTGGTTATTTAATTGCTGGCATATGGCAGAAAGTGTGGGCCATTAAAGCTGATTCTCTAGAGGAAAGTAACCCACACTTTACACCCACTTGTGCTTAATTACGGCTTTTTCAAACTGGGTATGAAAATCTTTTCAGTCTGATGGGATGGCCTCTGTGATATTTCATAAAGTTTCTGATGCCAAAGAACACAAGCTGGAAAGGAAAAATATTCTCTGAGACGATATGTAATGATATCTCTCCCTATTTCTGTAGGGAAATGAGAGCAGGTAGTAACACTTCCAACACTTTCCTCTTTTCTCTAGTTTTAACTATAGTTACTTCTCTGGGCCAAATAAAAGCAGAGCAGCTTCTCACAGTAGTAGTGTGTGGGTTGACTTAGTGAGCCCTCAGTATTCATAGACCCACACTAAACCCACTGATCTCTGATGTCACCGGAGGGGTGAAACAGGCAAGAGTTTTTAAATACTGACTGACAGAGGAATTGGGGCATAGTAAGGTCACGGGCAGGGTGGGTGAAAGGAAGAGTTCAGCCCACACATCACAATCACACTTGAGAATTCTTTCCTCCCTCTCTCTAAATTGTGTTTACTGTCAGAATGGACGTTGTGCAGGCTGGCTTCTGTTTTGCCAGATCCTGTTGAATTTGGTTTCTTTGGTTTTTGACCCCCTACCTCGAGTGCCACCATAGATATTAGAGATCTCCTGCCTCACAAAGGATTAGATCTACTATCTGTTGTCTAATACTCTCCTTTTGGTTTATTGAAATAATAACTGAAATGATAATCATCAATAAAACAAAGTCAATGTCATCAGTAAACAACTTTAAAGTTAGATAACTTGCTGTTTGTATCTTTGGGAATTTGTAGATGGCACTCGAGGCATCAAATAAGAGCTGCCCCCTCTGCCCAATATGAAAGGGATTGATTTCTTCTTCTTTGATTATATTCTCACCTGTGATAATCAACAGTATCTGAGAATGAGTCAATATTGAGCATGCAATGTGATTGTGAAGCATCAGACACAATGCATGTTGACAGATTGACGAGCAGTTGAAGAGATTACAGTTTGACCTGTCGAGATTCGTGTCTCAGCGAAGGCTTGAGTTACTCAATTTGCTTGAAATTGTTGAGCTCTTCTCCTACCGTCCCTCAAGAGGCAGAATTCTGGTTTATTCACTCGTGCTAAATCGCCATTAGGCTAATCCCTTGAGCTGTTGGTGGATATTGCCTACATCAAGAGCAGAGATTCATTATTATACATTCACTTTTCTCCTGCAATTAAATCCCTAGAATCTGTTCAAGGGGCTTTAAACATTATTTTTTACAAACCATTGTTGCAATCATCAAAGGAGACAGAAAACCTATTTAATAGTAAAATGAACACATCGAACTTTTGGGTTCAAGTCCCACTATGTGTCATGACCGGCACTCAATACCAGAACAAGTGCCAAGTACCCTGGTCTCGGCTCGGCTTCACCAGGAGTGTGACCACCGATGGGCTTTGGGAGGAGCCCTCAGCTTACTTGGGTGCCACCTGGATTTAACGAGGGGTACAAGGCGAGATGTTCTGGCTGGAAAAGGGGCACTGCGGTCAGCAAAGTCTTTTGGGCCGAAGGTCACGGTACAAAAGGATTAGGCAGAAGGATGGTCAGACAGGCTGGGTCGAGGCTGGCGGATATCAGAATCGTCAGGTAGGCAAAGGTCAAACCGGGTTGTCAATCAAGGGGTTAAGCTGGAAGAGTTGTCGTAGGCAGGCAAGGGTCAGGATACAGAATGCAGAGTAGTCAAGAACAGGCTGGGTCAAACACAGGTAATCAAACAAACAGAATACAGATCAGATGAACAAGGCTACAGGGAACCACAAGAAACCAAGTTCTATCACGGGCATCTGTCTGCAGTCAGAATCTGCCTTTTATAGGGGAAAGAATTTGTGCCAAAAACGTGCACATTCGCAACAAAAAGCGCTGGCGCCTATAAACAACACGCAGGCGCGCTGCGCACTCTAAGGAAGGCAAGATGGCGACGGAAGAGGACGACGCAGCGGGCGTCCCCGCAGCCCCACTAGACCACCAGGGCAGGTAGGTTTTATTACACTATGCAATGCAACATTAGCATCCTAACTGCTGTTTAAGATGGGCCATTTCTTTAATTTCTTTGTTGGCTGCCCCACAGTTTGAGAACCTCTCCCTGTCTTTTGGTCTGCAATTTGACTCAGAATGAGAGTCAACAATTCTCATGATTTTTTCCTATGTTGATCCCCACTAGCCAGGTGTGCAGTTGTAGCAGCCAAGTCTTCTACTTTTCTAACATTTGTCAAAAGAGAATGTAAACTTTACACTGACTATATACATGTCAACCTTGGACAGCACTTGGTTTCTGGTTGGGGATTGATATTTAAAAAACACCCAAAACCAACCCTGGGAAGTCTCTGCTCATCTAGTCCTACCATGAATCTACCAAAACAAAGATCTGTATATTGCTTTGTAATTAAGCATCTTGCCAAAGCCAAATAGGCTACAAAATCAAAAATAAATAATACTATGCTAATAGTGGCTGTTTAAAGCTGGGGGGGGGGATATAAATGCTTTTAAAGTCAAGCAAAGAAGTAAAAAAGGAACCCAGCAGTGATATAGAATATAACAAGCCATGCATAAATACATGTGGATTATGACTATCCAGTTACTATTTTAGGAGATGAAATGGATGAAATTTAAGATGAATGAATGTGAGATTGAAATTAGCATTTGAATGAAGGCTAAAAAGCGCGGCAGCCCATATGCACATTTACAAAATAGTCCAAAAAGATCTGATTACATACATTTCCTTTCTGTAAAGATCAACTTTTCAAATTTTAATCAAGTTTTATTTTGTGTAACAATAGTAAGAGCCAGAAGGCTGGGGGCGGGGTATCTACAGTATATAGCAGGGAAGTTGGAGCTGCTCACGCTGAATTCTGTTTCTAGAAGATTCTTACTTCCAAATTTATTGTATGACTAAATATAATACTTTTTGAATAAAGCACCCCCAAAACAGGAGACCTCCTCTTCTAATTCCATAGATAGAGAGATCTACAACATAGCAATAGATGTATTCTTGGCTCAGGCTGAAAACTCTATTGATCAACAGTCAAAATTGGAAAATTCATTAAAATCTGAGGATTACTTAGATTTTTCACAAATCAAAAACTGTGGTACCGTGTTAGCCACTAACAAAAATAACAAAAAACAAACAAACAAACAAATACAAAAAGTATTGCAGAGGTATTTTGCCAGACGAAGGGCCCTTGGTGCTCCAAAAGCTTGCAATGTAGTTTTGTTAGCCAATATAGGTATCACTTCTATATTACTTTTTGTATTTGTTTAATTTTTTATTTGTGATTAGATTTTTCAAAATTCTATTCATAAAACTCTTACTTTGGAAAAGATGGATAATTTCTATTACATTTTTCAAACATTTCCATGTTGACTTTTTTTTCTTCAATAAAGTCATTTATGCTGATTATTGCCATTTTTATGGACTTCAGACCTTTTTTCAGATCTAGGCTGAGAGCATTATTTACAGTCAAAATGTGAATATTTGGCAAAATTTCAAAATTGCTTGGAAGTTTTCCATTCTATTTTTTTATTTTAACTTCTATTCATAAAACAACTAATTTGAGGAAGATGGATAATTTACATTTTTGGAACATTTCCATTTTTTTTTTCTTTTTTCTCCAATAAAGCCACCATTCTGTTAAATATTGACTTTTTGGGGCTTTAGACATTAGGGGGCCGATTCACTAACTTCGGGTGAAGGATTCGAAGGTAAAAAACTTCGAATTTCGAAGTTTTTTTTAGGGGCTACTTCAACCTTCGACCACGACTACGACTTCGAATTGAAGGATTCGAAGTAAAAATCGTTCGACTATTCGACCATTCGATAGTCGAAGTACTATCTCTTTAAAAAAAACTTCAACCCCCTAGTTCGCCATCTAAAAGCTACCGAAGTCAATGTTAGCCTATGGGGAAGTTCCCCATAGGCTTGGCTAACTTTTTTTGATCGAAGGATATTCCTTCGATCGTTGGATTCAAATTCTTTGAATCGTTCAATTCGAAGGATTTATCCTTCGATCGTTCGATCAAACTATCTGCGCTAAATCCTTCGACTTCGATATTCGAAGTCGAAGGATTTTAATTCCTAGTCGAATATCGAGGGTTAATTAACCCTCGGTATTCGACCCTTAGTGAATCGGCCCCTATGAAATGTCGGCTGAGAGCATTGCTTACAGTCAAAATTGCTTGCATTTAACCAACTTCTATTCCAAAATACCTAATTTGAGGAAGACGAATAATTTTAATTTATGAACCATTTCTATTTTGACAGTTTTCTTCTACATTCTTGTACAATTAAAACTTTATCACATTTTCTATACCCCAGGCCAACTTCTAAATCTCCTAATTTAACAAAAATGTATTATTTTAAATAAAATATTCAAACATTTTGTTATTCCTCTGCATTGACACACCAAGAGAGATGATCTTATTTTCCCTGCCCCTGTAAGTAGTAATTGTAAGTGACAGGATTCCACAATATTTTACTGTTTTGATAAAAACCAAGATATAAACTCACCAATGAGTCCAGGGGGTTGTGAAAAGCAACAACTTTATTTACAAAATTGCAACAATGGACAATAATTCTTTAGGTTGAAATAATACTACATAAGTTAATAGTGATAAAACATGACCCCAGGAATGCTTTCATACAAATGTCACCCAAAAGATGACCCCAGGAATGCTTACAAACTCCACCCATGTTCCAATGGGGCACATGAAATCAAGGTAGGACACCTACTTACTGGAAACAAAGCCAAGGAGGTACTGAATTGACCTGTATAAAGAAAAGGAAAGCTGCAGGCAGAATGAACTCCTAACATATATTTTGCTATGTGGGGCTAGCATACCTTGGTGCAAAACTTATGACTGCCAAAAGTATAATGTCCGTAGACCCCCAGCCGAGTTTATTTCTGGGTCCCACCACCCTGTCTGTAGTTTATGGTCTCCCTGCATTGTGGAGGGGACCTGTGGGTGTGGTTGAGCAGGGGAAACAGCAGAATCTTGGGATCCTACTTTGCCTACCCAACTAATTCTCCATCCATGGTCTCATGCAGATACAATGTCTGATCCTCCTATATTTACATCACTCACTATGACAATGACCACCCAACCTGTGGTTTATGGTCTCCCTGTATGGTGGAGGGGCCCTGTGGGTGCTGTTGATCAGGGCAATCAGCAGAATCTTGGGATCCTACTAGGCCTACCCAACTCATTCTCCACCCAGGGTGGAAACAATGTCTGTTCCTCCTATAGTTACTTTCCCCACTATGACAATAATTTTACAAAATTTTCAGTCTAAGTTTTGAATGGGTAGAGCCAAATCTGAATTGGAGCAGTTTGGCAACTTTTAGAAAAAGACTTTCCAACAGCTTGCACTGTATATAAAGAGAAATCCACATTTTATTAATTTACATTGTGTATTTTCTGCTCCAGTAACCACACAATGAGTTCCCTTGCTTGGATGAACAAGAACAAGGACACAATTACATCTACAGTATGTTCTACAAATAGAACAGATTCTCTCAAATATTTCACAAGTAAAATTTATTGTCAATATTTTCTTTATTTTCCAAGGACACGTTAAGCTCAGTACGGACTCATTTAGACTAAAGCTGTGCATGGATATGGCAATGGATGAGCCAGTTCCTCTCTAACCCTTTGCAGAACACTTGCCAACACATCTCTGCCAATGTAAAACTGAGCCAGAAACTATTCCAGAGGATTTGAGTGTCATATTTGTTTGGGTTTATTTGTCATAGGAGGGACAAAACAAAGTGTGTGTACAATATACAGAACTCATTGGCCAAGTAGATACAAGTCAGAGCTGAGAATCGGAGACAGCCCATGTTCTGTCAAATGATTTTGTGCTCTTCTGTCTATAATGGAACGAGTAACATGGATTCACATTAACCCAGAATTGGCAGACCCCAGCTTTGTTCTAACTGGTTCAACATCATTATATTTTTCTTGAAATGCAGCTCTGCTGGAAAATTCCAGTAAACACTGATTGAACTTTGGAATCCAGGCCCTATGGGGAAGAGGCAGCATTTATGGATTTAAGGCGGCTTACAGCTAATGTATTAAGGTTGAGGTACAATACTTAGGGGAAACACTTTCCATCTTGTGCTGCTTCCCAGAGCACAATCGTTGCTGATTTAGAGAGTCGTTAGAAATTCGTTGAGCCTGATGTGCTCAGATCTTCCCAGTCAAAAACAACAACAAGTCTACTTTAATTTGTTTAACCTTTTAAACCTTGTTAAAGGAAGAATGAACCAAGCGCAATCTCCCCCATACACATTCTGGAGGGTGTGTTTAGTAATCTCAGCTGAGAAGAACTGAGAATGCTCAGAAGCCAACAGCTAAGGCAAATTCCGGAGGGAGGGGGCTGAAGGGTTAGAAGAGGAGAAGGAATCCTAAGTGATTAAGTTGATGCTGCAGCTTTACTACTAATTTTTTAACAACTGGAGTTGCAGTTGTTGTTTCAAAAAGGCTGTTTACTGATTGAAATTTGGGGGAGGTTTACATGTCGTTTAAACCTAAATGCAACAGTTAGTGATGAACCAATAGTTTGGCCATGGATTCGCTGTGAAATTCCGCACTTCAGCATCGGCTGATTTTTCCACAAAACAGCATCAAAAATGCCCATTCACTTTGACGCATTTCTAGTGAGAAAGAACACCTTTGACTTGAATGCAATAGGAGTGAGAAATAAGTCGCTCCAACAATAAAAAAGTTGCCCATAGCCTTATATAATTTGCCCATAAACTTTAATGCGTTTTGCACATTTTTGGCCATTTTGAAATTTTATTTAGCAGTTTGGCACATTTTTAGCCAAAGGGAAAACGGGACAGATTCAATCATCACCAGCAATAGTTTTTTTCATTACATTTTTCCTATTTCCTTCACATTTGAATATTAGGGTTCAGTATGAAAATCGACAATATCAATTGTGGATTATAAGATATTTGGTGAATCCGTAATAGAAAACAATGAACTCCTTGTAGTAAAATATGATGATATTCAGAAAACAGGTATAGTATTGGTTACCTAACAATGGAAAGGTAACCAGGTAACAGCTCCCTAACACGAGATAACAGCTGCCTGGTAGATATAAGAACAGCACTCAATAGTAAAATCCAGGTCCCACTGAGACACATTCAGTTACATTGAGAAGGAAAAACAACAGCCTGCCAGAAAGCAGTTCCATCCTAAAGTGCTGGCTCTTTCTGAAATCACATGACCAGGCAAAATGACCTGAGATTCACCTACACATCAATATTACAACTAAATACACTTGCTGGTTCAGGAATTAAATTTTATATTGTAGAGTGAATTATTTACAGTGTAAACAGTGTCATTTAGAAAAAAAAACAACATCATAAAAATCATGGCAGAATAATCACTTTATTGATTCCAACCCCGAATACAGGTACAAAGAACATGATTTACACAGATCAGTTTGGATTCTCTATTCGTTTGCATTTTAATGCAGCCACCGGGGAAAAATGTTATTGATCAGCTTTATTTTAAGAATACAGTCGTGCTCCCAGCATGCTTTAACCTGGATAATAACATAAACTATGGTTGAGTACCAATGTTTAGATCCCTTTTATGTCATTAATGCAGGAGTCATCTCCTGATGCTTCTCTGCTCAGCTCTATTCATCCTGTAGCAATAAGTGATAGACCTTAGTGGAGAACCCATGACTAAGTGCCCCATGTAGGCACGAAACGCATCAGGCTTTACTTACACTATGTTAAAGGGCGCTGGAACCTTTTAATAAAATAATGGACAGCATTTAATAACTGAACTCTAGTTTTTGCTGGCTCATTCTTTCAGGAGTTGTCTGGTTTTTCTCCTCAAGCTGATGGTCCTGTGATGTGGTAAGTGTACATTTTGTGTTCAGATAACCTGGTTCGTTTTTACAAGCCTTAAAAGCAAAAGGGGACAATGACCAATAGTTAAAGGGATGCTGTCATGGGAAAACAGTTAATAGTGCTGCTCCAGCAGACTTCTGCACTGACATTCATTTCTCAAAAGAGCAAACAGATTTTTTTATATTCAATTTTGAAATCTGACATGGGGCTAGACATATTGTCAGTTTCCCAGCTGTCCCCAGTCATGCGACTTGTGCCTGCACTTTAGGTTGGAACTACTTCTGGCAGGCTGTTATCTCCCCTATTTAATGTAACTGAATCAGTCTCAGTGGGACTTGGCTTTTACTATTGAGTGTTGTTCTTAGATCTACTAGGGAGCTGTTATCTTGTGTTAGGGAGCTGTTATCTGGTTACCTTCCCATTGTTCTGTTGTTAGGCTACTGGGGGTGATATCACTCCAACTTGCAGTACAGTAGTAAAGAGTGACTAAAGCTTATCAGAGCACAAGTCACATGACTGGGGGCACCTGGGAAACTGACCATATGTCTAGCCCCATTTCAGATTTCAAAATTTAATATACAAAAATCTCTTTGGTCTTTTGAAAAATAGATTTCAGCTGGAGCAGCACTATTAACTGAGGGTTAGGGGTTAGAGAGGCCTGTGTTTTGAAAAAAAAACATGTTTTCCCATTACAGTATCCCTTTAAACCTCAAAAGTGAATTCCAACTAAAAAAAACACCAGACCATCAATCAACTGCTCATTGTCCGGAAACATTCATTTATCAACTCAGTACCTAACAGCAGTTGATTAAGTCTTCCTTCTCTTATGTTCCTGCTCTCCCCACCCCATTGTATTAACATCCCGAGTTCTACTGCATTAGCAGAAGAGAATCTCTAAAAGGAGATAAACAGTACTGTTAGGCTGAAATGGCATACAATATGTATTTATGGAGGTAGCAGTCCAAGCATTGCATTACTGCATCATAAATGAATTTTAAGTGCTGCTCAAGAGGTCACATTAAGGCTCAACTAATTGGCTCCATTGTCATCTGGAACACGTGTCTCACCATCAGAACTTGTTCAGCCTTTCTCTCATTAAGTGGAAACACCTTGGACAACGCAGGGGTTCTATGTCTCTTTGACGTTAATTGCGATAGGCACGCACTTTTGATTATAGGAAACGTTGCCAACTAAGGGGCGTTATCCCATTAACTCCGTGGGTATTAATGGCCGTGAACTAATGAATTCTATTATTTGAAATAGTTACACATTTCTTAAGTGATTTGGTGCAAGTTAACCAAGTAACTAACAGAGGCAGGAGAACAGGGCAAGATATTCTGCATAATAAAGGTTTCCCTATCAAGTGACCACCTCTGATTGACTTGAATGGTGTTACTGTCGCACGGGCAGGTTTTGGCTCCAAAACTCTCAAGTGGGAGTGTGTGTGTGTTAAATTGTCCCTTCAAGTCAAAGGCAGGGAGTACTGGTGGTATCAAGTGTTTTTACATGTATGTATTTCCCTTGGTGGTGTAATAACCCTGTGGTCTAGTGGGGGAGCGACGAGGACGCCTGATCTGTCTGTCTCCTTCAGCGCCAGTTTGATAATGCGCATATCTACTGGGTTCTCGTGTTCGTCTATTTCCACCTACACCCGGAAAGTGCCAAATGTGACGTCTTCGGTTGTCGTGAAATTCAAATATTTAAAGGGCTCTCTTTGATAAAATCATTGCCCACCATAAAGATTTATTTACTAAGTTCCTGGGTGTGTTTTTCAAGTGATACCTGTTCTGTTTTGACCCTGCCTTTCCCTGAGTCTGCTGCCTGCCCCAATTTTGCTTTTCCCTTGACCATTCTTCTGGATTTCAGTTTTGTACTGCGTTTTGGTGTTTGTTCCGGCCTGTGCCCTCAACTCCGCTTTGTCTATTGATTCTGTACTGCACTGCCCGATTGATAACAACCCAGCCTGTACCTTGACCGCACTTCTACCTTTCCACTCCAGTACCATGTTTGGTTCCCTTACCTGCCTAGATCTCTTCCCCTGATCCTCTCATATCAAAACCTGGTGGCACCCGAGTAGTGGAGGGCTCCTCCTAAAGCCAAAAGTGGTTGCTAAAGGCCATGACAGGGACCTTGGGGTTTGCTCTGGGTTTGCGACATCACTTGTAACAGGTGGGCTGTTAGCCATAGTAGAAGGCTTCTCAGTAGCAAACAACCATGTTTAAATGAGAATCTATTTGTAAAAATGTTTTGTTAGCGTGTTCTCTCAACCTAATATTTTTTTCCTGTGGATAGTTCACACATGCTGTGAGCCTGAGGCAGAATGCAGATGGAGTTGGTGGTACCAATACAGGGTAGGTTAAGGGGTGGACATCATTGATTCCAGCATGAATCATTACACTGAAATACCCAAGGAACAGGCAGCAAGACTGAATTGCTTGCAGCAGGGAAAATGTTTAATGAATTCTCATGCTGTCCCTGTCTTTGCAACAGTTTATGAGTGAGTATGTGATATGTTTATTGTTTATTGTAAAGCCAAATATTGTACAATGGCTATTGTAGGTTTTTTGGGTTTTATGCCTGAAATGCTCACATTTTTCGTGAATTTGATTGGAACACCTGATTTTTTTGCGAATTTTTGTCCAAAACTCAATTTTTTTTTTTCTAGTTTTGGCATTCGGAAATAACCCCATTAGTCTTATAAAGATACCCTGTTTTTCATGTTCCTGAAGGGACATCTTTTTTTCAGCCTTGAATGGAATGCAAAGAGTACTAACAAGGGGTCACATTCTCATAATCTACAGACAATTGAATGAAACACAATTGGAAAATAAAAGCAAGCTATAAACATAGGATTTGCCCGGATGGTCTCTGCTAATTTTCCACCGCAGACCTAGATACGCTAATCTCTTTGTTATACACAACATGCTTTATATAGAACAGCAACATTTACATTACTGTTATAGAAATAGTATGTTATTGAACTAGGAGATAGTTACTGTAAGTGCTCTTTCCATCCTTGTTTAAATTGCTCAAAGTACATGCACCTTTTTTAGCTCAGAAATCTGTATGTCTTCCTAAATGGCTTTCAAACATCCACTGTCATCTGATCACTCTGATCATTCTTATCTATTCAGAAAATCTTTCTTTACTAATTAGTACAATTCATTATTTTTGTGTTTTAAACCCACTGACTTTTGGAATCCATATTAAAAAAAGGTAAAGTCCTCTAATAAGGATTGTGTGCCTTAAAATAAAGTAATGGATTATTTAAAGGGGATTTCAACCCAAAAAAAAAATTTCCTAATAAAAGAAAATTTAATACTAAGCAGCTTTCCAATATATATTCATCACAAATTAGTAATGGTTTTATAGTCATGTTTAACTGTAAATCCTATAGAAAGCAGTGTCTGTCGGCCATTTTTCTACTCCTGCCTGTGATTATTGAAACAATGTTGCAGCTTCCATTCCCTCCCGGCCCAGACAGGTCTGGTAATCAGCTTCCTTTGTTACATTGTTGCAAAAGTCAAAACCACCAGGGAGGAGATTAGAAATGGCCAGACAGATACAGCTTTAAATAACAATTATTATTTATAAATAACTTTGAAACCAGTGAAAATGTGTAACAAGTGTATATTGAGAAGTTGCTTAGAATTACATTTTCTCTCATTGGGCAATTTTTTTTTAGGTGGTTGACATTACCTTTAAGGACACCATTATTTCAGTTGGAAAAAAATGGAGATTTTTTGAAAATCCAGAATGAGCAAGTGAATTCTGAACTTTTGATTAAATAACATCAAATATTTACAGTAGCTATTCGTTGAGGGCAAACTACTACCTGAATGGTTTGCCTATAAAAGGTATAATCACTATCTACAATTTAGAGTGATCTACCCCAAAAGGCTTGTGTTACCATATAATGGAGTAATGATGGGCGAATTTGTCCCATGTCGCCTTGGCAAAAAATTCGCAAATTTGTGGCAAATTTGCAAAGCGGCGAAAAATTTGCAAAGCGCAAATTTTGACACCTGCATCAATTTTGACGCCTGCGCCAATTCTGACATTTGCATCAATTTTGACACTGGTGTTAAGTTCAATGGACTTCCGAATATTGTTGACGCGCGGTTTTAGCACAAGCGACTTTTCCAATGTGCGTCCAAAAATTTTCTCTAATTTATTCAGCGGGTTCGAAACATGGAAATTGCCATCGTTTACCAGAACCTGAGCAAATGTTGTACTTCTAATGATACAACTTCATTAGATTTTTTTTAATTTAACCAGCCTAGCAGTGATTACTATGTATAGGTATGGGATCTGTTATCTAGAAACCTGTTAACCAGAAAGCTCTAAATTACATGATGGCCATCTACCATGAACTTAAACACTTCACATTTTAAAAAACTATTTACTTTTTTTCCCTGTACGTGTACATAATAAAACCTTGTACAGGTATAGGATTCCTTATCCGGAAACCCGATATCCAGAAAGCTCCGAATTACGGAATGGCTGTCTCCCATAGACTCCATTTTATCCAAATAATCCAAATTTTTAAACATGATTTCCATTTTCTCTGTAATAATAAAACAGTAGCTTGTACTTGATCCCAACTAAGGTATAATTAATCCTTATTGGGAGCAAAACCAGCCTATTGGGTTTATTTAATGTTTAAATGAATTTCTAGTAGACTGAAGGCATGAAGACCCAAATTACGGAAAGATCCATTATCGGGAAAACCCCAGGTCCAGAGCATTCTGGATAACAGGTCCCATACCTGTACTTGATCCCAACTAAGATATAATTAAACCTGATTGGAGGCAAAACCAGCCTATTGAGTTTATTTAATTTTGAAAGAATATTTATAGTAGACATATAGAGATCGAAAATATTGGAAAGATCCCTTATCCGGAAGCACCCAGGCCCTGAGTATTATGGATAACAGATACCATACTGATACAGGAGTGACAACTCTGGGTTCTGTATGTAGTATTTTGTGTCAAAGAAGAGCAAATCTATTGGTTACATGGAGTTTTTATTATCTAAAAAGGAGCCCTGACTATAGCATAGCATATAGTAAGGCAAAATAAAAAAAGACAGCATCCAGGGGCGTTTTGGACCTTGCAGCTGCCCTTAAGCGGAATTTCAACACTTGCAGTTACTCAACTGGCCAATAGTGATGGGAGAAAAATTTGCGAAAATTGTGAAATCAGAAAGTTCACAAAAAAATTGTGAAATTCGAACGTTGTCACGGAAAAAAATTGGGAAATTCGAACATTTTCACAAAAAAATAGAGCAATTCGAACGTTTTCACAAAAAATCAAGCAGTTTGAATGTTTTCACGAAACAATCGAGCAATTCGAACGTTTTCACAAAAAAAAATGAAAATCGAGCAATTCGAAAGTTTTCATGATAAAATCGAGCAACTCAAAAGCTTTCACGAAAAAAATCCTGAAAATCGGAAATTGACACAGGTGGTGAAACGCGGAAATTCGCTGCAAATTCGTGCCAGGCAAATTTATTCGCCCATCACTACTGGCCAACCATTTTATAGCAGGAATGTCCAATTCCAAGCTCCAACGTGTACTGTTGTATTTCAGTAGCATCAGAAAAGCTACATGTGAGGTTTAAATAAAAAGCAGCACATTCTTTACCCCCCTCCCACCCTTGCATATGGTTTGCTCTGTTAGGGCACCTCCCCCTGGGCAGTTATCAAACTAATCTTACCAATACACATTACTGGGCTTTAACAAGAACATCAGTCTTCCTGGCCTTCCGTCATACAAAAATTCCTTCTTCATCTGTGCGTAATAAATTTATCATCCCCTTTTTATATTATTTGGTGTTTAGTATTCTCCATCAGGCACTTTCTATTATTATTGTTCAATTTGCTCTTTGGTTTCCCCCCGACTGCGACCAGAGGAAGAGTTTAAGGCTAATTCCATTACCCCAGCTGGCCTATCTGTCTGAGCAATGTTTGTGTAAACACATTAGAAAAGCAGATGGACTATGTACGTGCTCTTGATTCTCCGAATCAGCTTTTGATCAATCAGGTACATACACTTTGATTGACAGCCCCTTGATGGCAATTAAAAGTAAACAGACACATGGAGCTAAATGAAATCCATCTCCCCTGTATAAAGCCATGCTTTTCCCACTTTGTAATATTTGCTAGAGCTAAAAAGGCTCTTTTCCTGGGCTCCCTTGACATTCGTCATTGTTTCAGCTTCTTCTTTTCTCAATCAAAAGGAATATTTGGCATTTATTTCATGAAATGCCAAATAGAGATACAGCGTAGAACTTTATTCTTTGAATGATGGCTCTCACAGTGCAGGCTTCTCTGTCATAAATCATGGTTATGTTGGATCTTGGATTTGGAGTGAAATTATGGACCATAAGCGACCGAAAAAAAGAAAGGCTAATTACCTAACGTAACAGATGAGGGCTCATTTAGTTGTGCAAAAATGGACACAAAAGTGGATCATAACCTGTATTGACATTGTTGTCCTTGTTCTTCTGTAAAATTGCATTTTGCACCAGTATTTATTGACCCTGGAGCTACTGTCACCTTCTAGTTGGCAAGAAGCCTGGGAAAAGCCGGCAATCTGGCTGGCCACTATGTTCCCACCCCAAGACGTGAGCAATGTGATGATGCGGGGGGACAAAGAGGCGTTGGGAAACACCAATTGTCTGTTCGCAAACAACAGTGCCCAGTTTCATGAATAGAAGCAAATCCCACCAGCAATATTCCAACATCTAATGGGAACATTCTCAGAAGAGCAGAGGTTGCCATATGAGCAAAGTCAATACTGGCTTCGCATTAATAGTTGAAAAGGCAGGTGCCCACATTTTGCCAGATAATGTCCCATTGGATTTAGAATCTAGTGTTATAATCTCTAATAGTCCAAATAATAAATTGGTATCATCCTGCTGGAGCTTCTGACAATAACACAAGATTCTCTGTATGGAGTTGGAGTCACAGTTTCCATTGTTAACGTCCAGATTCATAAAGAATGCATGACAGGATTGTGCACCCCTTCTTCCAAAGAAGAACTCAATTGCATTCTCTTTCATCAGATTATTTTGTGCCTTCAACTCTGTCTGTCCTCCTGAAATTGACTGAAAGGCCCTATTCCTCTGAGCCCTATCTCTATGTAATTGCTCCATTGATTTTGGCATCATTGTGGAAATCCCATAGATGGAATAATCTAAATGATTGCCGTGCTGGTTTTGCCACAGAAAGCTACGATCTGTTTTACGTTCATTTGACTGTTGTTCTCTTTGACACCATTGGTTGAATAATTGAATGTGTTTATTGATTTTTGTATTAAAGGGGAAGCATATACCATGTTTAACATAAGTCAGTTCATTGGAACTTATATCTGTTAAATATATCATAAGAAGTGTCTCCAAGGAGATAAAAAATTCCAAACAGGGTTGATGGTGGACATGAGGGGGATCCGGGCATTGTTTTCAGACTGGAGTTCCTCTTTGATGATTAGCACCCATTATCTGGGTGTTACAGTTCAACCACAATTCCTGCTGGCTGAGACTCCCTGAAAATATCTTCCAGCTGGTCCTTTGTACTTTTATTTATATTTAAATACGGGGGCAAAAGATTCACATACTCACCACAACATTACACAATTTACACAGAAAATGATGGGAAAAGGAAAATCTTGTGATCTTGATCTGCTTAGAACTGACCAGAGAACATGACTCTTCTCTGCTCTCTAACTTTATTTTCTGTTTACATCCAGTATGGACAATGCTATAAAAGTGGACATGTACTTTACCTTCTATTTATAATTAATTGTTTAGGGATCAAGGGGGTTATTTATCAAGCTCCAAATATACGAACCTCAAATAATTCGTAGTTTTTGGAGGAAAAAAAAACCCTACAAATTATTCGTTATTAGTCCAATGGTCTAAAAACTCAAAATCCGAAACCCGACATCTAAAAGCTCTCGGGGTCCTGTATAAGTCAATGGGGAAGGTCCCAGTGTCTGTGCTGATGTCCCTACTTCTATCCGATGATTTCGGGGATTCAATGCAAAAAACTCTGAAAACCCAAAAAAAATCGTAGTTTTTGTGGAAAACTCCGAACAATTCAGAGTTTTCCGGAAATAGGGTCCAGTTTTGCCCGACCCTATTTTTGTTGGGCTTTTTTCTTCATAAATAAGGTCCATTGGGGAATTCGGAGTTGGATATTAGAAATACTGTGAAAAATTCAGACCTTGATAAATAACCCCCCCAAGTGGCCTAAAAAAAGGATCCTTTAATTTCACCCTGCACTGCTGTATAGTATTTTTCTTCTTATATCTGTGCTAGTCACATTTATCCCTGTGCATTTGTCTATTATTACGACTGCAATGGTGTTGGTTAAAGGAGAAATCAACCTGTGGGGAAAAAACACTGTCCCCCCCCACCCCAGGTTGATTTCTCCTTTAAGGGAAGGTTTGTCAAAAAAGTTGAGTTAACAGATACCATGGCTGTAGTTTTAATATATTGCATTTCTATGTATTAATTTCATTATATTAATACATATTATATATATATATATATATATATAGTTTGGCTGACCAGTTTAAATTGATGTGGCGAGTGCTATGATTTTTTTTTTTTATATATTGGATAGGCACACTAAATAGTTATACTATTAATTTGATTATGCATACTAAATTTGTATGTTTCTATTAAAGGAACAGTAACACCAAAAAATTAAAGTGCTTTAAAATAATCATAAAAATAAAATATCATGTAATGTTGCCCTGCACTGGTAAAACTGATCTGTTTGCTTCAGAAACACTACTATAGTTCATATAAACAAGCTGCTGTGGAGCAATGGCGGAAATTGAAAAACGGCTATATGGCACAGGTTAACTAATGGATAACAGATAACACCATTAGACAGACAGAGCTTATCTGCTATCTGCTGTGTAACCTGAGCCTTTTCTCCTTTGAATGGCTGCCCCCATGGCTACACAGTAGCTTATTTATATAAACAATAGTAGTGTTTCTTAAGCAAACATAGCAGTTTTACCAGTGCAGGGCAACACTGCATTATATTTTCATTACGTTAAAACACTTTTATTTTTTGACGTTACTGTTCCTTTAATGGTGCCATCACATGCTCAGTCAGGAAACTGTTGGCCTGTTAGTTTGACACCTGTTAGGAAACCCTTTTTAAGAAATATTAAGAATACATTTTTAATAACAGTACTGTGAGTTTGTGCAAGCATGGATTTATATGCAATCGACCTTGTTAGACAAATGTAATTGCCTTCTGTCAGGACATGAGCAGAAACCTGGATATTGGGGTGACAGTGATTGGGATCTACTTAGATTTTGCTACAGAATTTAATCCAGTACGACACAAAAGGTTGGTTAAATTAAGAAATATTAGCCTGGAACATAATAATATCAGTCAGAGAAATGGAAGATTTGGGGTTGTTTTCTCTGGAAAAAAAGGCGCTTGTGAGGGGACATGATTAGACTTTACAAGTACATTAGAGGACATTATAGACAAATAGCAGGGGACCTTTTTACCCATAAAGTGGATCACCGTACCAGAGGCCTCCCCTTTAGACTAGAAGAAAAGAACTTTTATTTGAAGCAACGTAGGGGGTTCTTCACAGTCAGGACAGTGAGGTTGGGGAATGCACTGCCGGGTGATGTTGTGATGCTGATTCAGTTAATGACTATAAGAGGGACTTGGATGATTTCTTGGACAGACATAATATCAAAGGCTATTGTCATACTAAACTCAGTAGTTAGTGTATGAGTATATATATAGTTTATGTGAGTGTATAGAGGGGTCAGTGTGTGTATGTATGGATACTGGGTTTCATTTGGAGGGGTGATGGACTTGATGGACTCTGGTCTTTTTATAACCTGATTTAACTTTATAACTAGGTAATAGAGACCTTGGTGCAAGTGCAAGAGAATTCATTCATAGATCCCAGGTAAGCCTTTACTATGCAGTGCAGTTTCAAGTTAGAGTTCTTAAGAAGGATATTAATGGGCTGGAGTGAGTGCAGAGACATCCACCAAAGCTGGTAAAGGAATGAAAGAATTAAATTATGACAAAAGACTATTACAATTGGGTCAATTCCTTCTGGAGGAAAGGTGCTTCCCGGGGCACATGATTGCTCTTTATGAATACAGTAGAAGACATTACAGAAGATAGAAAAGGATTCACTGCACAAGAAGCCACTTAAAGGCATTGGTGTGTTTTGGTGTCTCAGTTTGTACAGTCATATCGCTTTACATAGATTCTCTTTGTGGTTGTAGAAGAGCATGATGCCCCCCTCTCACATATTTCATCTCTTCAGTTACTTCTCATGAGTCACAATTCTTATTCCTATTAGAGTAATGTTCTATTTCAAGAAAATAAACAATTTGTTTGGAGGGTAATTCTCAGGCACACAAAGCTCGATTCAGCTCAATAGAGGTATGACTTATCCAAACCATTCGAAATGAGGATTTCATATCATATTTGACCTCTATTTATATTTACAATGAGATGCAGGTGTGGTATCCAAAGGGAACGGTTGCCTGATGTCAATGTGGAAATTGAGACGGCAAAGCCTGGAATCCTACTGAATGGATACACAACGAAATCGGAATCTGTATCACAAGCTTTATGCATTCTGTACCTTTCCATAAATTAATTTTGTGTCCAAATGAAAATAAGTCTCAGCTACATACACTGACTTCGTCTGGCGTAAGGGTTCGAAGTAGCGCTGGAGTATGTCCACTTCGCTAGCGAATTTACGCCAGCGCCCGTTAGTAAATTGGCAAAGTAACGAAATGACGTCAGACTGGCAAATTTTCGGTAGCGTTAGGCGCTTCACCCTTTAGTAAATCGGCCCCTTAGTTTTTGGCCTAGTCCTGAAAAAGATAACTTTGGGTTGTTTTTACTGCTGATAAATAAAATGATAATTAGTCCATTCAATACAAGGATTAGCTCTTACCAGCCATTTTACTGCTCTTCTACCAATTTTAAGCTCCACTCCAAAAAGTTTAATTTAATCAGGAAGTAAAGATTTTTTTTAAAGGTATAGAATCTGTACAATATCAAGTCAAACACCGTAATTAAAACATGTTTTATGAATATGCTTCATGGGTTGCCCTGAAGAAACCCAAAGGAATTTAGACTTTCTTCCACTGGATGTACAATGTTATCCCTACAAAGCAAAATGCTAATCCCTAAATAGTACTCTATGCATTTGTATTGATTAATGCAAACACAGACCATTACCCCAGGTGGAATTCCAAGTCTTGCCCTTTTAAAATGGGCCTTTGGAGAAAACATCTTGGTTCAAAGTTTCACAGGACCTGATAGGAATGAAATATGTTCTGTACCTTCTCACATTATAATAAAATGATGTACAGGTATGGGACCTATCAGAATGCTTGGGACCTGACCTTTTCCGGATAATGGATCTTTCCGTAATTTAGATCTTCATACCAAAAGAAAATCATGTAAACATTAAATAAACCCAATAGGCTGGTTTTGCTTCCAATAAGGATTAATTCTATCTTACCGTATATACTCGAGTATAAGCTGTCCCAAGTATAAGCCGAGGTACCTAATTTTACCTCCAAAAACTGGGAAAGCTTATTGACTCGAGTATAAGCCAAGGGTGAGAAATGCAGCAGCTTCTGGTAAGTTTCAATCAAAAAATTGAGGGTTTCTGCGCCCATTGGAGGTGCCGGCGTCTCGTTTTTGGATGCCGGCGACCATTCTTGGAGACTATTCTTGGACGCCGGCAACTATTCTTAGGCGCCGGCGACTATTCTTAGACGCCGGCGACCGTTTTTGCGCTTGACCCGTGTATAAGCCAAGATAGAATTTTTCAGCATATTTTGGGGGCTGAAAAACTCGGCTTATACTCGAGTATATACGGTAGTTGGGATCAAGTGCAAGTTACTGTTTTATCATTACAGATTACATTATTAACCAAGTGTAGCCAGTTAGAACCCATGGAATGTTTTACTAGACTTGTTATGTAAGTAGTGGAGATTCTCCTGACTAAGTTGCCTTGAAGGCAATTTGTGTAATATCTGTACCGACACAATTCCAGCCATAAATTGTTGTCAATTTGAAAACCTTTGGCAGTCAGATAATTCTGATGTTTTGCCTGGCAAACTATCACACACTACAGTCTACTTGGTGGAGCACACAACTGCTGTTACTAGCGCAACCTTTTTATCTCTGCTATAAGTGGAGGGACCCTGACATTAAATTGAAGTCTTCGTCCAGTGGGCCTATTCCCCAACTTCTACTAAGATGTTTGGCATATTTTAGGGTCCTAGCTTCTTCTCTTCTGAGGCCTCCGGCCTCAGACTCCTTCTTAGACCACCTCCCTCAGGCTCTCCAGTGGTATCAACCCCCTCCTGGAGTGGAGACAGAAAGAGGAAGAACAAGACTGCTCCTCCATACCGAGGATCACCCATAACAACTTTATAGAGTAGGGAAATAAAAACTTTCATATTTCCTACAGACCTAACTAAGAAGGAGAAGACAATGTACAGTAACCCTGAGTTCTGTTGGAGTGGCCACAGATATGGCCAAAATAGCTTTACTTTTACCATGACTGCTTAAAGTGATACTGACACTAAGGGGCAGATTTACCTAGGGTCGAATATCGAGGGTTAATTAACACTCAATATTCGACTGTCGAATGTAAATCCTACGACTTCGAATATCGAAGTCGAAGGATTTACCACAAATAGTTCGATCGGACAATCAAACGAAAAATCGTTCGATCGAATGATTAAATCCTTCGAATCGTTCTATTCGAAGGTTTTTAATTCATCGAACGAACGATTTTTCTTCGACCAAAAAAAACAATTGCAAAGCCTATGGGGACCTTCCCCATAGGCTAACATTGACTTCGGTAGGTTTTAGGTGGCGAACTAGGGGGTCAAAGTTTTTTTTAAAGAGACAGTACGACTATGGAATGGTCGAATATTCAAACGATAGTCAAGGTCGAAGGTTGAAGTAGCCAACTCGATGGTCGCAGTAGCCAAAAAAATCATTTGAAATTCGAAGTTTTTTTTTATTCTATTCCTTCACTCGAGCTAAGTAAATGGGCCCCTAACATTTTCTTTTGAAAATTTGCCTATAGGTCATGTTGATGATTTTTCACTGATTTTTCTGCTTTTGTAAGTAATTGTCACTTGAAGTCTCTTAACCTGACTGTTTTGCCAACCTGACTGTCCCATCTGAGCCTGTCAGTTAGAGATTCTAATGCTAACGGACTCCTGCAGCACAAATATGGCAGCCCCCTCGTAGAGGAACAGGGTAGTAAGAAAGCTAATGTAAAAGCATCAGGCAAATACTTTTATGGCAACATTATAAATAGCATTCAATGATAATGTTATGATAGATAGAAAAAAAACGTTATTTTCTGATGTCAGTAGGTAATTAAGGTGTAAGCCATATTTTTGTATAATGTGACCATAAGACTGATCCATGGCTGCCAAAGCCTAAAGTGAGGGCGCTCCAATCAGGCAAAATCATATTTTTTCATGATGTCGTATATCAATATTTAATTACCAGTTTTACAGCTATTCTCTTTCACTTTTGGTTTAATATTCAGCTGCAGTTACCTAGCAACCTTCTCCAAGTTAGTCAAACATGCCGCACTCTTTCTACACAAACATTGTACATCTCACGAGTACTTAGCCCTGGGTATTGTGACATGTTTTGCCACGATGGAGAGAAATGATTGTTTCTTAATGTAAAACTACAAGTTCCTTCACAAATGTCCGACCACCACACTCTTTTATCTGTTTCTTTGCCTGCCTTTTGCTATACATTGTATATCATTGTGACAACCAAGACAATATTTATAGAAATTCATTTTTTACTGTTTATCCTCTTATTTTGGCCTAAAAGGCACAGAGACAGGGGACCTTTTAGCACTTATTCCCACCTGTAAAGATGTATATTGTTATGATTAGCCTATAGATGAATGAGGTTTTTTTTAGAGAATTATTGTCACCTCAGTGTAACAAGCTATAATGTATCAACCACCATATGTCTACCCCCAATGCACAAGGAACTTTCAGTGTTACCTCATAGAGATTTCACTCACTACCCTGGATCCTAACCACTGTTATCCCTACAGCCTGGCGAGAGTTGGCTGGGGAACTGTCCCACACTACATTCTCCTTGGTGGAGCACACACCTGCTGTTACTAGCTAACACTATCTATCACACAATCCTAAAATGTGTTATAACAGGAGCTACTCTACCCCTAACTGAATGTTTTCATCGACAAAGTAAATTTCTCCAGCTTAAGGTGGCCATACACGGGCCGATAAAAGCTGACGACAGACCGTGTTGGCAGCTTATTGGCCCGTGTATGGGGCCCCCCGACGGGCTCGAGATTGGATGGGACGAAAAATCCCGTTGGATCGCTTCCGCATCTATTCGTTGATGCGGTCCCGCGATCCGACCGGCCATTGCTATTCGTTAGGATCCAATCATTGGGCCCTAGGGCCCACAATCGGATCAGCCTGATATTGCCCACCTCAAGGTGGGCATTTCGGGTACAGATCCACTCATTTGGCGACATCACCAAACGAGCGGATCTCTCAGTGTATGGCCACCTTTAGACTAAGGTATAGGAACCAGTCACATCCTGCCTCAGGCTCCTACTGGGGCCTCCTTCCTTAGGCTCACTGAATGCCTCACTGCTCTGACAAATCGTGGTCACTCTACATAGGATATAGCCTAATAATAGCTAATAATAGCTATAATAGCTATTCATTGTTCACAAATTCTTTGAGAAACCAAAGACAGTGATCATTGCCAGAGCAGATTTACATAGTAGGCACCCCTAGGCCTTGTACTTGATCCCAACTTAGAAATAATTGATCCTTATTGGAAGCAAACCCAGCCTATTGGGTTTATTCAATGTTTACATGATTTTCTAGTAAACTTAAGGTATGAAGATCCAAAATACAGAAAGTTCTGTTATCCAGAAAAGCCCAGAGCATTCTGTATAACAGGTCCCATACCTGTACTTGATCCCAACTAAGATATAATTGGAAGCAAAACCAGCCTATTGGGTTTATTTCATGTTTACATGATTTTCTAGTAGACTCAAGGTATGAAGATCCAAATTACAGAAATATCTGTTATCCAGAAAACACCAGGTCCTGAGCATTCTGGATAACAGGTCCCAGCTATATTTTTCAACAGTTACGAAGTATAAGTGCAGTGGAAGCAACAGGATCACATTCATCATCTTCCTGGGAATTGGTTTCTGGGGCTGAAAACCACTGACGCACAGGAGACACGACACTCAATTCATCTGAGTAAATGGGGCCTGAACTATGGATGACAGTTTGTTTCTTTAATATGGAAATGGCAGCGACGAACACCTTAAATGAATGGCTGTTATAATTGTTAGCTCTGTTCTTGTTGTGCAGAAACCTGGCAAACCCAAACTGCGCTTATATTTTGTTCAAAAACCTTAATTGGTGACATGTCTGCCAAATTACTAGCAGTGCATTTCATTAGACTTCCAAATGTATTTAGAACCAGAATGATTCTTTCATGGCAGGAATCCCTGACTTGCTAAATGCTGTTTTGGCTTGTAACTGGGTACAATGGTTTAACCCTTGGGTGACAAATGAGATGCCACAGTTGTTACAGTGCAGTCAGCTCAAATGGTGTGTCTATACTTACGCACACAGCACATCACTGAAGTTTACACGTTTACCACTGATGCCAAGTATCTACCTCCATAAAACATTTCAGCTTTCATAATGTTACATATGTCATAGGCCTCACAGCAGTAGATACAGTTAGACTGCTTGGGATTTGGATTTATGAAAAAACCCTGCTTTATTTTCAACACTAGAGTATATAGGGCAGAACATCCCAAATTACATTTATTTTATTTGGCTCCTTTTAAATAAAAATCTATAAAAAACACACGCACACATGCATATTGAGGTAACAGTCACGCTGCTATAGTTCCAGGGGTACCCAGGGTACAAATAAGCACTCACCCCAAATCTCCCCCTAACTGACCTTCAGACTGGGCCCCCTTAGTTCATAACAAGGTTACAGATATATAGAAACATTGGGGTGTCACCCTGCTATAGTTCCAGGGGTACCCAGGGTACAAATAAGCACTCACCCCAAATCTCCCCCTAACTGACCTTCAGACTGGGCCCCCTTAGCTCATAACAAGGTTACAGATATATAGAAACATTGGGGTAACAGTCACCCTGCTATAGTTCCAGGGGTACCCAGCACTCACCCCAAATCTCCCCCTAACTGACCTTCAGACTGGGCCCCCTTAGCTCATAACAAGGTTACAGATATACAGAAACATTGGGGTAACAGTCACCCTGATATAGTTCCAGGGGTACCCAGGGTACAAATAAGCACTCACCCCAAATCTCCCCCTAACTGGCCTTCAGACTGGGCCCCCTTAGCTCATAACAAGGTTACAGATATATAGAAACATTGGGGTAACAGTCACCCTGCTATAGTTCCAGGGGTACCTAGGGCACAAATAAGCACTCACCCCAAATCTCCCCCTAACTGACCTTCAGACTGGGCCCCCTTAGTTCATAACAAGGTTACAGATATATAGAAACATTGGGGTAACAGTCACCCTGCTATAGTTCCAGGGGTACCCAGGGTACAAATAATCACTCACCCCAAATCTCCCCCTAACTGACCTTCAGACTGGGCCCCCTCAGCTCATAACAAGGTTACAGATATATAGAAACATTGGGGTGTCACCCTGCTATAGTTCCAGGGGTACCCAGGGTACAAATAAGCACTCACCCCAAATCTCCCCTAACTTACCCTCAGACTGGGCCCCCTTAGCTCATAACAAGGTTACAGATTTATAAAAAATGGGGTAAATGTAAAACCTAAGCAGCTGATTTGCCATTGTTTTTCTTTTTTTACATGAAGTAAATAGCTGAAATAATATATAGGATTGTGGATTTTCTTATATTGCTGCTTAAGAAATACTCTGAGTAGATGTGGCCTTGAGCTGGATAGGTCTTTTATATGGAGATAGAGTCCAAGATTAACTGTAGAACAACTACAACGTATTGGAAAGAGCAATCTTGTAGGGTCTAATATTAACACCAGTATCTAGTATTCAGGCTACACTGCAATGTATCAGAATTCCACTTGAAGGCAATTTTAATGTTATTCCTGTAATAAAGCACTTCATGTTATCAACCTCTCAGATGACATGTAGTTGTAGAAGTTGCCTTTGAAAGCCCAGAAGACAAACACAGCTGAAGTCATTCCCAGCAAGAAGTCATTGTTCCTGAAAGAGCATCTACCCTAAGGGGCAAATTCACTAAGAATCATAGTTGTGCCAGGCGCAAATTCGCCGCACTTGGCCAGGCGTATTTTCGGCAGCGTTCCGCAAATTCACTAAAATCCGAAGTTGCGCACATGGGTAGCGTTAGTTTGCGAAGTTGCGCTAGCGTTAATTCGCCAAGTGAAGCAAAGTTTCGCTAGCAATGGTTAATTTGCATACGGCGCCAAATTCAAATTTCAATGGAGGAATACGTATCAGCACTACAAATGCCTGGGAAACCTTCAAAACTTAAAATAAAAAAATTATTTTGCCCTACACATGTGCCCACTGTCTAGGTAAGTTGCCATGAGTCAGGAAATGTAGGGGAGAAGGAGGGGAGCCCCAAAAAAAGTTTCGATCTTTTTCAGCCTATCACCCATAATATAGAAAACACGCCAGCGTTTTTTGGGACTTAGAAAAAATGTTGACTTTTTTTGAAACAATCCCTATCTATTCTATTGCGCTTCGCCAGGTCTGAGGTGGCGAAGGAAGTCTAGCATAAAAGGTAGCGTTCAGTACACTGCGCAAGTTAGTGAATTTGTGTAGTTACGTCCCTAGCAAAAATTCGCCTGGCGTAAGGGTGCGAAGTAACACTAGCGAATTTACGCCAGCGTTCGTTAGTGAATTTGCGAAGTACCGAAAAAGGCAAAATGCTAGCGAATTAACGCTAGCGTTCGGCGCTTTGGCGCTTAGTGAATTTGCCCCTAATAGTCACATGAATATTGCCCCACAGGGGGGTGTTACAGTTTGTGTGTTTTACATAAAAAAAAAAACAAGATAAGAAAAACTGTAACCAGAAACGATTACTATTCTCCAACAAAGCCTTGAGATGCGCAACCTTCAGTCACAGCTTGAAGTATAATTACTTGAGCGAGATTGGTGGTAAATAAACACAGTCCTTGCACACTCCTTTACACAAGTAAAATGAAATATTGCTTTTTATTGAACCAGGTGACCGCTATGTCTTTTATTGAAGATCTTTATCTCTTCAGGTTGTTATCATGGTTACAACTCAATAAAACCCACCTGCTGCTCCAGTGTCTCAATGGCAGATCCGTTCAGAGCAAAGATCTTTCAATTAATTATCAATAAATGTAATTGCTTCTCTGTTCGACCAGTCATTTTATTATATTGTTGTTCTGTTTACTTGGGGAAAGGTACTCCGAATATATGGTTAGCATTGATTGGTCGCAGTTACAGCCCTGATTAGGATCAAACTCAAGCTCAGTCCAAACCAAGGAGCATTATTATGGAGTCTGCATCTTCCTCCAAAGGTTTCTTCATTTGGAATCTAAAAACACGCATGTAAAATAGCATTGCTCCTTATCATTATGTAATTTATTGGGTCTATGGCAATAGAAGGCAACTTGAGGTCAACATTTTACACCATAATCGACCATAAATATAATGATAAATAATTCTAATCATATATTTGTTATGTATATTTTACCTAGATTTTTCTTTTTAAAGCTCTAAAGATAGACAAATAATGGGTCATATACATTGACCCTGGTGGAAGTAAATGACCCATTAAGACAGTGATCCCCAACTAGTAGCTCATGAGGAACATGTTGCTCTCCAACCCCTTGGATGTTGCTTCCAGTGACCTCAAAGTAGGTGCTTATTTTTGAATTCCTGGCTTGGAGGCAAGTTTTGGCTGCATAAAAACCAGGTCCACTGCCAAACAGAGCCTCAATGTAGGTTGACAATCCACACTGGGGCTACCAAATGGCCAATCTAAACACTTACGTATTTGGCATCCCACAAACATTTTTCATGATTGTGTTGCTCCCAAACTCCTTTTTCTTCTGAATGTTGCTCATGGGTTCAAAAGGTTGGGGACCTCTGCATTAAGACATCCCTCTCTGTGCTCCCTGTTTGGAGACTTGTACCACACACTGTGCTAATGAAATGATCCCCATACTGATTTCCAGTTTTATCATTTTTAAGTCAGTAATTGGTTATGCCGTAGATTCACAAATATGTGGACAAGTTCCCACGCTCTTCATTAATCCCTTCAACTCTGCAAACACGGAATGTATTACTACAATAAGGACAGATGGACAATGTCATCTGATTCCTGTTAATCTAAAAGTTATTTTTTGTGCACTTATTTTACCTATTTAGCTTCAGTGGCACCTTTTTACATTTATTTCAGTCTATGGGATATTTCCATCCTTGATCCTTGGACCATTGATCCAACCAGTAGCTTATGAGGAACATGTGGCTCACCAACCCCTTAAATGATGCTCCCAGTGGTCTCAAAGCAGGTGCTAATTTTTTAATTCCAGGCTTGAAGGCAAGTTTTGGTTGAATAAAACCAAACTGACCTTCCTGTAGGCTGATAAATCACATAGGGGCTACCAAATGACCAATAGCATCCCTTATTTTGCACCACCCAGGAATATTTTACATCCTTGTGTTGCTCCCCAACTCTTTTTTACTGAACGTTGCTGATGGATAAAGAAGGTTTGGGACCACTGCCTTGAACAAATGAGTTCAACAAAAAACAGAAAGTACCTGATTTCTATTTCCAATGTTAAGATCATCAGATGAACAAGGTCTTTGTCATGGAATAGGTCAAGATATTTACTTGCCAAAATGTCAAACGAGTTCTCTTTTTCCCTCCTCAGTTTCAAAGTAGCACCAAATTTAGAATAACAAAGAGAGAGACTCTCCCACATTCTCATTAGAAGATCAATAAGAACTCCATTAAATGTTATACACTCATTCACAGTGTAGTGATTAACTTCCATTGTAATGAACAAACAATAGGCTTGCGGGTGTCAGGTATTGCTGGGAGTCGAGCCGGGGACCTTTGGGTTTCTGGCTCGATACTCTAACCATTTGGCCAGGTGAGCAGCCTGTAGGGTTGCTCACTGTGTGTAACCTGGCCTCTGCAGTCCCAGCCCAGCTGCCGCCTGATTGGCCTCTCCAGCCCCAGCTCAGCTGCTGCCTATCTTAATCAACCAATCAGGGCTGCCTCTTCCCTATTTAAGGGCAGCTCTCAGACCACTCCTTGCCAGAGCATTGCATGGTTTTCTAGTACTGCGGCATCGCCCCTAACTAGGTTTCTAGCTCTTGCCCCTTCTCCCTTGTTAGTCTGCCTTGTCTTGTCCTGCTTACCTTTCCTATCTTGTACCTTCCCAGCCTCGACCTTGTTCCAACCCTACCTTGTATTCCTCTCTTGCTATCCAGCTTCCAGCTCTCTCTAGCTATCCTGCTTCCAGTCCCTTCTTGCTATCCTGCTCCAGTCTCCCTCTCTTGCTATCCTGCTCCAGTCTCCCTCTCTTGCTATCCTGCTCCAGTCTCCCTCTCTTGCTCCAGTCTCCCTCTCTTGCTATCTTACTCCAGTCCTCTCTTGCTCCAGTCCTCTCTTGCTATCTTGCTCCAGTCCTCTCTTGCTCCAGTCCTCTCTTGTTATCTTGCTCCAGTCCTCTCTTGCTATCTTGCTCCAGTCCTCTCTTGCTATCTTGCTCCAGTCCTCTCTTGCTCCAGTCCTCTCTTGCTATCTTGCTCCAGTCCTCTTTTGCTATCTTGCTCCAGTCCTCTCTTGCTCCAGTCCTCTCTTGCTCCAGTCCTCTCTTGCTATCTTGCTCCAGTCCTCTCTTGCTATCTTGCTCCAGTCCTCTCTTGCTATCTTGCTCCAGTCCTCTCTTGCTATCTTGCTCCAGTCCTCTCTTGCTATCTTGCTCCAGTCCTCTCTTGCTATCTTGCTCCAGTCCTCTCTTGCTATCTTGCTCCAGTCCTCTCTTCCTCTCTTGCTCCAGTCCTCTCTTGCTCCAGTCCTCTCTTGCTATCTTGCTCCAGTCCTCTCTTGCTATCTTGCTCCAGTCCTCTCTTGCTCCAGTCCTCTCTTGCTATCTTGCTCCAGTCCTCTCTTGCTCCAGTCCTCTCTTGCTATCTTGCTCCAGTCCTCTCTTGCTATCTTGCTCCAGTCCTCTCTTGCTCCAGTCCTCTCTTGCTATCTTGCTCCAGTCCTCTCTTGCTCCAGTCCTCTCGTCCTCTCTTGCTCCAGTCCTCTCTTGCTCCAGTCCTCTCGTCCTCTCTTGCTCCAGTCCTCTCTTGCTCCAGTCCTCTCGTCCTCTCTTGCTCCAGTGCTATCTTGCTCCAGTCCTGTCTTGCTCCAGTCCTCTCTTGCTATCTGCTCCAGTCTCCTTCTGCTACTGTCTTGCTATCCGCTCCAGTCTCCCTCTGCACTCTATCCCCCAGTTCGATCTACGCCCGCACTGTCCTGTCCCATCCAAGCCGTTCCACTCCTGCCACGTCCAGTCCTTTCCTGTTGAGTCGTCGCCCTCTTCTTCCTGTCTTGTCCAGTCCTGATCTTCGTCCTATCCGTCCTGTTCCAGTCTGACTCTTCGCCCTCATCTACCTGTTCCTGCTTCCCTTCAAGTTTCCCCTTGGCACATACAGCCCCTGCCTCAAGGACTCGCCCTTTCCCTTCAGACTCTACAGCGCCCCCTACCTAATCCTTGACAGAATGCTCTGGCCAAAAGAGTCTGCAAGGGCTGTTCCTGTGCCTTCTGACCGGATTCCCAAAAAGACTGAATATTCTATTCTGACCCGCAGATACTGTGATGGCTCCCCAAGTAAAATTCCTATCTTTCTAGAGGAAGTCCTGCTCCTTTCAGAGAAAAAACACTTTCTGAGTGCTCCTCCAGTCGAGCAAGTTACGGAAATCAGTCCTGTGCCCCCAGAAGTGGGGCTTCTGCCTGATCCTGTGCTCCCAGAAGGGGGGCTTCTGCCTGATCCTGTGCTCCCAGAAGTGGGGCTTCTGCCTTGTCCTGTGCCCCGAGATGGGGGGCTTCTGCCTTGTCCTGTGCCCCGAGATGGGGGGCTTCTGCCTTGTCCTGTGCCCCGAGAAGGGGGGCTTCTGCCTTGTCCTGTGCCCTCAGAGGTGGGGCTTCTGCAGTGTCTTAACACAGTGACTGTACCAACCCTTAAAATAACATTCAAAACCCAGGCACTCATGTGGAGGGCACCGCGAGGGTGGAGTTGCCTATACTGTTGCCAAGTCCCAGGGCACCCGCATGGGTGGCTCTGCCAAACACCTGGGCACTCGCCAGGGTGGCTCTTCTGAGTCCCAGAGCACCCGCCAGGGTGGCTCAACCGAGTATCAGAGCACCCGCCAGGGTGGCTCTTCCGAGTCCCAAAGCACCCACCAGGGTGGCTCTACCTAGTATCAGAGCACCCGTGAGGGTGGCTCTTCCAGGTCCCAGAGCACCCGCCAGGGTGGCTCTTCCGAGTCCCAGAGCACCCGCCAGGGTGGCTCTTCCGAGTCCCAGAGCACCCGCCAGGGTGGCTCTTCCGAGTCCCAGAGCACCCGCCAGGGTGGCTCTTCCGAGTCCCAGGGCACCCGCCAGGGTGGCTCTTCCGAGTCCCAGGGCACCCGCCAGGGTGGCTCTTCCGAGTCCCAGGGCACCCGCCAGGGTGGCTCTTCCGAGTCCCAGGGCACCCGCCAGGGTGGCTCTTCCGAGTCCCAGGGCACCCGCCAGGGTGGCTCTTCCGAGTCCCAGGGCACCCGCCAGGGTGGCTCTTCCGAGTCCCAGGGCACCCGCCAGGGTGGCTCTTCCGAGTCCCAGGGCACCCGCCAGGGTGGCTCTGCCGAGCATCAGGGCACCCGCCAGGGTGGCTCTGCCGAGCATCAGGGCACCCGCCAGGGTGGCTCTGCCGAGCATCAGGGCACCCGCCAGGGTGGCTCTGCCGAGCATCAGGGCACCCGCCAGGGTGGCTCTGCCGAGCATCAGGGCACCCGCCAGGGTGGCTCTGCCGAGCATCAGGGCACCCGCCAGGGTGGCTCTGCCGAGCATCAGGGCACCCGCCAGGGTGGCTCTGCCGAGCATCAGGGCACCCGCCAGGGTGGCTCTGCCGAGCATCAGGGCACCCGCCAGGGTGGCTCTGCCGAGCATCAGGGCACCCGCCAGGGTGGCTCTGCCGAGCATCAGGGCACCCGCCAGGGTGGCTCTGCCGAGCATCAGGGCACCCGCCAGGGTGGCTCTGCCGAGCATCAGGGCACCCGCCAGGGTGGCTCTGCCGAGCATCAGGGCACCCGCCAGGGTGGCTCTGCCGAGCATCAGGGCACCCGCCAGGGTGGCTCTGCCGAGCATCAGGGCACCCGCCAGGGTGGCTCTGCCGAGCATCAGGGCACCCGCCAGGGTGGCTCTGCCAAGTTCCAGGGTGGCTAATACAATAGCATTACCTTCTAGTTGGGCACCCATGTGGTTAGTTCTGCCCATAGCATTGCCAGTTCCCCAGGTGCACGAAAATGTTGGTCACTGTGGCGCCTGGGAGTCGCCTTGTGAGGGGGGGGATACTGTCAGGTATTGCTGGGAGTCGAGCCGGGGACCTTTGGGTTTCTGGCTCGATACTCTAACCATTTGGGCCAGGTGAGCAGCCTGTAGGGTTGCTCACTGTGTGTAACCTGGCCTCTGCAGTCCCAGCCCAGCTGCCGCCTGATTGGCCTCTCCAGCCCCAGCTCAGCTGCTGCCTATCTTAATCAACCAATCAGGGCTGCCTCTTCCCTATTTAAGGGCAGCTCTCAGACCACTCCTTGCCAGAGCATTGCATGGTTTTCTAGTACTGCGGCATCGCCCCTAACTAGGTTTCTAGCTCTTGCCCCTTCTCCCTTGTTAGTCTGCCTTGTCTTGTCCTGCTTACCTTTCCTATCTTGTACCTTCCCAGCCTCGACCTTGTTCCAACCCTACCTTGTATTCCTCTCTTGCTATCCAGCTTCCAGCTCTGTCTAGCTATCCTGCTTCCAGTCCCTTCTTGCTATCCTGCTTCCAGTCCCTTCTTGCTATCCTGCTCCAGTCTCCCTCTCTTGCTATCCTGCTCCAGTCTCCCTCTCTTGCTATCCTGCTCCAGTCTCCCTCTCTTGCTCCAGTCTCCCTCTCTTGCTATCTTACTCCAGTCTCCCTATCAGATCTATTGCTTACTCAGCTGAGGAATTCTAACACGAAATCAAACGGATCATACAGATGAACACAACAAGGTACTTATCTGCAGATGTTGAGAATGCCTCATTAACATCCAATTATTTGGTATAAGGATCAATTGGAAAATGTCTTGGTCCTTCCAAATGGCCCGTTACATTTTACTTGTAAACCCTGTGAGCTTCAAGAGATTAAGTAAATATATATACATATAATATATATATATATATATATATATATATATATATATATATATATAGAAATTATATGTGTATATAAATAAAAAGATATATAAATATATATACTATCCAGATGCTTATGTTTCCTTCCATAAAGCAGACATTGGCACACCAGTTGGTTCATGATAAAACAGAATTCGATGTGTGGGTACTGAATTCTTTATTCTGTGCCCAAGTTGAGTGTTTGAGGGAACTGGAATTGCATGTGGATTTGCATTGTGTTGAGCATATTCTCTGCAATAAGATTAGCAATTGTATTGATTGGTTTTCCATGTCTCAGGATCTCTTCCATTACCTAAACACAGACGTGTAGAACTGCAGATATTGCAATAGACTTCTGTTGTTCTGGCCTAAGTCTATTCTGCTGCTGACCATGATTTTTGCCACCTGCCTGCCCTGTTCTTTGACTTTCCTCATTCTTGCCCGTATTTCGATTGTCAGTTCTGATCTCTGAATTGAATATGTTCCCTGTCAGTCCAACTGCAGGAAGTTCTGGGCCCCAAAAGAGGGTTGGTGAAGACCAGAAGAGTAAGGTCACACCAGTTGTCCACTCATAGAAAATTACAGACAGTTCATTATAAAGACTTTCATGGCAAAAGAGAAGAGATGGAATTCATTCCCTTATGGTGGCACTTTTTAAAGGTTCTCCTGGCTGGACTGCTTGTTGGTACTAAACGAATTGGTTTGTCTGTTGACTGTTGTGGACAACTATAACTAATTTAGCAAATAAGTAATGAAATGGGCGGATAGGCTTTTTAAGCTTCAGCCACTCTAATGCAGTTTTTCTTGAGTTACCATGGACACCACTGACACACTGAATTAAAGAGAGCAACTTTCAACTTAGGGAAGTGTTCTTCATCATTTTCCCCAGAAAATTAAAACGTTTTTGTTTCTATGTCTCTGACCTTAATTTTTCTGCCCTTGGGTAAAAATAAATAAAATAAATAAATAAAACAAGTCACCCAATAAAGGGACAGATTTACTAAATGGCGAAGTGAAAATTCACCATCCGCAGGGACATCGCCAATTTACTAACAGACATAGAGGACAATTTGCTAGCGAAAGAGACCTTCGTTAGCGCAGTTTCACGCCCTATCTCCTGGCAAATGATTGTTACTCCGTGCAAATTTTCCAGTATGTTACTCCTTTCGTCAGAGTCTGTTTCGCCAGGTTATACCTGGCGAACTGATAAGATGAAGCTACCGCCTCCTCAATCTTAAGTCAGTGACATCATATCCTGTAAGTCCTAAAAGAAAAAAAAAACACTGGTGTTTTTTCATATTTTAAAGTGGGTTTGTGTTTAAAAGTTGTATTTTTTTTAACCATTTGAGGGGCATGCCCCATTTGTTTTAGGGTGGGCTCATGTCTAGGATAATAGAGGATCTCTTTTGTCTTTATTTTGCTTAGTTTAACTTATACTTTAAAAAAGAAAAGCGTCAGAAAGGGGGATTTTTATGCTATTGAGGAAGAAGACCCCCCTGCCACTGTGGGGTCTGCTCTATAAAAAAGTTATACAAACCATCTTATTTTCAAAAACATCATATATAATCACTTTTCTTAAATGTTTGTGTTTTTTTTAATTTGTTAAACATTCATTTGTTAAGGTTTTTCGGAGTGGGAAAATAACCTAAAAAAAAAAAAAAAAAAAGGAAAAAAAAAAATAAAAATAGAAAGGAACATTTTAATGAGTGTAAACTGGCCCATTAATACCCAGGTGATGGGTAACTGTATTTTCCACAGCAGCAAGGGACAATCAGAAGGATATAACTGGGGCTGGAAGAGCCGTATAATTGAAAGTCAGGCAGAATATTCATTTTCAATCCCCATACATACAATAAATGTACATGGCTCATTATTATTAGAGGTCATATCAGGACAAAACCATAGAATGGGCCATTTAGACTATTTTAAGGCGTTATGACACCAAATAATTGTCGAAATAATAGCCCGCACTCTCATTCAGCAGCTGTAAATACTATTTCTTGGTTTGGCAACCTATAGAATCACTTTGCCTTCAATGCTGAACTGTTTCAGGGGCCCAGATAAAAGCGGGAGACTGATCTAAAATACTAGGAATTAGCTGGAGCCATGAAAGAAAGAAACACAAAGGCTGCGCTTCCATTAGGCTATAACCAGAGAATAAATGGCATTGCTAATGACTCTAATAATAAGGTTATATGAGTGGGAATTAAAGACTGTATATTAATTATAGAAGTCTATGGATAACTTTATTTAAAGGCTTCTTCCTCCAATACCGGGTTTGGGGCTGATGCTTTGCAGTAAATGTTTATAAAATAAATTGGGTTGTTACATTCTTGCAATGGTTTTTGTCAGGGGGATGCCCTCTTTATATAGAGATGGAATGAATATTATAGGGGCACAAATATTTTATCTATTATTGTTTATAATTGTGCAAGGACCTTTTATTCAAAATGCTTGGGATCTGGGGTTTTCTGGATAACGGATCTTTCCATAATTTGGATCTTCATATATTAAGGGGCACATTTATCAAGGGTCCCTCGAATTTAAATCGTTCAAATTCGGATATCGAATTCGAAGGATTTAGCCCAAATCCTTTGTTCGATCGATTGATCGAAGTAAAAATCGTTCAATCGAACGATAAAATCCTTCGATTGAAACGATTTTAAGCAATCGATCAAAGGATTTTTCTTCGATCAAAAATAGGTTAGAAAAGTGCTGGGGAAGGTCCCCTAGGCTAACATTGTACATCCGTAGGTTTAAACTGCCGAAGTATGTACTGTAGTCGAAGTATTTTTTAAAGAGATAGTACTTCGACTATCATATGGTCGAATAGTCGAAAGATTTTTAGTTTGAATAGTTTAAATCAAAGTCGAAGGTCGTAGTAGCCTATTCGATGGTCGAAGTACCCAAAAAAATACTTCGAAATTTGAAGTTTTTTTCATTCGAATCAGGGGCGTAACTATAGAGGAAGCAGACCCTGCAGTTGCAGGGGGGCCCAGGAGTGTAGGGGGCCCAGTGAGACCCTAATTAATTAGCAATTTTAATATACCTTGGTAAAATAGGCCAATTTATAAATATTTTGGGGCCCTAAATTGAATTTTCTATGGGGCCCAGTAACAACTAGTTACGCCACTGATTCGAATCCTTCACTTGAGCTTAGTAAATGTGCCCCTACGTCTACTAGAAAAAAGGTAAACATTAAATAAAGCCAATAGGCTGGTTTTGCCTCCAATAAGGATGAATTATATCTTAGTTGGGATCAAGTACAAGCGACTGTTTTATTATTATAGAGAACAAGGAAATCATTTTGAAAAATTTGGATTATTTTATTATAATGGAGTCTATGGGATACAGCCTTTCCTTAATGTGATAAGGGGTTTCCAGATAATGGATCCCATACCTGTATTAATATATTTGCAAGGTTTAGGGTTTGTTCCCAAGAGCATAGTCCTTCATGTTTTGTTTTCTATATTGCCCATTGATCTCTGCTCCTATCGGTTTAGACCCTCAGGAAATAATAAAATCAATGAAAACAGATTGGCATATGGTGAGAAGCATAGGACTACACCCCTTAGGCCCTGCCTTGCAGGATTGGACTGGGAGGTACCGGCAAGGATTAGGTAAAAAACATAGTCAATCAGGCAAAAGGGTCAAGGCAGGAGTCAAAAACCAAAGTAATCATATAGAAAATCACGCTTCAAGGATATGTAAACCTTTAAAATAAGTGAATGTAAAATTGATGAGGGTTGCTATTTTAAGCACTTTTGCAATGTACATTCATTATTTATTTATTTTTAATTCCAAGATATTAAAGGATACATGTACTGTTAATATGAATGAATTTTGTTACAACAGCGCCACCTGCTGGTCATTTTCCCACCAGTCTGACCAGCAAGTAGTCAAGGAAGTTGTCAGGAGAAAGAAAGAGGCTGCTCTGATTTTCTTCTGCTTAGGAAATCAATTAGAAACATTTCTCAAATCTTTCCTAAGCAGAAGAACATCAGCCTCTTTCTTTCTCCTGACAACTTCCTTGACTACTTGCTGGTCAGACTGTGGGAAAATGACCAGCAGGTGTCTCTGTTGTAACAATTCATTCATATTAACAGTACATGTATCCCTTAATATCTTGGAATTAAAAATAAATAAATAATGAATATGCATTGCAAAAGTGCTTAGAATAGCCCCCTCATCAATTTTACATTCACTTATTTTTAAGGTTTACTTATCCTTTCAGCAGGGTCTGTAAACAGAAGCCAGCTTGGGCACTGTCAAAATGGTGAATTCGCTTTTTAAAGGGATTTTTGGCGCTAAGATTCAAATTTCTCGTCGAATGATGACGTCCTGATGCTCGGTGTCATTACGCTGGAAAGTGATGCCAGCGTCACTTCGAAGATTGGTGGCGTTACCGCCGGATGCTCCACCTCAACCTGAAAGAAACACCGGAGGATCTCCCTCCGAGTCTTACATTACACTTTAATGCATTTGGCCAAAATAGGCGCACGTATAACAACTGTTGTGGACGTCAAAATTGAAATGCGTCAAAATAATGTTGACACCCATTGACTTCTCTGGAAATTCGCAAATCACTAATAGCCAGCACTTCCCCCAGATCTCACCCTCCCAGCCTTGATCAAGGCCACAACTACAGGAGAGATAAGAGCGTGGGGTCTGGAGGGGGTTATGTTATGACTCTATGAAATATCAAAGACAATATTCCATTAGATCTATGGCCCACAAGTGCATTCTCCACCTTCCAAGGCAGAAAAGTGAGCGAGCGACTGCTGGGCCTTGGTTGCCATTACTACTTGGCCAAGCTCTGATGGAGACTTCTAAGAGATGGCTACATTTCTGATCTGTTACTAATCTGGATTAAATGAGGTACAGCAACCCAATTCATATAGCCATGCAGTGCAAATATGAATATATTCCAACACACTCATGCTGTGAGTCACTGACAGATCTCCGCTGCTCTCATTAGCTGATTCCAACACAAATCAGAACTTTGCAATGCATTACACACACTCACAGCATGGATGTCTTGTTTGCAGCAGGAACACCACAGTACACTCTTAAACCACTTATAGATGGGAAATGATGAAAAGCAATAAAAAAAAAAAAGTTTCAGCATTTGGAAAGGATTCCCCCCTATTAATATTTTATTTGGCTCAGAATAAGATTCTTTTGTTCTTTTGCTCTTGTAGGGGTCTGGTAAATTATCCACATCTAATAATATTGGCAGGCAAATCCCCAGTGGTATAGACTCCTAAATGGGCCCTAACAGGGGAAATATTTTATTATTCTGCTTTAAGCTATGCCCTTGGTGTTCACACAGTGACCAGTAGATGGCACTGTGCTAAAGTATAAAACCCTTTGTAGCCATGTGCTCAAGGTCCATCTTGTGCTGGTTCTAGCCTGAGAAGGCAGGCAGAGCTTGAGTGGAACCTAGATAGGTCAGGTCTAGTAAGAATAGGCTATTCACTTTAAGAGGGCATTCTAGGAGTGACAGATAGACAGGTTATTTAGCTGAACAGCCTAAGGCTCCGATGACTCTTTTCTCTATTTTTAGCATTTTTTGACAAGGCAGGAACAAGTTGGCCTTGGTGCCAGGTCAATAGTGTTCTGAGTCTATTCTTCCAGCAGAAATGCAGGTATCATTGAATTTGCCTCAGCTGTGTTTTCGGGGATGTTTCTTTCAAATTCAATCAATGCTTGTTTTCATTTCACATAAAAGGACAGTGGGCAGCGCATCCTGAGACACTTTTATAAGTTCTTAAATAGAACTGCATTATGTCAAAAATTCATTCTTCCTTTTGTTGTGTGCCAAATTAATTATATAAATGTTCTTATTTATGGATCATATTTTAAAGGGCCGTGGTAAGGACACTGGTAAAGATAATATCATTAACCTGATACATGCAATATACTGTATTCATATATTTACATATACATAGAAAAATTGCTGTAAGAAGTGACCATTGTAAAGCACAAGGCTGAGTTACACATGGAAGTATTAAAAGGGATAATGTACCCCCTACTGTAAATGATAAGGATATTAGAAGTCACTGAGGGGTTCTGTGACCATATAAAGGCACAAGGCTGCAGGCTGAGTCATACAGGGAACTCTGAGTATCACTCATGTATTATTAGGGATAATGTACCCCCTACTGTAAATGATAAGGATATTAGAAGTCACTGAGGGGTTCTGTTCTGTGACCATATAAAGGCATAAGGCTGCAGGCTGAGTTATACAGGGAACTCTGAGTATCACTCATGTATTATAAGGGATAATTTACCCCCTACTGTAAATGATAAGGATATTAGAAGTCACTGAGGGGTTGTTCTGTGACCATATAAAGGCACAAGGCTGCAGGCTGAGTTCTACAGGGAACTCTGAATATCACTCATGTATTATAAGGGATAATGTACCCCCTACTGTAAATGATAAGGATATTAGAAGTCACTGAGGGGTTGTTCTGTGACCATATAAAGGCACAAGGCTGCAGGCTGACTTATACAGGGAACTCTGAGTATCACTCATGTATTATAAGGGATAATGTACCCCCTACTGTAAATGATAAGGATATTAGAAGTCACTGAGGGGTTGTTCTGTGACCATATAAAGGCACAAGGCTGCAGGCTGAGTTATACAGGGAACTCTGAGTATCACTCATGTATTATAAGGGATAATGTACCCCCTACTGTAAATGATAAGGATATTAGAAGTCACTGAGGGGTTGTTCTGTGACCATATAAAGGCACAAGGCTGCAGGCTGAGTTATACAGGGAACTCTGAGTATCACTCATGTATTATAAGGGATAATTTACCCCCTACTGTAAATGATAAGGATATTAGAAGTCACTGAGGGGTTGTTCTGTGACCATATAAAGGCACAAGGCTGCAGGCTGAGTTCTACAGGGAACTCTGAATATCACTCATGTATTATAAGGGATAATGTACCCCCTACTGTAAATGATAAGGATATTAGAAGTCACTGAGGGGTTGTTCTGTGACCATATAAAGGCACAAGGCTGCAGGCTGACTTATACAGGGAACTCTGAGTATCACTCATGTATTATAAGGGATAATGTACCCCCTACTGTAAATGATAAGGATATTAGAAGTCACTGAGGGGTTGTTCTGTGACCATATAAAGGCACAAGGCTGCAGGCTGACTTATACAGGGAACTCTGAGTATCACTCATGTATTATAAGGGATAATGTACCCCCTACTGTAAATGATAAGGATATTAGAAGTCACTGAGGGGTTGTTCTGTGACCATATAAAGGCACAAGGCTGCAGGCTGACTTATACAGGGAACTCTGAGTATCACTCATGTATTATAAGGGATAATGTACCCCCTACTGTAAATGATAAGGATATTAGAAGTCACTGAGGGGTTGTTCTGTGACCATATAAAGGCACAAGGCTGCAGGCTGAGTTATACAGGGAACTCTGAGTATCACTCATGTATTATAAGGGATAATGTACCCCCTACTGTAAATGATAAGGATATTAGAAGTCACTGAGGGGTTGTTCTGTGACCATATAAAGGCACAAGGCTGCAGGCTGAGTTATACAGGGAACTCTGATTATCACCGAGCACCACAAACTATCTGCACGTTTTGGCTGAAACAACTTTCCATATCTTTAAACTGCACAGTTTTTACTTCTTTTATTTATCATCTGATTCACCTTGCCATGAAGGTTTCCTGAGTAATGGGGCCTTCAGCAAGTAATTCAACAGTTTCAGCCTTGAAATATGAATTTGTTCAACAATCTTTCCACATCATTTTCTATTTTATTTCCTTGTGGAGAAATGAAAACAAACAAATAACCAAATAAACAAACTGAAGGAGAAGCGTGAAAGAACAACACAATTGGTCTATTAAGGGGCAAAATGGATTATGTTTTTATCTACAATGTTTAATCACTTTCATTGGACGGATTTTCCATTCCTTGTTTTCTTGCCATAAAAATAAAAGTGTTTCCTATTTGGATTTCAGTTTAATCTGGTGATTAACTCATTTTGGCTTTAATACGTGTCATGGGCTCCAGCTGCCTCTTTGTGTTTTCAGGATCATCTATAGACAGGTCCATGAGTGTTCATAGGTCCATTGCCTTTGATTCTGCTTTCTCCTTTTAAAAAATATAAACCCTCCAAACACAGTCATGTCAAATCGTTCAGAGTGCTCTTCTGAGTAATTTTAGATATGTTTCAAGGTTTATAAAACACTCTTAATTGACTCTTCAAATTGATCCAGAGGATGGAGAACAAAGCCCACAGTTGGTCAGATACCACCTAAGACTCACATGCTCTTTGTTTAACCCACCAACAAATCAATTGTGGTCATCTCTGTTGGTAGCATATTAATCCTTCCTCTACTGATATCGACATCTTCTATTCTCCAGCCTCCATGGATGTCCTTTTGAAACCTGCTTTAACTGATGGAAACGACTTGGACAAATAGGACAGAGATTCAGCTGTCAGACATAGTAGGTGAAACCCAACTTTGAAAGAAAGGTTTTGGTGACCTCCCATCTATGAACCTCAGCTTGCCAGTCACAAGGATGTTGGTAGATGCCAATCAATATTTAGCATTGTTATCCAGTTTTAATACAGTGAAATAATACAAGATTTATACAAGTACCCAAACAGAGCTGGGGTGCTCCCAAAAAGATTGAGAAATGGATGATCATACCAACTGGACAAAGTCATGTTGGATCTACATTTCTTTAACCCCCTTTTACAAAATGATGTGATTCTGGGCTCTTACTTATCTGGTGCACTAGATTTTGGGCCTATAATGTATTCCTTAGGTTCTTATCTCATCTTTCAGCCCCTAACACAAGCATTTAACCTTTATTTTAAAACTTCTTAAGCCATTATTCACCAAGACCTCAAATGTATTTATTTACATATCAGCAGAGAGAGGACATGTGCATTTCATATTACTCTATGGGTCCGGACTGAGAATTAAAATAGGCCCTGGCATTTCAGGTACACAGAGGCCAAATCAGCCCACACAGAGGCCCAAACTGCCCCCACCAGCCCACTAAATACTGACTTTCTATGGCACCTTATAGCAGCCCCTCTGGCATTTGCCAGACACCACAAATTGCCAGTCCGGGCCATACATGCCCTTTCACTGCCTCCACATTTGTGCCCGACATGAGCAGCCAGTCTGACAGTGGAACATGATGTTTTGATTAATGAACAAGAATTACTGAATATTCATTTATGAATGAAACAGACAGATTTCTGTTTAAAGTTGACTGGATGTTACTGCCTTTCCACTTTGACAAGGCATTGCTAAGGATAACATTTGAGTGAATTCCCACTATATATATAATATAGAGTTCCGTGAAAGCTATGAAGACACATGTTAAGGCATGGTTGATTACTGTATGTTTCACTCTGCATGATATATTCTGGACTAGTAATTACTAGCCTTTAGTGATGGGTGAATTTATTCGACAGGCGCAAATTCGTGCCGAATTTGCACGATTCGTCATCAGGGAATAAATTCACGAAACAGAAGTGAAAATTCGCTGGCGTCTAAAAAAATGGATGCCGGGGTCAAAAACGGACACCGGCATCAGAAACGGACGCCAGTTTTGTGAATTTTTCGCCGTTTTGCGAATTTCGCTGGAAATTTGCAAATTTTCCGGTGAAGCGAAACGGCTCAAATTCGCCCATTACTACTAGCCTTGATAATACTAATATATGCATTCTGATCATTTGACAGTGGATCATTTAGATTATTGGTAGTGATGGGCAAACTTGTCCCGCTTCGATTTGCCACAAAATCCGAGGAATTCCAGCAAAATGGGCGAAAAAATTTGCGAAACACGAATTTTGATGCCAACGACAATTCTTAGTTAAGTTAAGTTAACTAAGTAGAATTGAATTTTTAGAGTTTTTAGCATTCAGACTTTAATAAATAACCCCCTAAGTGTAATCATCACAATCCTTGATTCTTTCCTTCATCAGTAAAAACTCTAATTGTTTGTCTTGGTGCAAACTGTGAACTGCACAAATAACTAGTTTGTTCTACAGGCTGGCACAGGCACCAAGCCAACCCAGGAAAAATACCAACTAAAACTGTGAATTTGCTGTTGTTTTATGCCATTTTCCCTGAAATTGTTTTATTTAACTTCCTTCTTATTCTTTCAGGAACTGAGAGTTCAACAGGGTTTAGGAATAGATTATTTTAGTCTCCAATAATTTGTTTGCACATTAATATATGCTTTTATAATATGGCTCAGTGTTCTCTGTTTTACTGGAAGGAATGTGACACGGTGAAATAGTTTTTATTATGAATAAATCCTTCATTACTGAACTGTGGGGATGTGACCAAAGCACTGAGTTCTTTACACTATACACAGGTTATTATTATCATTACTGCCAATCACTGATCTGTATGTAACACATTACACCTACACTACAAAATGACCCTCAACCTGCTCCACAAATCTCCATATATATAGCTATAACTGATGCCCTCCCTAATCCTAACATAGGAATGTACTAACATAGGAACCTGGCAGTGTCCCTGAATAATATATAACAAAACTGCACCCAGCAGAGTTTTTATTGCAAATGTAGGAATGATGATAAGCAGCTCAGTGACCCAATATCTATATTGAATGCAAAAGTAGGGCACAATCATAAACAAGGAATGGCAGTTAGACTATTAAATAGACCAAGGGAGATATTAAAATATTTTATGTACCTCTAACACAGTTTTTCCTCCAGAAAACCTGTAGGTGATTAAAACTCTTTAAACTAGCCATTTGTGCCCAGATGTGGTTTAGACCATTACGCCCAACCATCTAGACATATATGGAGGGTCGGGTGGGACCATTTCATCCAAACATCTTGTGATCGTATTTCACTGCAGAAAAGACTTCTTTGGAGATGTCATCTTCCAAAGCACCAAGTGAGTGAGTGCCTGGGGCATCAGCAGATGATGATGTGAAGAAGATCTGGCCCTGCAGTTCTGATCATTAAGGCCAACATGAAAAATGGGAATTTGACCACCTTTACAATACCGATCAGTTCAGCCTGCAGGTGGTCTGTTGGATGGGAAGAGTATTAAACACCTTGAAAGTATGGACAATTTCCCAATGGATTATTTTGCTTATCTGCTATGAGATGCCCTATTTTAAAGGACAAATTACTCTTGGTGCATCTATCCCACAGCTGTAACCTCAGATATAGTGCCACATCTACACACACTATGGCCAATTTTATCAAGAGCCAAATAACATAGTTACATAGTTAGATCAGGTTAAAAAAAGACCAAAGTCCATCAAGTTCAACCCCTCCAAATGAAACCCAGCATTCATACATACACACACTGACCCCTCCATACACTCACATAAACTATATATACTCATACACTAGCTATAGATTTAGTATCACAATAGCCTTGGATATTCCAAGAAATCAGACAAGCCATTCCTAAAGGCATTAACAGAATCCGTATCACAACATCACCCGGCAGTGCATTCCACAACCTCACTGTCCTGACTCTGAAGAACCCCCTACGTTGCTTCAACTGAAAGTTCTTTTCCTCTAGTCTGAAGGGGAGGCCTCTGGTACGGTGATCCACTTTATGGATAAATAGGTCCCCCGCTATTTGTCTATAATGTCCTCTAATGTACTTGTAAAGTGTAATCATGTCCCCTCTCAAGCGCCTTTTTCCAGAGTAAACAACCCCAACTTTGACAGTCTCCCCTCATAATTTAAGTCTTCCATCCCTCTAACCAGTTTAGTTGCACTTAGTCTCTGCACTCCCTCCAGCTCATTTATATCCCTCTTAAGGACTGGAGTCCAAAACTGCACTGCATTCTCCAGATGAGGCTTTACCAGGGACTCATAAAGAGGCAAAATTCTGTTTTCATCCCCTGAATTTTCCAGCTATTTTTCCAGTTTGCTGCCCAGTTTTCCAGTTTAGACAAATCACTCTGCAATGTGGCAGCATCCTGCATGGAACCTATAGTTCTGCACAATTTAGTCTCATCTGCAAAAATAGAAACAGTACTTTCAATGCCCACCTCCAGGTCATTAATAAACAAGTTGAAAAGCAAGGGACCTAGTACAGAGCCCTGCGGTACTCCACTAACAACACTGGTCCAATTAGAAAATGATCCATTTACCACCACTGTTTATAATCTATCTTTTAGCCAGTTTGCTATCCAGGTACAAATACTATGTTCCAGGCCAACATTCCTTAATTTAACCAGTAACCTTCTGTGTGGCATTGTATCAAATGCTTTATCAAAGTCTAAGTACTGTATATCACATCCAGTGCCATCCCAGAATTGAGATCTCTGCTCACCTTCTCATAAAAGGAAATTAAATTAGTCTGACAAGATCTATTACACATAAAAACATGTTGGCACAAACTCATAGTTTTATGATTGATTTGCAATGAAGTCCAGTATCTTATCCCTTAATATCCCATCAAACAGCTTTCCTACCACTGATGTCAGAATAACCGGCTTATAGTTTTGAGGATGAGAACAGGATCCCTTTTTGAATAGCGTCAACACATTAGCAACACGCCGGTCTCTCGGCACCGTGCCAGACCTCAATGAATCGTGAAAAAAGCAAAGCAAACCGCTTTACTTATTTTTCAGGATTCATTGAGGTTTGGCACAGAGCTAAACAGTCACAGAGCTAAGCTCTCTAAGTATCCTGGGATGAATCCCCATCCGGTCCCGGACCTATATGTTTTAGGAATGTAGGAGGAAACCAGAGTATCCGGAGTAATAGAATCAATCCAGCCATCCTTCAGAACTGGATCCACCATTTAGATTCAACAGTGATTTATATGAAGTTATTTATCATAGTGAGAAGAAATTGGACATCCATAATCCATAACTGACAAGATATCCACTTAACTTATCACTGAAGGTACTAATGGACTTCAATGGTGTTTTCTCGTGATAACAAACAAACAGAGTTTTCTTATCCAACCAAATTTGGCCCACTGTGTCTGAATATAAGGGAGTAGCTATCTTTTTATACCCAAAAACAGAAAGCACAATTTTCTTCTATTTTATTTCTTGCATTAGAAGGTGGTTTAGCTTGTGCTTAGCATTCTTAATTTAGCAAGTGTTGCTATGGTTATGGTCTCATTGTTGGGTACTGAAAAGAGCTTGAAGTCTACAGGAAGGTTTTGAATTCTGTTAAATCTCTCATTCTTCCAGGTAGAGTTAATTCCTGATGTTGCCTCTTATAAATGCCTTAATATAACTAGCAATCCATTGGAGCTAGAAATGCTTTGTTCAGTTGTAAGGGTTTATTTTAGTTAGTGATTGTTTATAGATTTAAACTCTGAGCTACAGATCCTTTCTACCGAAATTTTTTTTATTTCTGAACACATTGTTGAAGGTAACCATCAAGATGTTGCTTGTTGAAATTGTTTTTAATTCATGTAATTTTAGGTTTCTTTTTTTAACACTGGTCACTGATTTTCCAGAGTATTTTTAGCTACTGTTTTGCACATATTCCATCTCAATGGAACATCTCCAGATGGAAGACTCACTGCTGAGTTCCAAACTGTCAGGGGATCAGGGGCCACTATGAGACATCTGGGACCCTTTGCTGGACAACCGACAAGACAGGTGCTGTTGATGTGGGTTAGTCGTCTTGATTGTTTTGTTACCTCGCCCTGCTGCACACTCAACTCCACCCACGTCATTGACCTCCAGTGTACCCAATTAATTAATTAAGGGGATTTATAATCCTGCTTCCTGCAACCACAGGCACTCAATTATTGAAGCTCCCAAGCCTGATCCAGCCTGTTACCTTGTCATTCATACGTGACCCCTGCCTGGTTCCCTGTTTTTCCTGCTCTGACTCCTGGACTCAACTATGCCCACCTCAGTGACCTACAGTGTTCCCAATAAATTAAGGGACTCTATAAGCCTGCTTCCTGCAACCATTGGTGTCCAATTAATGAAGCTCTCAAGACTGATCCAGCCTGTTATCTTGTCGTTCCTGCTTGACCCATGCCTGGTTTCCTCTTTGTTCCTGCCTCCTGTTCCTGAGCTCCAAAATCTCTGCCTAGTTCCTGTTCATGATTACTGTTGACCTCCTGGTACTGAACTTGCCATGTTTTCTGGACTAGTTGTTGCCTCCAGTCTGCCCTTGACCCTGGCCTGCCCATTGGGTTCTCCTTGTCAGCTGCCTGCCTCCAACCTTTCAGAGGACTTGTGTATTTCTTTGAGCCTGCATCAAACCTGCTGTATCGTTTCCTTAAAGAAATCTCCACATTCTTATAACATGTCATCTTATAACATGTTCCAGTTTTGTATTACCAATGTTACACAGCACATAGGCTCCTACCTGCCAGCCACTCCCCGTTGGCCAGGCCTGACAGCAGGAAAGGCTGAGAGAAGGTCAAGGCCAGGAATAGCAAGAGTAAACAAGGCTCAAAGTCCAAAGTCAAGGCAATAGGTCAGGCAAGATTCGGGTCAGTGGCAGGAATAGGAACAAGGTAACAGAAGAACCTACCATGGACAATGTGGACAACATGAAGTTTGAGCAACAAACTGGCAATGTAAAATTGGTGACAGTGGAATTCATGGTGTCTAGTGGGTGCCTTACGTTGCAGATCATGTCATTGTAGAAGATGAGAAAATCACAATTTAAACTGAGAATGTTCAGTTCTCCATAACTTGATTCTACTCATTGTTTATAAGCTTTTTCTGCAGGCATTGTACCATGCCTAAATAGGAGACCTAAGCTGTCTTGAAAGCCATCATTGTGGTACGTTAGCCAGTAAAAGGCATCACTTATTGTGCATTTTGCAACGAAAAACATCTAAAATGCTAGCATACAGAGTTTAATAAAATGACATATGGCGTTTGAACAGTTATTAAAGGAAGAGATTTCCAGTCCTGGAGAGAGGTGTTGAGTGCTGTACTCTGGATTTTAATCTAACCAGAGAAACCCCAGGGGCTTTAAATGATTCACCAGTTCTGGATGAAAGCTAACTGTACATAACATTTACAACTGTCATTTATATTTCTGACAAGCTTGTGTCTTTGATGTGGATTGAGTTTTAAATTACTTTTTATGAATTTGATATGTATATATCTATAGATTTTTTTTTTTTACATGTAATATTTTGATTTTGAATGGAGATTCTGAGAGCTTCTTCAAAAATGTTAGCTACCATTTCTGATCTACTGACTTGTGAGATTGATGTGCAAATACTGTACTGAGTGTTTAGCCGTCTTAATATTGACTTTGCAAAGACAAAACCAGAGTTTGCGTGAAAGTTTGCTGGGTGTTTGCTGGGTTCATACGATGAGCATATAAAAGGAAGAGAGATACTGCAAAGATTGAAATTCGTCTTTGAAACAGACTTTTTTTTTAAGAAGTTGGAGGCAAGAAGAGAGGATGTAAAATATAGTAGGGTAAGGTGGCCAACACTAAGGGGCAGATGTATCAAGGGTCGAATATCAAGGGTCAATTAACCCTCGATATTCGACTAGGAATTGAAATCCTTCGACTTCGAATATCGAAGTCGAAGGATTTAGCGCAGAAAATTCGCTCGAACGATCGAAGGATTATTCCTTCGATCGAACGATTAAATCCTTCGAATCGAACGATTCGAAGGATTTTAATCCAATGATCGAAGGAATATCCTTCGATCAAAAAAACTTAGGCAAGCCTATGGGGACCTTCCCCATAGGCTAACATTGACTTCGGTAGCTTTTATCTGCCGAACTAGGGGGTCGAAGTTTTTTTTAAAGAGACAGTACTTCGACTATCGAATGGTCGAATAGTCGAACGATTTTTAGTTCGAATCCTTCTATTCGAAGTCGTAGTCGTAGTCGAAGGTCGAAGTAGCCCATTCGATGGTCGAAGTAGCCCAAAAAACACTTCGAAATTCGAAGTTTTTTTACTTCGAATCCTTCACTCGAATTTAGTGAATTGGCCCCTAAGGCAGGAACAAATTGTAGGGTGTCAGTGAATGTTGGGGAACCCAATGTAGACATACTCAATATAAAAATAGTACACCACAACGTTTTTGCCCCAGCTCCTACCATGTCTAAGAAATCCCTGAAAAGGTTCAAGATGGAGCTCTTTTGTTCATTGCAACATAAATGATGAAATAATCTGATCCATTAATCCAGTACCTTGGATTCTTTATAAACTTGGTGCATAATTGCAAGTTCCGCATTTGTATTTTTGACATGTTGCAAGAGATCAATATACACTCTTATAAAAACACTGCATATATCCCCTGAGCAGAAACTCAACCTTGTGGAGAACAGGACTAAACATACTATTCTTAATAACTGTAGAGTCTGAACCATATCCTCTTGCTACTCTACTTACAGAGTGCACAACAACCATCTTACAGGGAGACCTCACCTACCTTATGTTGGAGTATTCTTGTGCACGATACAGATACTACCCCATTATGAAATACAGTGACGTATAGTAACAATTCCTTCAGGGGTTCATGTGAAACATTATAGCCATCACAGTGTAGGCAGCAGGAGAAACCAGAATCCAGAGGCAGAATGAATGTTCTCAAGAACATAGTTCTGGATTGAGGGAGGACTGATGTGAATCATTTACGATACCAGCTGCAACTGTGGTTGCCCAAACATTGACACCATTCGTAAAAGGGGCTTGAGTCCAAATATGCTCCTTGAGAATTCTGAACTACTCAGTATATAGCTACATTATGTATATGTGAAACCTGAACAAGTACCCAAATGGAATTCAAATCATTTGAATACACAATGGAATAAAGTACTTACAAAAATACATTTCTTGTTCCCTCAATACAGCTTTACACTCATCTAGCTTGTATTGTCATTGCCTTCTTGGTTACCCTATCTATTTTCCTGGTGCCATAATCTGGGATTTCATTGAAAATATCACAAATGTAACTTCTCTGCCTTTTCTCATATTATTGTACCAAGGGCTCGCTAAGTGATTGATAAGAGCACTGGAAGTAAATCACATCAATGAGACGTCCTGCCAGAAGGATGAATGATTATTGTAAGTGTAATCACTTCACCTGGAACCAGTGAATCATTTAATTCACGAGGGGGTTCCTACTGTTCCTTTTATAGCCCAATATCTTCTTCATTTCTGTTTTATGCCTGTCTGTTCATGATTTCTCTCTTTTATATATTATTTGTTTTGTAGGATATCTCATTAAACAGTCTCTGATAATACAATGGAATGGGAAAATATTGGATTGGGTGCATTAGGGGTAGTGGTTAAAGTTGGGTGGGGGGGGGGACTGGAATAAAATGAAACATGAAAAATGAAATAATAAAAAACAGTGTTCTCATAGTGTCTCTCCCTAACCCCTAACACCACAGAGGTAACCATCAACTGAGGCGTACTGTATGCTTTGGATAACGTGACCAATAAATTTGGGCAGAGGTCTTTTGTTACTTAGTTGAGATGTGATTTACATTTTTGTGATTAAATAAAAAAAAATCCAAAAAAAATTAAATGTAACTTGTTCATCCAGTGTCTTTATTTTAAAGGTAGGTGACCCAAGGCCTCATTTCACCATACTTCTCATTAATCCCCAGTTTTGTTACTTATGCCCTATAGAAGGGAGGTTTCTACAGATGGTCCTTTTTAGTTTATATATTGGGAAGGAGCACTTCTTTGGTCTACAAAGTACCAGATGTATCAAAGTTTGTACAATAAGATAATCATTAACCTTTGAGAAGTCTGAAACAGGGACCTCTTGAATGGATAGCAGTTTCTGTCATAGCATCTTCATAAGTGTTGTGTGTTAGGTAGGTCCACTTAAAAAGAGCAGTATTGGGCTCCACCATGGAGTATTAGTGTGGAGTTATTCACCAACCCACCTCCTGCATAAGGGCATGGATCACAATTTGGTAAGGGTCTCCATTATGACTGATGAGAGTAACCTTTCACAAGTGGGTGTCTGGTCAACTGTATACTGTGTGACCTTTGTTATACCAACTTTGCCAGGAGTTCCCTCTCTTTATACAACTTATGTAATTACAGGGTCCCTAGGCCCTTTGGGGAAACCTCCCGTTTACAATAGATAACAGAACTGGAACTTACTAAGCCATAGAGGAAATTACCCTCAAATTTCATGCAAGTATGGGATCCATTATCTGGAAACTGATTATCCACAAATCTCAGAATTATTGAAAGGCCATCTCCCATAGACTCAATTTTATCCAAATGATACAATTTCCTTTTTCTCTGTAATAATAAAACAGTAGCCTGTACTTCTTTCCAACTAAGATATAATTAATGGAAGCAAAACCAGCCTATTGGGTTTATTTAATATTTACATGATTTTCTAGTAGACTTAAGGTATGAAGATTCAAATTGCCAAAAGATCGATTGAAGGATTTTTATTCAATCAAAAAAAAGCTTAGAAAAGTGCTGGGGAAGGTCCCCATAGGCTAACATAGGACTTCGGTAGTTTTAAAGCAGCAAAGTATGAAGTTGAAGTTTTTTTGAAAGAGGCAGTACTTGGTTTATCGAACGGTCGAATAGTCGAACAATTTTTACTTCAAATCGTTCGAATCATTCGATTTGATCGAATTTGATCGAATTTGACCAATTCGATGGTCGAAGTACCCAAAAAATTACTTCAAAATTCGAATATTTTTTCATTCGAATTATTCACTCAAGCTTAGTAAATCTGCCCCCAAGTAAGTCAGCTTTAGCTTGGAGATTTGGAAGAACTATAATAGAGCGATGGCTACAATAGATATATGCTGCCGACTGTTCTCAGCTAATGGTGGCCTAGTAAAAAAAAAACTAAAAAACCCTCCACAATAATGGAAGAACATCTGGGAGAGACTTGGGGCAAATTCACTAAGATGCGAAATTGCGCCAGGCGCAACTTCGCCGCACTTCGCCAGGCGTAGTTTCGCCAGCGCTCCGCAAATTCACTAAAATCCAAAGTCGCGCACAGGGGTAGTGTAAGGTTGCGAAGTTGCGCTAGCGTTGATTCACTATGTAAAGCGAAGTTACGCTAGCGAAGGCTAATTTGCATACGGCGCCAAATTCAAATTTCAATAGAGGAACACGTATCAGCGCTACAAATGGCTAGAAAACCTTCAAATCAGCAAATAAAAATTTTATTTTGCCCTACACATGTGCCCACTGTCTAGGTAAGTTGCCATGAGTCAGGAAATGTAGGGGGGAAGGAGGGGAGCCCCAAAAATATTTTCGATCTTTTTCAGCCTATCACCCATCATGTAGAAAACACGCCAGCGTTTTTTGGGACTTAGAAAAAAATTTGACTTTTTTTGAAACAATCCCTATCTACTCTATTGCGCTTCGCCAGGTCTGAGGTGGCGAAGGAAGTGTAGCGTAAAAGGTAGCGTTCAGTACACTGCGCAAGTTAGTGAATTTGCGTAGTTACGTCGCTAGCGAAAATTCGTCTGGCTTAAGGGTGCGAAGTAACACTAGCGAAACTACGCCAGCATTCGTGAATTTGCGCAGTAACGAAAAATCCCAAACGCTAGCGAATTAACACTAGCGTTCGGCGCTTCGGCGCTTAGTGAATTTGCGCCAAGGTATCCCAAAATTGTATTTTGCACTGAAAAATCTCCCATGAAAAAAAGTCACTGTGAAAAAACTTTTGACTTCAATGTGCTTTTCATATTTAAGGCGAAGCAAAATGGGACAAATTTGCTCATCACCACCAGTAGCCACAAAAAGGGCCGGGATAAAGGGAAGTTTTAATATGTTGGCGCTCTAAAAATACATGGTAATAATAATAATAATATAGGTAGACTATTATTAGCCATTAAAATAACTCCATCATATTCCAGCCTTCTACAGACTGCCATCTTTAGAGCCTCAACTGTGGATACTACAAACTGGAAGCAATGGAGAGTGCCCGTGGCATCCAAATACATGGTTGCCAATGCATTCGTCTGGCCTTCTCTGATGAATGCTGCACAACTGTGTCTAATAATACTGGGGAACCTTGTATCTACCACTACCCTAGACCTGGATGTAGCACCAGAGTTCCCATAGGTGGCTTGTGCTCAGTAAATGTGCCGTTGTTAATGTGCAGTGATAAAACTCCACTCCTGAAAATGTTAGAGGCATCTTCCAACAGGGACACGTATGGCTGCAATTGTGCTGGAGTAATGGAAAAAAGGCTGCATTATGGGTAATAAACGTGGCTATTTGCTCTTTTTAGTGAGCATGCTGTAGAAAAAACAATATCTGAGGAGACCTCATAACTGGCATTTGGCCTCTGTTTTTAGCACAGCAAATAAGCATGGTCTCCAAATCTTAACTGGTTTTCAGACAGCCCCCCCACCCGTTAGTTGCTTTGGCTCCCTGTGGGGCCCAGTCCAACAATCTGGGAATCTCTGTAGGCTATTTTCACTGCTATGAATACTAAGTTCCACTAAAACTTCTGGGAAATGTAAACTGAAAATCGGCCTGATACAACATGTTTTGACTTTTGTTGGTGAAAAGCTATTTCTCAGTCAAGTTCATTGAATACATTGTTTGAACCAAAATAAACAGAATTATTTTCTGTCTAACATAATATAAAATCAAGGGAGCTGCCAAGGCAAATAAGGTAGAACCATCCGTATAATAACGGAGTGAGCTGTCATTACTACAAAACTTTTTGTTAAATCATTTCAGCACTTGATGTTGATATTTGATATGGGATTTGGGAATATTAAGTGTTCCCGTTGACAGACTTTTCACCACCGCTGCCTTTGAAATCCTCAGTTATTGTGGGAATCTTGACACGGCAACCTGATTATTGCATTTACAGTATTTATAGTGTTGCTCAAAATGTGTATTTATGCCGTAGTCTACCTTTGGCTACAGGCCTTTTACCAAACATGCATACTGCAGTTTTTATAGTGCCATACAATACAGTGAATAAAGTACCCCCTCTTGTAAAATATAAGGATATTATAAGTTACCGAGGAGTTTCATGACCATATAAAAACACGAGGCCGAAGGTCATGGAACTTCGAGGTAACTTCTAATATCCTCATATTTTACAAGAGGGGGTACTTTATTTATTATAAGACAAGTTTCAGTAAGTCATGTGACAGAAATGACATCAGAACTCACCGTTTATAACTGATGACATCAGAACTCACCGTTTATAAGGATATAATTTACAAGATATTCATAGCTTTTGTGTATTATAATATTATAATCAACACAAAACTTACAATTAGGTGTCTTTCCAGAAATGTTCTTGTAACAAATGTTATTAACCCACAGATGATGATACTATCTTATTTCTTACAGAAACCCCATAGGAGAGGGCCCCATCCATGTGCCAATGTGGTCTGTGCATGATGAGATTTTCAAACATGTCGATCTACTTATGCATAATAATGACTGGACACAACCACCCCATGACCACAAGCTCCGGCCAATAGGCTGCTGACCTGGCCTGGAGGGAGTCTGCAGTTTTTATTGGCCCATGTGTGGCCACCTTAGGAAATGCACATTTTCTGGCAATGACATGTCGGGAGACACTGCTGTTATGGACAGAATTACTGAGACCGTTCTCCCTAAGTCACTGTACCATAGTTACTCTATGTAATACAGGTATGGGATCCGTCATCAGAAAGCTCTGAATTATGTAAATGCCATTTCCCATAGACTCTATTATAATAAAATAATCCTAATTTTTCAAAATGATTTTCAAAATTGTAATAATAAAACAGTAGCTTGTACTTGATCCCAACTAAGATATAATTAATCCTTATTGGAAGCAAAACCAAAATCACCACTCTGGAGAACCAGTATCATCAATCAAGTGATTCTTTATTTGGTAGCACTACATGTTTCGGATCTATCTGATCCTTCCTCAGGTGCCAGTGTTCACCTGAGGAAGGATCAGGTAGATCCGAAACATGTAGTGCTACCAAATAAAGAATCACTTGATTGATGATACTGGTTCTCCAGAGTGGTGATTTTGGATTTATGAAGATAAGGAGAAGTGGCGGCTCCTATACTCTGGGAGGAACCTAACACTATAAGGACAGAAGAGGGCTCTTACCTACACCTGATCCAATTATTTTGGAAGCAAAACCAGCCTATTGGGTTTATTTACTATTTACAAGAAGTTCTAGTTGACTTAGAGCATAAAGATCCATAGCCGGAAAACCCCAGGTCCTGAGCATTCTAGATAACAGGTCCTAAACCTGTACAATCATTTTACAGCCAATATTAGGTTAACAGTTTGTCTTTAATTGCAGTCATATGGCTGAATCCATGAAAACCTGGAACAAAGACAAATAATGATGTAAAGAAGAAATACAGCGGAAAAAAAACTTGGATAATAAACACCTTTATGACCTTTGGAAGAAAACGTAATACGAATAAAGCGAACAGTGCAAATTGGTTATTGAATATCTCTAGGCAAACAAATGAAGTGGAAGAAATCTGAAAATTCACAGATATAACAAATAGGACTATATTTGGTTATAAATGACTGTATATCTTTCTAGACTTGCAATAAAATGAACTGGTGTTTATGAAACTATCCACATGTGACATTTCAGTTTCTTCACCACCTTGATGGTTTTTCCATTTCTATTCCCAAAAAGGCAATTACACCTTCTCTATATCATTGTCAGACAAATCTTCCTCTATTACCTCCTTTTGCTTAAATCTCACACTGTTACGTTCCTTTCTAACAAGAAAAACAAGAAAACCCAGGGGACCCCAAAGCTTCCTACCAATATGATTAGTTGAGATATTAGACATGGTCAGACTTTGCACTTTTTATTTTTTTACCCCACAAATATCACCGTTTTCATGCATGATTTGCAATGTGCCATTCTGAAATTTTAGAATTTGATATAAGAAATGCTCCTAATCTATAATTACAAAGCAAAGTCAGTGCTGAAAACCTGGGAGAGGAGGGGACAGTAATATTTTTACCTCTACACTACACGATATTTCTTTTCTCATTTCCCCTTTTGTTTTCTTCTTTACTCCCTCCTTTATTCTTTCTGTTCTTGTCATCCTCCAACGCTTCTCATTTTTCTCTTACAAATGCCCAAGGCTGTATTTACACGACCCTAGGCATCGGACCTTACAGCACTCTTCCAACATTCGGAATGATGTCACGTGCACCGCCAAAATATGACTTCTGGATTCACTAAAATGGGCCCACACACCAGCTAGCACTTACTGCACACTGGGTGTCATGTTGCTTATGGAAACATTGTCCTCCTTAATAAATGAACCTCCAAAATAGCATTTACAAGACTGTTTAATTAGTTACCAATCGTAAATATTGAACAACACAGGGTTACTTACAACTAAGACTCAGACTGTTGCAAATGAACCCAGAGGTGTTGCTAAGTTCTCAAAGTCATGGGGTACAGGCCTACCACATTTAAAGTGGGATAAGTCTGTATTACCTTAAAACAGAGGTTTTTGGACCCTGTTTGATCAGGCTCCCCTTTTTACTTTATGAATCTATTGCTTACTTAGCTATTGAATCATTGTTATAAGGATATCTAGAGCAGCTACTTCACCCCAAATCTCACCCTGTTTGACCTTGAAATTTATTTACAGGATTATCTTGAGACCAAATAGGCATTCTCCACCAATCTCAATCTTACTGGCGAAGTGGACACCAGCGCAACTACGATTCTTAGTGAATGTCCCACTTCAGGCCTAACACCTCCCATGACCAAAATATTCAAAAATGCATATACAAAGATGTATTTGGAACAACAAGCCAGGTCCTTGCCATAAAAACTATTGTATGGCTGTATTTGTATTGAACTTGAACAGCCCTGACTTGCTGACAAGGCTTTTTGGGAATTTTTTCGTTAGTACTCCTAGAAAATAGCCTTAGGAATGAAGATGTAGATGCTCAGTAGCCTCTTGCTTCATGCCTTGTTTCCTGGCCAAGATCCCATATATTGTCAGGATATCTGTTTCTAATCTAACGCCATGTAAAATATTACCTCCCACGTGCACATCCTAATTGTTTATCTGAAAGGTAATTCGTTTACATTTTTTTTCCTGCTTCTAGAAGACGCTTGAAGAAATGCAATAAAAAAAAAGAGAGCAAGGAATTTATCTACTTAATGCAAACAAGTGCCCATCTTCCAAATGACTAATTGCAGTCCTTCAGCACAATTATTCTAAATGTATAGGCATTGCTGCATTGTAATCAGATGAAATTGCTGTTTTGCTTGATCCTTTCTAATAGTGATTCCAAAGCTGAGAATCTGGACCCTCTAAAGCTGTATCTTTCTAACCTTTATGGTTTAAGCCCCCTTTTGAGGTTGAACTCTAAATTAATTATCAAGCTTGATAAAGGGCCACTGTTTGGCTTGAAACATTATAACTGTCCTGATCACAAAGCCAAAAATAGCAAAATAAAGGCTTTTTAAACTAATATTCCGGATGGTGCTGTCTGCTACAGTGTGTTAGAATATTCTATTATAGCTAGAATCTCAGCCATAGCAAGGAGGACCTGCAGTTTACAATGGGGATCAGAATACATATCAAAACAAGAAAACCAAAAAACACTTCCTTGCCCCAATTTTTTTATTGTCTAATTCTATGTAAAAATTTATGTGGACTTTGCAGATGTTACATTTGCCCAAATAAAGATCCTGCTTTACCCCAAACGTCATGCTGCGTTCTTCTTTTCACTTAGCCAGAGATAGATTTTTTTATACCACTATTTGTATGTTTTCAATACTGGTTCATTTTCCCTATAGTAGTGCTGTCCAACTTCTGTGGTATCAAGGGTTGGAATTTTTCTGGCCTACTTGGTAGATGGACAATAATGGAAGACAGTGTTGACCACTCCCTCTTTAAACCTCACCCATGTTATCACAAGAACTTTTAAGACCATGTCCATTTTAATGGTGGTAGCACACCAAAAAAAAAACCAAATGGTGCTCACTGCAGGGATAACACTCATATGTGGAAAATATAGTCATACCCTTAAATATACCATAAACTTACCCTTAAATCGATATGACTCCATACATCCTCCTCCCCTGTGGCTAAAACAGCACCCCCAGTACAAGATTATACACCTTAGGGGCCTTTAACAACCATTTCCAAATGCAACAAACTTAGAACAAACCCTACCAGGCTCACATCCCACAGGGTAGGGAGTAGGGCAGGCAAAGTATGGCACACACAGGGAGCATAGGGCAGACAGAGTATGACACACACAGGGAGTAAAGGCCAGGCAGAGTATGACACACACAGGGAGCATAGGGCAGGCAGAGTATGACACACACAGGGAGCATAGGGCAGGCAGAGTATGGCACACACAGGGAGCATAGCACAGGCAGAGTATGGCACACACAGGGAGCATAGCACAGGCAGAGTATGGCACACACAGGGAGCAAATGCCAGGCAGAGTATGGCACACAGAGGGATCCTAGGCCAGGCAGAGTATGGCACACACAGGGAGCATAGGGCAGACAGAGTATGACACACACAAGGAGCATAGCACAGGCAGAGTATGGCACACACAGGGAGAATAGGGCAGGCAGAGTATGACACACACAGGGAGCATAGGGCAGGCAGAGTATGGCACACACAGGGAGCATAGCACAGGCAGAGTATGGCACACACAGGGAGCAAATGCCAGGCAGAGTATGGCACACACAGGGATCCTAGGCCAGGCAGAGTATGGCACACACAGGGAGCATAGGGCAGGCAGAGTATGGCACACATAGGGAGCATAAGGCAGGCAGAGTATGACACACACAAGGAGCATAGCACAGGCAGAGTATGGCACACACAGGGAGAATAGGGCAGGCAGAGTATGACACACACAGGGAGCATAGGGCAGGCAGAGTATGGCACACACAGGGAGCATAGCACAGGCAGAGTATGGCACACACAGGGAGCAAATGCCAGGCAGAGTATGGCACACACAGGGATCCTAGGCCAGGCAGAGTATGGCACACACAGGGAGCATAGGGCAGGCAGAGTATGGCACACACATGGAGCATAAGGCAGGCAGAGTATGGCACACACAAGGAGCATAGCACAGGCAGAGTATGGCACACACAGGGAGCAAATGCCAGGCAGAGTATGGCACACACAGGGATCCTAGGCCAGGCAGAGTATGGCACACACAGGGAGCATAGGGCAGACAGAGTATGGCACACACAGGGAGCATAAGGCAGGCAGAGTATGGCACACACAAGGAGCATAGCACAGGCAGAGTATGGCACACACAGGGATCACAGGGCAGGCAGAGTATGGCACACACAGGGAGCATAGGGCAGGCAGAATAAAGTAGGAGACAGGAAAACCTATCAGGAAAGATGGACAGTTCATACTGTGCTACATACAGTGACACAATGTTTATGCCCCTCCAGCAGCTTGTCTGAAGTGTGAACAGGTGAACAATGTGGGCAGCAAGGTAGGTTGCCAATATCAGAGAATATTATCTGTTTGTTGCACCAGAGAAGGGAAATCTAGAAAATTCAAAGCATTTCAGGCACATTATGTATAAACTAATTAGAAAATAGCTTAGCATACAGCCACAACTGATATTTTACAGCTATTATCTCCATCAGAAGGATTACCATTGACCTATGGCTGTTTCTGTTATTAAATCTTGACAGCAAGAGTAAAGGCTGAGTGACGAATCTAAAACTGAATACAAGTGGTGCACAGGTCGCCGCATCTGCTTTTGTTTCTTCATGAAGTTTGTGGTGTTTAATGAGATTTACTTAATGAGCAAATAATAAAGCTCACCAGCAATTAGACAGGCCAACAGCATGGATTTCTGCACAGATGCACAATGCACTGATCTTCTATGTTGTTTGACACATTCATGGGTTCTTGCAGAGATCTTCAGGACATTTGGTTCCATGGGTTGGAAATATAAATACCGCAGTCTTTTTGGTATAAACCCTGTACATCATAGCAAGGAGGCGGATACACCAAATCATTGTGATAAATAATGATAAAGTTTAAGGCATATCCAAGCAGGCCAGGATTTGTGGAAAGGCCACCTAGGCCCGGGCCTAGGGCGGCAGGATTTTAGGGGGGCGGCATGCTGCCCAACCACACCCATATTGGTTTAAAAACATTGGATGCGCCGAAGATACAATCATTTTTTAAATTTCCTGTGCGCCAATCCCCATTGCTCCGGTCCAGATGATGAAAATTTGCACGAATAAAGGGGAGGGGACAGGGGCGGCGAATGGCAGTGGGCCTAGGGGCACCCGATATGTAAATCCGGCCCTGTATCCAAGGTGATAGATACCTGTACAAGAAACAACTTTAATTACATACTCAATTTGGTTTGAAAAAAGACAAAGGTCCATCACGTTGAACACCTCTAAATGAACACCATTGTACAAACATAGCCATACCTAGCAACAATATCTAACCGCAAATAGTGTTCATCTCAAATATGGACATTAATGTCAAGGATCAGCTTCTACAGACATCCAATAATACAATTAAGTGCTCACCTTCAATAAATACCTTCATGGTTGACTTCTTCTAGGAGTATCTAGGACAGAAAGCTACTGTAGAGGAAGTAACAAGTTAGCCATCTCTACTACGAGGAATTGTACCTAGGCCCTGTGGGAGGGAGGTGTTTCCATAAGGCCCAGGGGTAGTGATTGTAGTTCATGTCTCCAAGTCTATATAAGAAGAAGGAGCACGTGGTTCTGTCTTTTTCGACTTCACTTAAGGAAAGGGATGGATACTGGTGGAAAGTCTGGAAGCAGAAGGTCCCAGCATCAAGTTATTCCTCATGCAAGGGCGAATTTGGATATCAGACAGGAAAATCGCCTTTTATAGCACAGAAAGTACAATTTTGCACTAGCAAAAATGAGCAATTCTGCACTAGCAATGAGCCCCCTCTGGACCCCTGGCACCCGAAATTAAGGTAAGTGCGAGGGGCGGGAGGGTGGAAACATTGTATACGCCAGAAACCTGTGAATAAGAAGCAATTAGTGGTAGGATAGCACCAGTAATAGAACATGTGTTCAGTTTGAGCTCTTACATGGAGACCATATATTTACTCTGAGCACCTTTGGAGATCAGGTAAACTCAGGACAGACACCTGGGAACTTGGTGTACGATGTGAAATTGCATCACAACTATTTGATATACATTGATAGCTCCAGTAATAGAACATGTGATATATGTTTTGTGACAAAAAGTACCAGCCCAAGGCAGCCACAGCCCTTTAGCAGTAAAGATCTGTGTCTCCAAAGATGCCCCAGTAGCTCCCCATCTTCTTTTCTGCTGATTCACTGCACATGCTCTGTGCTGCTGTCACTTACTGAGCTTAGGGACCCACTCACAATATACAGTACACATAGAATAGAAATGTCACAATATAAGGCTGATTAGTAATTAATACACATAATTACTACATGGCAGCACAGAAACCAGTGCAATTAGCATCAGAATTTAATAATCAGCAAACCTGTAGCATCAGCTTATATTACAGCCAGGGAAGCTCATTTTCTGCTGGATAATTAGTGACGAGCCCTAAGCTTAGCTTCTCAACAGCCAATCAGAGCCCACTGAGCATGTGAGTGTCACAGACACTTTCCAAGATGGTGACCCCCTGTGACAAGTTTGAAGTCCTGGATCATTGCTGCTATTGACAAGCTCAAACTTTAGCCTCGTGCAATAAGTTCACTATATAAAGTATGATATTTTTAGCCATAATAACTTTTAGGCTTTAGTTCTCCTTTAAGCAGCTGGAGAAGGTATCTCCAAGTATCTATAGAGCTACTCAAAATCTAACTTTCAGCCTGGCTCCCCCATCTGCTGCTTTGAGACAACATAAAGGACCATAACCATGGTTTGGTAAACTTGGCTTCTCGGCTTTAGTAATAGGACAAAGTGCTTATTATTATATCATGCGATACCATTGGCAACTAGTGATGGGCAAATCTGTCCCAGGTAACTTTGCTGGAAAATTTGCGTAACGGCAAAATAATTTTGTCAAAATTTTAGTCACAATTATTTTGATGCGCAGCGCGATCATTTTTACACGAGCGTCAATTTTTACATGCAGGACTTTTTTGTCCAAATGCATTAAAATCAATGGGCGTCAAAATTGTTTTGAAGTGCAACAATTTTTATACAAATAACTTTTTTGTTGCAGCAAATTTTTTGCAGGAGAATTTTTGCAGCAGTTTTGTGAAACAATTCATAGGTGATGAAATGCAGAAATTTGCTGCGAATCCATGCCTGGCGAATAAGTTTGCTCATCACTATTGGCAACTGTACCAGCATAAGTCAACACAATTCTGCAGAAAATGGACCCATTTCAGAATATACAAAGAGCCTTATTTTCACTTCCAAAGTTCATGGAAGGATATGCAGCTCTAGAAGATCTTCAGGCTAATAAAATAATTAATTCTCACTGGCCAGCTATTGCTTTATTTAATTTATATTTTATGATGATGACATATCAAATTATTGGGTTATCCAGCTCTTTCATGTTCTTTTTTGTGCAGACAAATTCTCATTTTGTAAGGATAACTGCATCACTGAATAATTTGAGGAGGTTCTTATAGGGCAAATGTACCATTTTAATAAATATTCTTTGGCTTGGACTGTCTCATCCTCTAATGAAAGGTTAAGTAAAGGTTACATTTATCTGCCAATTACTACGATTAAACCCAAGCTTTGGTTTAATCTTAGGGATTTTTCAAAAGTTGCATTATTTATAATGGTTAATAATGGTTAATTATTAGAGACTTACTACATAGCAAATTGTTCTACATTGGTTGCATGGTGGCCCTCAAGTAATATCTGATGGGTTTGGGATCCTTGTCTAAGGCACCAGCCACAAAAAGCCACCCACGTGTAACTTATTGAAGGATTGTTTTGCATTTTAAAAGAAATGAGAGACCAACTACTACAAATCAAATTGTTCTACGCTGGTTGCATGGTGGCCCTCAAGTAATATCTGATGGGATTGGGATCCTTGTCTCAGGCACCAGCCACAAAAAGCTAACCACAAGTAACTCATTTGAGGATTGTTTTGCATTTTAAAAGAAATGAGAGACCAACTACTACAAAGTAAATTGTTCTATGTTGGTTGGATGGTGACCCTCAAGTAATACCTGATGGGTTTGGTGTCTCAGACACCAGCCACTTACTAGCAGGCAAACTCTAAGCTGGGTGGCTGGGAAGTGGGTCAACAACTCCAGGTCAGGAATGTCAGTATAAAAAGCAGTGGTCGGTATGGTAATATCAAGTAACATAGTAACTAGGGATGCACCGAATCCACTATTTTGGATTCGGCCGAACCCCCGAATCCTTCGTGAAAGATTCAGCCGAATACCGAACCAAATCCGAACCCTAATTTGCATATGCAAATTAAGGGTTGAAAGGGGAAAATATTTTTTCCTTCCTTGTTTTGTGACAAAAAGTCACACGATTTCCCTCCCCGCCCCTAATTTGCATATGCAAATTAGGATTCGGATTCGGTTCGGCCGGGCAGAAGGATTCGGCCAAATCCGAATCCTGCTGAAAAAGGCAGAATCCCGAACCGAATCCTGGATTCGGTGCATCCCTAATAGTAACATAGTAAGTTAGGGTGAAAAAAGACACAGGTCTATCAAGTTCTATCTTTTAACTCTATTTTAACCTGCCTAACTGCCAGTTGTAGCAATGGAGACTGTAGTTTTTTAATTACCCACAAGCTCTGGATAATTGGTCCCTGGTTCATGCAGATACATGCCAGAGGCTTTATCCAGAGTTATCCTATGGGTCCAAAAAGACACTGTAGGAACAGGACACACCGGCACAGCATGGGTGCCGGTGTGTCCTGTTCCTACGTTGTTTTTGAGGTTGCCCATTCCCTCTGACATCGAGCACCTGGGAGTCGCTGAAGTCTGGACGGCCAGGGTGTGCGAGTGTAAGTCTTTCTTTTTCCAAAAAGACACTGCCATGGGACCAGCTGTAGGTAGCAAGGGGAATGAGCAGTTCCAGTAGATGGAAACATCCATACATTTCAAGATGGCAGAAGTAAAGGTGGCTATACACAAGCAGATTTTTTTACTTCTAAACGACCGATTTCAGAACGTTCCGATAATATCGATAACCTATCGGATGGTTGATGGTGTACCAACGATCGTCTCGACATCATCGTTCGCAAAATTGATCGGATGAGTTTAAACATTTTAGTCGTTCAAGGATAAAATCGGGCAGTCGTGTGAATTACAGATGTAACGCTTTTCTGGCCTATCCCGCCAATTAGGGGTTAAGGGTGTCCAGCTAGTGTATGAGCATGGGTTACACTGTGAAACTACACTCAGGGCGGAGCCTTCGCTAAATGGAAGCTTCCCCTTTAAGATGGTGGTAAACTACAACCCACAGGCATATAAGTTTAAAAGATAGAATAATGGACGCCAGGAGGTTCTTTAAAAAGTGAAAACAGTGTGATGCTTTATTAGCACAACAATAGGGCAAAACAATTGACCACAGGTTTACTCACGCAGGAGCTGTAGTAGGAGTTAGCATATCACAGAGGAGACAGGATAGCATTGATGATGATGCAGCATGTACAGATGTCACTCCTCAAGTCAAACAATAGGAAGAATATCTCACTCCCAAAGACCAGCGACCAAAGTGAAACAGGATCGATCAAGTAGGGGTCAGGCAGTGCTCTGCGAACTGAGTTCCCTATCACTGAGTTCCCTACACTAAAGGCACCTTAAAAGCCTTTGGGAGGCTACTCCCTGCTATTCTCCTTGTTGGAGCACAGAACTGCTCATGCTACTAAAATCTGGCTATCTCTCTCTCCTAGAGAGACTATAACAGGATCTGCCCTAATGATAGCTAATCCTCATTCACGGGATTGCCTGGTTCCCGACTTAAGCACCAAAGGTACAGGTCCCTTTGGGGTAAATGGCTTACTGGGGCCTTGGTGATCCCAGGCTCAATGGGAAACACCAGCAGCACAGACACCAGGAGCCAAAGAGGAAGAGGCCACTCCCTACACAACACTATATAGCAGTGTGGCAGGGGAGTGTCATTACACTCTTTGTCCAATAGGTGTAGATGTAACGCTTTCTTGGCCTATTCTGCCAATTAGGAGTTAAGGGTGACCAGCTAGGTAGTGAGCATGGGTTACATTGCGAATCCTCACCCAGGGCAGAGCCTTCGCCAAATGGAAGCTTCCCCTTTAAACTGTAGTTGAACTACAACTCACAGGCATATAAGTACAAAAATAGAATAATGGACGCCAGGAGGTTCTTTTAAAAGGTAAAACAGGAACAGATTTATTATGCCAAAGGCAAATGACCACAGGTTTACTTACAATAGGTCTGAGGACACAGCAGGTGGAATCACTTTGGACAGTAAAGGTTCACAGTCAAACAGATGCGACTCCCAAAAGATATTGCAGACAGGTGTACATCAAATCCCAGTTCGACCAACGTTGCACAGTGAGGGGATCGGGATCAATCAGGTAGGGTTCAGGTAGTCCTTTGCTCACCTACTGCCCTAACAACTGAGGTCCCTGCTCTAAAGGCAAACAGGCCTTGTGGGAAGCTACTTCCTCCTACAATCCTTGTTGGAGCGACAGCTGCTCTTTCTGCTACACCTCTCTGTCTTTCTCTCCTAGAGAGACTATAACAATAGCTTACTATGCTAGCTGGTCCTCGGTCACGGGGTTACCTGGTCCCCGACTTAGCACTAAAGGTGTCAGGTCCCTTTAGGGTAAAGGCTTTACTGGGGCCTATGGTGATCCCAGGCTCAATGGAGATTCACCTAGCAGCAGCACCAGGAGCCAAAGAGGAAGAGGACACTCCCTGCACAACACTATATAGCAGTGTGGCAGGGGAGTGTCATTACACTCTTTGTCCAATAGGTGTGGGTGTTACACTTTGCCAGTTACAAGGGCTTGGCCCAATAACAAGGGAAAAGAGAACTACATACAAAAGGTAGGGGATTAACTCTATAGGGATAGGATATCCTATAGGTCCCTACATACACCCGGGGGAAAAATCCATTTCGTCCCGACAATGGTGAAAGGATATAAACACAATAGCAACAAAGTGAATATATAAGTGCAAACCAACAATACCATTGAACATCACTCTTCTGGTACCCTCTCCTGAGGAATACCTGGTAACAATGGGTACTGTGGAGAAAAGAACAGTAAAGAGCAAAAGTGCAATACTGTATTGGATAAGTTTCAGTGCAAATAACATCAGTTGCATAACTTTATTACATTCATGAGGTCCTTAAAGGAACACTCAGGCACTTGACTTACGAAACTTGAACCATCCATAGTGTATCAGGAGGTCCAGGCACAGGCTTGGCTGAAAAGAAAATTTTAGCATACATTTCTTTTCACAATTGAACACTCATTTTCAGTGCAGTTGAGTTACATGACCCCACCATAACCAAAAGCTTTATTCCATAGCACACCCCCCCCACCCAAGTGTACAAAGTCACTGAGAGCCACTTGGGGAGTAGTAAGGCGAAGAATAAAGGTGCTACTCAGCGAGTAGTTAGAGGTAGAAGAGTTTTGGTGGGGGCTCAGCAGTCTTTGTCTCATGAACCCAACTATTTACAGTTCCAGACAATGTTCAGAAGTCCAGAAATGGAGCAATGAGTGAACAAACACAAAATGAAGAAGGCCCAAAACTTGGGGCATCAATCTTGAAGAACAATGAAGAAGGCCCAAAACTTGGGGCAAATCAAACGACGTCCTCAAGTGTAAACAAGTCATCTCTAAGAGGAATACTCACTCATAGAGGCATACTGAAAATGTTACAACACACAGGGTCCAGCCGGATCCACTGTGGACAGCTCAAGAAATCATCCCATACTTTTCCAGGGTATGTTCATAGGACAGATAGTAGGAAGGGTGAGGTTTCTCTACCTTCCCTCCATTAGGCAGAGTGGACGCCAAGCTGAAGAAGCGGTCCTCTTGAAACTTCCCACAACTTTTAACATGGTGTTTTAAGATGGTACGCCCATACCACCATTCGCTGAGGGTGTCACAGAGGAAGACCATGTCACGCTGCCGCTTCTGTGGATCGCTCTGGAACAATCCCTTGGGTCCCACATCTGTTTTCTTTAACAGTTCTCCATACAGCCATTCTTCCAAATTCTTCTCCACTTCGTCATAAACCCACTCAGGTGCATAGGGCATTGGATACCCCCAACGGTCACGGACACGGGCATTGATAATACGTTGCACCCTTGAAACTGTGCGTGCCTTCTTGGGGTCGGCCCTTCCCTGAGCGACCCAGAATCCTTGAGCCTCTGGAGAAAGCAATGGTTTAGACAAGCAGGCAACAGGCTGCTGAGAACTGGAATACTCTGATGGAACCACTGTGGATGAAGCCTCATCCTCAGGTGCAGTGGTTGGCTTAGGAGTAGCAGGCCTAGGCATGGCAGGCTTGGGTGTGGCCGGCCTAGGTACAATATCAGGGTTCCTGCGCATAGTACTCCCCCTCCCTCTGGAAGGAACACGTGGCTTCCCCCTCAGTGTGGCTGCATCCCCACTAGCGCCTACTCCCTGTGACTGGGAAATAGACAAAGCCTTTAGAGGTGTGGGCAGGCTCTGTATGCTGGGTGGCCGCACTGAGGAGAGGTGATGAGGATATGCGGGAACAGGTGCAGGAGCAGAGTCTCCTGACACTGAAGACAGTCCATCTGTGTCTGTGGCGATGGATTTGGTCTTTATGCCCTTTTTAGGATCAGCATAAAGTACATAGGGACCTAACCAGCACTCGTGAAAGCAATGGGGGCACGAAGAGTGGAAATTACAGGTCTCTGTGGATAGTTCCCGGGTACAGTGCCCGCAGTAGGGAACAACTATCCGGTTAAAGTGGACATTGAGCTTTTCACCATATGTCCCGGCCCAAATATATCTAAGGCCAAAGTCTACATCTTCTATGTCCTCATCCGAGAACAGCGGGGCCCCAGACAGGTTTTCCTCCGCATCCGCCCAACCTTCCCAAGAATGGTCAGCCATAATAATGGAAAAGGGTTTTACCGGCAAGAAGAATGTAGGTAGGAAGTCCTCCACTATACCCGCAGCCGCAGGGTATTTAGCAGTGAGGTCCGGAAGGTCTGCACGTGGATGGGCCACAGCCGTGGTCCGTGATGGTGCAGTACCTTGAACAGGAGCGATGCTGAAATCCTCCGGTTTGCTGAAATGAGAAACGGTAGCAAGCAGGTACCGCTTGGCGTGAAGGGTGGAAGTGCGGGGAAACTTTCTAGGCAGCCGCCGGAAGTCCACAGGCACAAACAGGTGGAGTAGTGATGCACACGTCCTCTCTCTGCAAAGTCCCTTCACAAAATGGCGGCGGGACGTGACGTCAGGGACCGCCTTAATCCCAAAGCGCGCCAACAGGTTACTGCGCGGGAAAAAGATTGGCGCCAACGAAATCTCGCGCTAGCGAGACTTGAGCTATGGCGCAGGCTCGTGTATCGGGAAATAGAACCTCCAAGCCCGAACCCACGACCCTGAGATACTAGGGAAAAACACCTAGCAAATTTAGTAGAAAGACGTGCAGGCAGCCTTTTGCCAATCGGGTCCGCCGCCTGTCACGAAAATTTAAAGCGACAGTGCACAAAAACACTAAATCACAAAAATACAAAAATAGCCTGGATTTAGGGGCGTGGCCCCACGTTGGGCGCCAAAATGTAACGCTTTCTTGGCCTATTCTGCCAATTAGGAGTTAAGGGTGACCAGCTAGGTAGTGAGCATGGGTTACATTGCGAATCCTCACCCAGGGCAGAGCCTTCGCCAAATGGAAGCTTCCCCTTTAAACTGTAGTTGAACTACAACTCACAGGCATATAAGTACAAAAATAGAATAATGGACGCCAGGAGGTTCTTTTAAAAGGTAAAACAGGAACAGATTTATTATGCCAAAGGCAAATGACCACAGGTTTACTTACAATAGGTCTGAGGACACAGCAGGTGGAATCACTTTGGACAGTAAAGGTTCACAGTCAAACAGATGCGACTCCCAAAAGATATTGCAGACAGGTGTACATCAAATCCCAGTTCGACCGACGTTGCACAGTGAGGGGATCGGGATCAATCAGGTAGGGTTCAGGTAGTCCTTTGCTCACCTACTGCCCTAACAACTGAGGTCCCTGCTCTAAAGGCAAACAGGCCTTGTGGGAAGCTACTTCCTCCTACAATCCTTGTTGGAGCGACAGCTGCTCTTTCTGCTACACCTCTCTGTCTTTCTCTCCTAGAGAGACTATAACAATAGCTTACTATGCTAGCTGGTCCTCGGTCACGGGGTTACCTGGTCCCCGACTTAGCACTAAAGGTGTCAGGTCCCTTTAGGGTAAAGGCTTTACTGGGGCCTATGGTGATCCCAGGCTCAATGGAGATTCACCTAGCAGCAGCACCAGGAGCCAAAGAGGAAGAGGACACTCCCTGCACAACACTATATAGCAGTGTGGCAGGGGAGTGTCATTACACTCTTTGTCCAATAGGTGTGGGTGTTACACTTTGCCAGTTACAAGGGCTTGGCCCAATAACAAGGGAAAAGAGAACTACATACAAAAGGTAGGGGATTAACTCTATAGGGATAGGATATCCTATAGGTCCCTACATAGATGTTACACTTTACCAGTTAGAAGGGCTTGGCCCAATAACAAGGGAAAAGAGAACTTAAGCAAAGGTAGGGGATTAACTCTATAGGAGCCTTATAGATCCTATAGGTCCCTACACAGATATTACAGAACGATCGTTGTTTGCGCATGTCAGGATTGGAGCACAAGCAAAAACATAAACATAAACAGCAGGACCCGAGTGTTCTTTGCTGAAAGCTTCATTTCATTTGTAACCATCGTATGTTAATGTATAATCTTTTGTTTCTTTTGGCAAACTATACGATTATATCTGTTCATATAATCGTTCTCTGTGGGTGGCATATCGTATGGTTAAATAATCGTCAGTTGATCGTTTAACAATACGATCGCAGAACAATGCCCGTGTATGGCCATCTTAAGACTTTATCTTTATTTCCAATCTAAGGTCCAAACTTTAAGGGCCCGATTCACTAACGGTCGAATATCGAGGGTTAATTAACCCTCGATATTCGACTAGGAATTGAAATCCTTCAACTTCGAATATCGAAGTTGAAAGATTTAGCGCAGAAAATTTGATCGAACGATCGAAGGATTATTCCTTCGATCGAGCGATTAAATCCTTCGAATCGAACGATTCGAAGGATTTTAATCCAACGATCGAAGGAATATCCTTCAATCAAAAAAACTTAGGCAAGCCTATGGGGACCTTCCCCATAGGTTAACATTGACTTCGGTAGCTTTTATCTGCCGAACTAGGGGGTCGAAGTTTTTTTTAAAGAGACAGTACTTCGACTATCGAATGGTCGAATAGTCGAACGATTTTTACTTCGAATCCTTTGATAGTCGAAGGTCGAAGTAGCCCATTCGATGGTCGAAGTAGCCCAAAAAATACTTCGAAATTCGAAGTTTTTTTACTTCGAATCCTTCACTCGAATTTAGTGAATCGGCCCCTACATCTAAAAAATATTCAAAAATAAATATACCGGAGCCATGTATATAGTAGGTATAGTGGCTGATACAGAGATAAGGAACATTGGTGCAATCTATGGTCTGTGTTTGTAAATAGTGTATAAATTCCCTTTAAATTCTGATCTAATAGATGTGTTGCCATACAGGACTGCAGTAGTTAATAAATGTGTCGTTTGTAAGGCGAGTATAATATTCAGGATTAGGGCGATGGGGCACAACGGACACATATTGAATTATTTGCGAGATGTAATGAGGCGATGCGTTTGCTCAAGGAATGGTCATTTCCTGGCAAAATCACCTGGGTAATCATATTACCATGGAAATGAAATCATTTGTGGTGGAACCACCAGTATATTGATGGAATTTGTTTAAAAAAAAAATTTAGAATGAGATATTTCATGGACACAATGTATGCGCAGGACACGGTGTGCCTGAGAATGAATAAACATGATCTGCCTGCGAATAAGCTGTTTACATCTGACCTCTGCCATATATAGAATTATGTTATTTATATATTAAGTAAACATAAACATACCACAAAAAGGAGTTTATAGTTAAATTTAAATGTATTTATTTACTTAAAATAAATTTGTTTATATTCAGTTTTGAAATCTGGCATGGGGCTAGACATAGGGGTAGATTTATCAAGGGTCGAAGTGAATTTGAGGGAATTTTCAAAGTAAAAAAATCTGAAATTCTGAGTCATTTTTTGGATACTTCGACCATCGAATAGGATACTACGACTTCGAATTTGCTCGAATTCGATTTGAAGTAAAATAGTACGAATATTCAACCATTCGTTAATCGAAGTACTGTCTCTTTAAAAAAAACTTCGACTTCAATACTTCACCAAATGAAACTTGCTGAAGTGCTATGTTAGCCTATGGGGACCTTTTACAGCAAATTTTTTGAAGTCGAAGGAAAAACGATCGAACATATGATAAAATCGTTCGAATCGTTTGATTTGAAGTATTCAATCGTCCGATCGAATGATTTTACTTCGGCCGCAGAATACACAAATTCGATGAAAAAAGTTAGAATTCGATATTTGAATTCAAAGTATTTTAATTCGATTGTCGAATTTTGAAGTATTTTTAACTTAAAAAGTCGACCCTTGAAAAACCTGTCCCATAGTGTCAGTTTCCCAGCTGCCCCCAGTCATTTGACTTGTGCTCTGATAAACTTAATTTTCTCTTTACTGCTGTACTACAAGTTGGAGTGATATCACACCCTCCCTTCCCCCCCCAGCAGCCAAACAAAAGAACAATGGAAAAGTAACCACATAACAGCTCCCTAACATAAGATAACAGCTCCCTAGTAGATCTAAGAACAACACTCGATAGTAAAAGGCAAGTCCCACTGATTCAGTTAAGTAGGAGAAACAACAGCCTGCCAGAAAGCAGTTCCATCCTAAAGTGCAGGCACAAGTCACATGACTGGGGCAGCTGGGAAACCGACAATATGTCTAGCCCCATGTCAGATTTCAAAATTGAATATTAAAAAATCTGTTTTCTCTTCTGAGAATTGGATTTCAGTGCAGAATTCTACTGGAGCAGCTCTATTAACTGATGTGTTTTGAAAAAAAAACATGTTTATCCATGAAAGTATCCCTTTAAGTTCTCCATACAGGAGAATGAAGAGTTGGGGAGTTTCCCTCTGGTGAACTATGGTGAACTCTATATTACTCAATGGGAATATTTTTTTATCTTTATTTTAAATGTAGTTTTTTTTTTTTTCATTTCTCTTTGCATGGCTTCCACTAAATGCAACAATTCAAAATATTCTCTAAAACCTATCTACACCCTGCCTAAAATGGGTCAGTGCAGGGTGTGATTTATTTTTGGACAAGAGTAAGGCAACAAATACCATATGAAACATTATAGATAGATAGACTCTATTTTAATCAAATCATTCACATTTTTTTTAAAAAAAAAATGTTCTGTAGTAATAAAACATATCTTAAAGGCTAAGTAAACCTTTAAAATAAGTGAATGTAAAATTGATGAGGAGGCTATTCTAATCACTTTTGCAATGTACATTCGTTATTTATTTATTTTTAATTCCAAGATATTAAAGGATACATGTACTGTTAATATGAATGGATTTTGTTACAACAGCGCCACCTGCTGGTCATTTTTTCCACCAGTCTGACCAGCAAGTAGTCAAGGAAGAAGTTGTCAGGAGAAAGAAAGAGGCTGCTCTGATGTTCTTCTGCTTAGGAAAGATTTGAGAAAGGTTTCTAATTTTATTCCTAAGCAGAAGAACATCAGAGCAGCCTCTTTCTTTCTCCTGACAACTTCTTCCTTGACTACTTGCTGGTCAGAATGGTCAGAAAATGACCAGCAGGTGGCGCTGTTGTAACAAAATACATTCATATTAACAGTACATGTATCCTTTAATATCTTGGAAGTAAAAATAAATAAGTAATGAATGTAAATTGCAAAAGTGCTTAGAATAGCCCCCTCATCAATTTTACATTCACTTATTTTAAAGGTTTACTTATCCTTTAGCAGGTCCCATACCTATACTTGCATCCAAAGCCTATCCTTGCCCTTCCCTAAAGTTGAGCTCAGCACCAGTGTATCCATTCTAACTCGTCATCTGAACTGCACACAAATGTGTCTATTGATGCAAGAGGAACCCTGGATCTACCACAACCTTCAAGCTGGTGATAATTCCAAGGTTTCCTGTGTACAGTATCCTACATAAAATGATTGCCATCAACGAACCTTAAAAACTACAAAGACCACGGGTGCCGGAGCCAACCTTAATAGTGATAGAGACCATTAGGGGCAAAACAAGCTTTGTGGGACCCATATTTTACATAATATATCATTGTGTGAATTATGACATTTCAGCTGTTAATGAAAGGCAACTATCAGCACCCTATATCAGCCCTGAGCTTCAACAACAATAAGGGACTGCTGTTTAAGCAGCCATGATGTTCTACCTATTTCCTACTTCCCATCTTAGTCTACTGCAGTGATCCCCCAACCAGTAGCTCATGAGTAGTGATGGGCGAACTTCTCCCATTTCGCTTTACCGAATAATTTGTGAATTTCCCGTTCACGAAATGGCGAAAAATTCGCGAAAAGAACGTGAAATCGGAAAATTGATGCCCGTGTCCGATTTTGGACGTGTGTCTGTAAAGTCCCTCATGTCAATTTTGACGCTGGCGTTAAAGACAAAGCAAATTCACTAAGCGCCGAAGCGCCGAACGCTAGCTTTAATTCGCTAGCGTTTGGCATTTTTCGTTACTGCGCAAATTCACTAACGAACGCTGGCGTAATTTCACTAGTGTTACTTCGCACCCTTACGCCAGGTGAATTTTCGCTAGCGACGTAACTACGCAAATTCACTAACTTGCGCAGTGTACTGAACGCTACCTTTTACGCTAGACTTTCTTCGCCACCTCAGACCTGGCGAAGCGCAATAGAGTAGATAGGGATTGTTTCAAAAAAAGTCAAATTTTTTCTAAGTCCCAAAAAACGCTGGTGTGTTTTCTACATGATGGGTGATAGGCTGAAAAAGATCGAAAATATTTTTGGGGCTCCCCTCCTTCCCCCCTACATTTCCTGACTCATGGCAACTTACCTAGACAGTGGGCACATGTGTAGGGCAAAATAAAATTTATATTTGCTGATTTGAAGGTTTTCTAGGCATTTGTAGTGCTGATACGTGTTCCTCCATTGAAATTTGAATTTCACGCCGTATGCAAATGAACCATCTCTAGTGAAACTTCGCTTCGCTTGGCGAATTAAAGCTAGCGCAACTTCGAAAACTTACGCTACCCCTGCGCGCAACTTCCGATTTTAGTGAATTTGCAGAGCGCTGGCGAAAATACGCCTGGCGAAGTGCGGCGAAGTTGCGCCCGGCGCAACTTCGCATCTTAGTGAATTTGACCCAATGGGTGTCTGAATAGTGTTGACGAATGGTGGTTTTGACGCGAGCATCTTTTCTGACGCACATCCATAAAATGTTGGAACACGGAAAATTTGCTCCCAGTGGCCTCAAAGCAGGTGCTTTTTTTTAAATCGTGGCATTGAGGCAAGTTTTGGTTGTATAAAACCCAACCTCCTTAAGGCTGTCTGTCCACATAGGGGCTAACAAATGGCCAATCACAGCACTTACTTTGCACCACACCAGAATATTTTCCATGCTTGTGTTGCTCCCCAACTCTTTTTACATCTGAATGTGACTCATGGTTAATAAAGGTTGGAGACCCCTGCTCTACTGCCACCATACATGGCATCCATCCACTCTTTCTACCTACAGCACATCTGCTATTTTGCATTGCCCTATTATGTGTCATGCCCTGATCAGTTGCCATTATTCTGAGCCCCTAAAGGAAGTCCTGCCATCTAGATGAATGTGTACAAGTCATCAGTTCTGTCGGGAAGGTACTAAAATACTGACAATACTAAAACAATGAGGTTTTTTTTTAAGGATAAACTGCACACAAGAGATTTAGGCACCCTGTACAGCAAAGAGGCAACATCTGTCACTTGTAATACATCACACCCCATTTCACCCAGTTAAAACAGGACAGCACTCTTAAAATGTAATGAAGCACGGGAACACATAGAGACACTGAATACTAACCAGCCCATCAATTCTAATGCCTCACTCTCTTTAGCAAATACTGTCGAAGGTCTGGCTGAAACAGAGACAATTAGGATTGGGTTTAGAAGATAATTCCAAATTAAGAATTGGTCATAATGAATGTGCGGACTTCTCCAAGCCGGGGAATGGGACGCGGACATCACAAGTGGCTCAATCTCTCCAATCAATCAGGCCTCATTATCGGGTTCCGCTGACATGACTGCAGTGATGGCCTAGAGCCAAGTCCTTAGTTAAGTCATTCCTGGCTTGATGATATAATGAAAAGAGGAAGAAGGATACATATGGGTACTGCATAGATCATTAGAAGTCCAAACATTTACACAGTGTTAGGAGGGTTATTAGATTATTATAACATTTGCAAGAAAATAAACCTGTCCTCATATTAAGCAATTATATGGGGGTTATAAAAGGGTTAAGTGGGCTACATTTACCTTAGTTCAGTAACCCACAGCATCCAATCAGATTCTCGTCTTCTTTTTTCTAACTAAAAACCATCTGCTGGTTGGTTGGACAAGACTTTTGCAATGTTACTGCATAAATCCCCAATCCCTCCAACTTCTTTATTTTACGTTTGCATTACTGTAACAAACAGGGGCCACAGCAGTGTCTTGGGAACAGCAAATAGTAGCGTTTAGAGTAGGGGGGCCAAGGAGGAAAGTAAGCTAAGACTGAGGCAGGACTGATGCTACAACTGAAATCAGACAGTTGAATAGGCTGTGGCAGAAGGTAAGATTACATGGTAACAACTTAGTAAGGTTGAAAAAAGACACACGTCCATCATGTCACGATCGCCGCCCGGAGCAGGTCCAGGAGCTCCGGGTGGCGCGTCCTCCCCTGCCGGCGTCGATCCCAAAATGGCGGCGCCCATGGCCGCCACGTGGGTAGCGGCGCCAGCGTGATGATGTCAGCGCGTCGACGTCGGCGCAAGGACGCTGATGACGTCACTTTGGCGCCAAATTCAAATATAAAAGCTATACCAAGACGCCAGAATGGCGCCCAAGTGTAGGATTCGTTCCTGTGTGTTTCCTGGGTTTCCTGTCTGCTGTTTTGAAGACTTATCTTGTTCCTGTTTGTTGCTGACCTCTTGCCTGGACTTTTGGACTTTGCTGATATTCTGCCTGCCCTTGAACCCTTGCCTGGACTTTGGTTATTCTTCTGGTTTACCCCGTGTTGGACACCGCGACCTTGACTCCCTTGTGGGCTTCCTCCTTGATCCTGACAACCTCCCTGGAGGGAGCATTCCGGCTCCCTGACACATCAAGGTCAACCTTAAGTCTGTAAATAACTTACCTAACTGCTAGTTGATCCATAGGAAGGCAAAACCCCAATTTGAAGCCTCTCCAATTTGCCTCAGAGGGGAAAAAGTCCTTCCTGACTCTAATATTGCAATTGGACGAGTCCCTTGATCAACTTGTACTATGAGCTATGTGAAGCACTGGCTTCAGGCTGGGTTTTTGCTTTCCTCTGTGGATATATGATAATGCATTTTAAGTTTTATTCGTCACAACAGAGGCAGGACCTTGCCATAGTAGTGCATGGGTAAATTTAGAAGAGGGAGAAAGGAGGTTCTCTCCTGTGACTGCACAGTGGTTTGATTGATAATGACGCTACTACTACTTTTGCTTGGTTACAGCCTGCTTGGATTTCCTATCATCAACACACTGCAGATTCAGGGTCGCCAGCAGGGCTACTAAACTTCTCTCATGGTGGGAGATGCAGCTCCTGCTGGTAGCAGATTTGGGGGCCATCCTCTCTGTAGATAGAGACAGACTAATACTCAGTGGCGGATATAAGGACATAGTGCTGATCGGGACTGAGGAACGACAGAGCACAGTAGCTGTTTCTTCTGGCTTTGAATTTTGCCTTGGGGTGAGGCTGCCATGGTCCTATTTATTTGATAAAATGTGAATATATGCTGTGGCCATTTTACCCCATTTCTGGCTCCTGGTATTTCATTAAGGTATGTAACAATGGGGTTCAGTGGGAGGGCTGAAAGTGAGGGTCAATTGAGGAGTCCAATTGTCAAAGGTTGGGACCCCTAATCTAGGGTAAAGAAGGAAAGCCACGATGCTGGTAGGAATATTAGTTTAACTGGCTTGATGAATTTGAATTCCTATAAGGCTTGGCCCACTAGATCTCTTGGTAGTGCGGTAGGACAGGCCAGTCTTTGCCACAAGTTGCTAGTAAAATGGTGACTATTATCACAAGTACTGGGCTGAGTTTAAGATCCTAAATAGCTCAAATATAAGAAAAGACTTGGAAAATAACCGATGAAATAAGACGAGAGTAAAGTTATCTTTCAAATGTTTTCCGGATATGAGATTACACACCATAAAGAAATTGCCTTTTCTCCAGCATCAGTAAATATCCTCATTACTCTCATTGCCCAATTGTCCATGGCCTGTCACTTTAACTTTGTATTATTTAATATCAAATACAATGAGGTCAGAGAAGCAGTGATCCAGGCTGTAATGGAAACTTACGGGTGGAAAGGTCAGGGATCTCTAGCCTCTTGCAACTAACCATACGTTTTAATAGAGAAGAACATTCTGATTTGTCATATCTTTCTCTCTTTTTAGCATTCCTCATTTTTATTACTTGTTTTAATAGGACAAACAAAGCCAACGGCAAATGCACAAATGAAATATCTCATTAATTAGCTCTGCCACTTACCACGAGCAGTAGTTGCAGCAATTACCTTCCGGTGTTGAGAAGAATTTGAAGAAGTATTTCTGCAAATGAGCCGCACATCTGAATGAGATGAGACACAAATGATGACTATGAATATTTCATTCGAAAAGTGGATAATTTGGGGCTTTTAATATATATTATATATACGGTATAAGGATATTATAAGTTACCGAGGAGTTTCATGACCATATAAAAACACGAGGCTGAAGGCTGAGTGTTTTTATACAGGTCATGAAACTCAGAGGTAACTTCTAATATCCTCATATTTTGCAACTGGGGGTACTTTATTTATTATAATACACAAGTGAAAAGTCATGTGAAAGAAATTACATCAGAACTCACCATTTATAACTGATGACATCAGAACTCACCGTTTATAACTGATGACATCAGAACTCACCGTTTATAAGGATATGATTTACAGGATATTCAAGGCTTTTGTGTATTATATATATATATATATATATATATATATATATATATATATATATATATATATACACACAGTTTTACTGTATATAGTGATGGGCGAATTTGTCCTGTTTTGCTTTGCCAAAAAATTCTCGTGAAATTCGTGAAATGGCAAAATTTTCGCAAAACTTTGACTCCTGTCTCAATTGAGACGCTCGTTAAAGTCAATGGCCGTCCGAATAATGTTTTCATGGCAGTTTCTTGAATTTATTCACCGGCGGGAGAATGCGGAAATTTGCTGCAAATTCATGCCTGCCAAATTTATTCGCCCATCACTATTTATATATATATATATATATATATATATATATATATATAATACACAAAAGCCATGAATATCTTGTAAATTATATCCTTATAAACGGTGAGTTCTGATGTCATCAGTTATAAACGGTGAGTTCTGATGTCATCAGTTATAAACGGTGAGTTCTGATGTCATCAGTTATAAACAGTGAGTTCTGATGTCATTTCTGTCACATGACTCCCTAAAACTTGTGTATTATAATAAATAAAGTACCCCCAGTTGCAAAATATGAGGATATTAGAAGTTACCTCGGAATTCCATGACCTGTATAAAAACACTCGGCCTTCGGTCTCGTGTTTTTATATGGTCATGAAACTCCTCGGTAACTTATAATATCCTTATATTTTACAAGAGGGGGAACTTTATTCACTATATAAACACATGTGCATTACTAGCTTGAAATAGATTCAAGTCAATACATCATTCCATTTCTATGGGATAAACTTCATTGTACGAGCACTGAAATACAGACCAACCCTATTCAGCTGGGGATTTACTGAGGGTGGAGGAGACAGTTAAGAGCCCCTCAATCTTTCTAGATCTTGTTTGTGAGCCTTCATTTTGGTTGAAAGTCGGGTTCTTTTGTAGTCCTTGGTGCTCTAGTTTAACACTCATTCCTTATTTTTGCCTTGGCAATGAAAGTGGGTCTAAGCGCTACTTCCTGCACATACATGGTGGATGTAGACCTGGGAAAGGGGTATTGATACTCTACAAAATACCCCAATAATCCACTCTTGTTATGTTGTGTATCCCTAAGTGCCAGCCTGGTTATTTGAAAGACATCAATAGAGGGTGGAATGCAGTAGAGCTCAGTGTGGGTGCACGAGCCAATTCCTACAGCAGGACTCTACAGAAAATGGAGCACATTACCAAACCAATAGTCTTGACCTTGCTTGCTCGCCAACCTGCAATGGCAAATACCTCTTAATTTTCTGTTATAATCAGAATATGACTTTTTATGCAAAGTCCTAATATGTCTTAGTCAAATGTGCCATTACAAGTTACAGTTAATTAAGTTTGACTTTGAAGTATGAAATGGAAGCGCACATCTCATCATCTTGCATTTGCGTTAGCGGAACAAAGAGACACATGACTTGCATGGGGGGGGTTATTAAATAGGCTATTCTGTGTTTACTTTGATACTTAGATCTAAAGAATGTGTTAGCATACCTTAGTGCGGGCGTTTGTATAAAGCTGCGCTCCGCATCAGCCAGCAATACTTTGTTGATTACTGTAATTACAGAGTTTTTATTTGCATTTGTTATAATCAGATTAGCAATGACTATTACTTCCCTGTGTCCATGTAAATATCTGACTTTAAGGAGAACTTAAATTTAACAATGAATTAGGCCAAAATATGCTGCTTTTGTACCAGCCTCGCAGTAGCTCCCCATCTTGTTTTCTGCTTATTAACAGCACATGCCCTGGGCTTCTGTCATTTACCTGAATTTAGGTAACTAATGTTTGGATTATTTCCAGCCACCCATAATCTTAGCTTTTAAAATAGAACTTAGAGCCCACTGAGCATGTGCAGAGCCACTGACACACAAATGATGTCCTAACAGAATACAATGTTGAGCTGCTGGGGACAAATATGAAGGCCTGGATAATTACTGTTATAGGACTGCTGAACCTCTGGGCTGGAAACAGCATCAGACTGGGGGTCTGCCATGTCAGGGGCCCAGCCACCACCCCCCTCCACTAGCCCCCTCCCTGCACAAACCTTCTTTTCTTCTAATTGCAATCTGAGCCAGTAGGGAAGGCCAGGTAGTGGGTATGGGACTGGGTCTGGGTCAGTGGGGCCCAACAGGTTTTTTCCAGGGGTCCTGCTGGCCCAATCTAACCCTGACTGGAAAAGTAGTTATACTACTTAAAATACAGCATTTCAAATGTCTAATGTAATTGGCCTTCTGACTGGGCATTTTGGCATATATAGGAAATAAATTAACATTGTAGTTGGGTGCCCTACCTCTTTTCTCTGTCTCCTTAGGTATGGCCAGCCCCACTGGTGTAAAGTCCACGGTACAAGTAGGAGTTTGGGTGTTTTACTCACCACATTATCTGCTGTCTGCCACAGTGTTAAGTGGAAATTATCTGCAGAAATCAAAGCTAAGGGCTCATTTACCATTGCCCTGGGTGCATGTACAAGAGAACTAAGAGGTGCACCCAAAGGGTCCATGCATGCAGTAGCTGAGCCTATACAATGGTCTGTACAGGCTGTACTTGTCATGGCACAAGGCAACAGTACAGGGGAGCCTCGTACTTAACACCTACCACAGGTGCCTTTTGGTCCCCTTTGCACCCTAGTCTGTGCATCTAAATGGCATGAAATCTATGGGGTGTTCAAGAGACCCTATTGTGGCATCCACCACCAGGCAATGGTAAACACATGGAGATAAGAAACTCTTTGCCTTCTAGACTCACATAATGGGCACAATCCATGGCCAACGTGCAAAGTGCAAAAAATATGAGTTTCCTTTTTTAAAATAATAAACAAAGCCTTTGATGTACTGTGCTAAGGGCAAATAAAAACTGACCTGTTTTGGCTAGACAGGGAAAAATATGCCTAATACAAATCAATGACAATTCTCTTGGCACAACAATTGCCACTATTCCTTTGATGAGCATGAGAACAAATCACATAACCAAGGAATAAGCAAGTCTGCATTTTATTCACTCATAACGAAAGAAACCAGCAGAATGTGCTGCTAATAGACGAGCTTATCTGCTGGATATTGCCTTTGGTACGAGAGCTCTGGAAACTTAAAGATTCTTTTAATGTCTTTCTGTTGGTATGAGAAGTTCTAATCCTTTGGCGCATGACTCACGAGAACTCGAAGATGAAAGAGCATCCGTTTTATATCACGTCCCATTTACCTCAAAAGGAATATTTCATTTATCCTCTTTGTAAAGTGGGGAAACTGGGAATTTAAACTCTTCCTACAAACCAGACTAGGTTTGACCTCCCAGTAGAGTCTAATTAGCTCAGAATATGTAAAGCATGCGTGTGCACCGCGCCTTGCTGAAAAATACATTCAGTAAGCGAAACTATTTTCTAGAATCAGATTGATCATGGAAACAGAACCAACTCTTTAGGATTTAGAAGGTGTAAGTGCAGTGTTTTTTTTTTTCTTGCTGTGTTTCTGTCTTGTATAAAATACGTCAAAATGGGTGAAGTTGCACCCACAGTACAGGTGATTTACATGATGTTTGGCTGAAATCAAGTGGGCAGAGGAAAAATCTCTTCTTCATCCAGTCTAATAATGAAAACTTTATCCAAGATGAACATATTCAATAAAATGGCATTAGACATGTTTTTATTGCACTAAAGAAGCTCCTCTACCAAAGTCACATGGGCAGCTTGAGAGGGTATCCAATGCTTAGCAAGTAGGTGTAGTTGCATCTATAGTTTCAAAAACATGGCACTCAGATTTTTTAGTTGAGAAAGTCTAAATAGTCAAAGCTACCATTCCTGGTAAAATTATTATCGTAAAGGCATTCTGCAGCCACAAGGGTCAAACAAAACTAATTATCTTACAATTGCTGGAGTTAAAGAACAGGGGGACCTAAAAATATAGAACATTTGTGGTTCCAAAGCACTTGTCCCTACTGCCATAGAAAAGGGTGCTAAGAACTGTATAATGGTCCCTCACATTTTTTCTGGCTGCAGTAGGCACCATTCTCGAGTACACTCTTATGTGATCATGAGATTCCTTTGTGATTGTTAGGCCCTTGATGTATGCTAACAAGTAACTTTTTGGGTTGAAAAGCACAGGGTGACATTAGTGTTACTGAAAAGTTTTTCCTACTCCCCCTTTTGCATGCTTTTCGGTTTTTGAGAACATTTTTCACTCTTAGATGTGCCATCTGATACCACCTGGACTTTAGAATGGGGTCCATAACTTCCTCTAAGAGAAGCTTAAATATAAGACCCTCAAAGATAAGGTGTGGAAACTGAAAAAGTAAACAACAATTCCCTGAAAAAAGCCAGTAGCATGTTAAGGCTTCTGTTAAGTGTATGAAGAAACCGGTCAGCTGTTAGTGTAAATCAGACAAATTTGAAAGCCAGAAGATCAAGTAAACCCAATAACCCATACATTTACACCTATGTATTTAGAACATTGTTTAAACCCTACGTACAGGCTTTACAGACCATTTCTAAGATCTTTGTAACATCCTGCCTGGAGTTGAACCAGTGTCCTAGTGTCTGCAAACAGTTGTGGTCCTAGTTCACTCCTATTTCTATCATTATAATTGCTTGTTTAACCTGGCCTCAGGTGATCAGTTTAAGTCATTAGTCTGGCTATAAACTGCTCTGCATTGACTCATTGCCCAACTTAGGTCTATTCTCAGATAGTTCCTGGGTGTGCTCATGATCTGATTTACTGTTCCTGACCTTTGCCTGTCCTTGATCTTTGCTGATTCACTGCCTGAACCGACCAACCTTGCCTAATCTTCTAGATCCTGATTCTGTACCGCTCTGTCTGCTTGGTTTTGACCCCGGCTTGTTTATCCTGACTACGCTCCTGGTTCCTGATCCTGCACTGTTTGGCTTGTATTGACCCTGTCTGTTCCACGACTACTCTCTCTCTCTGTTCCCTGTCCTTCCTGTTTATCTTACTGTTCCCATGCCTGCCCAGAACACCCCCCCTTGGTGCTCTTACTTTAAGACCTGGCGGCATCTGAGAAGCAGAGGGCTCCTCCCAAAGTGAAAGGTGTTGTTAAAGGCAGAATCGTGAGCTGAGATCATGACCTTGGGGCTTGTTCTGGGTTTTGGGATACCATACATTACAATCTTCTTGGTTGGCCATTAGTCCTCAACTAATGGTAATTACCATGATTAATATCTTCAGTATATAAAATATCAGTGAAGAAATGGAACATCTTTGGCCAAGAGGCTGTCATCTCACCAATGCATCAAGGCACACAAGTCAACGATGATTTTTTTTCCACCAAAAATGTTAGCTACTGCAGGCGTGATAGTCCTGTGCAGGGTTAATAAACAAAGGAAACAAGGTGTGAGAAAGGAGGCTATATTATGTGATATTATGACAGACTCCCTTTAACTCATACATTGTGAGCACTTTCTAGGAACTATAAAACTTTTATAGTAATTAAAATCCAGTTAACTCATCACTAGCAAACCTTGTAATTTGTGAAAGCTTTTTCATCAAGGTTATGGTAGAAATTTTGTAGCGTTTTTTTTGTTCATTTTTATAAATTGTATAGTTCGCATTTGCAATTAACTATTTTCTGCTGTAGATATAAGCCGTGTAGATTTCCTGAAGACCCTGTTATGGCATTGGGTTAATAACTATAATTGTACATACAGGACATTGGATAAATAATGTATCACTTCTAGAAGTTTTGCATTTGTTCTCCTATAAAGCATATCAAATACTTAGTCTTAAATATTTGTAGTGAGTTCCCTAAAATTGCCATACCCAGGCATGTGGAAAAATTTAATTAATTATTGATTTTCAGATCTCAGGCACAACTGGCATTAATTGGCTTTCTGGTTGACAAAAGAGATGATTTGAAGCCCTCTCCTGTACTTCCTATTCTACGCAGACTGACTTACAACCTACTGAGAAAGGAAGGGATTGGGATGGATGTTTGACGAGGGATGGACGAGGGAGGTGATGATGAATCAAATAAAAAAAGGAGATACAAGGAATGTGTAATGTTCCACAGTTAGTTGATAACTAACATAATTACTCTTGCTGTAGTTTAAAATATGGACTTTAAGCATCAACAAAAATGTACCTGGAGGTGGTTTACGTCACTTAGAAGTGGCAGTAGCTAGCCCTATGGCAGGCAGCGAGGACAGGGTTGGCCTAAGCTTCAGCTGATTTTGTATTTGGAGCATGGTGTAGATCAAAGCCAGACCCCCAGGCAGAAGTACTAAAAAAGTGGGCTCTTGTCTGGAGCTCTAGAAAATGAACCCTATTCTATCAGTTTACGGGTGTCCAGAGTAGTCAACAGAGTCCAAGTTTGATGGCCGGCACTACCTGAACAGCCTGGAACATGATCCAGAACTGTAGAAGTTTGACCAAGGAGAGCCTTGATCTCTCATTGAACCACAAAGGGGACTTACATTTAAAAAGTCCACTCCTGGACCTCAAAATCCAGTTGCTAGCCAACATTTTACAATTTAATAAAAGTAAACTAGTCTGAGGGACACTTTCACTTTGAGAAATTCCATGTATAATATCCTTTAGTAGTTCAGAGACCTGCAACTTTTGGCACATGCCTCTACATATAATCACTATCTTTTTATTTGGGTTTCATTCTTATGTAACTGCGTCTTAAATCAAAGGTCATATGCTTTCACAAGGAATTATGAAATACAGTGAACACAGGTAAGACTGTAGACAGACTTAGAGGCTGGAGTCGGTTTAGCATCAAGGCAGGATCTAAGGATATAACACATTGATCACTAGCAATAAACAGGCAAAGTTGTAGTGTGTTCAATCATCAAATAATCTCTATAAGAAAAGTACCTCAAATACACAAGACTGCAGTCAAACAATGGAGAGACCTACAGGAAGATGATGTGCCAGATACAGAGGGCAATACATTTTAGGGTGATGCTGTCATGATGGTTTTGAAAAAGGAATACCAATAAAAATATTTGAATGGTTGCCACGGGTACTGCCCAGGTGCAAATTTGCCCAATGTTGATAAAAGCGCCAAGTGTTGAGTTAGTCAATCGTTTGGGATATTCATGTGATCTGTCTGTAGCGGGTCATTTTAGATGTTCATGAACTGACTTGAACAATTTGTGGTTTTGACGCATGCACAGTGCGTATTTAAGAATTCTAAAGTAATCTTTAGCCTGCCTATCTCTGTGATGCTTCTGTTACTGACCTTTGCCTGACTGGCCTTAAATTGTTACTGATCTGCCAGCGTTTAACCTCTTGCCTGAACCCGACTACCAACCTTTATGCCAACCTCAACTGCCTGATTCCAACTCTAAACTTACCTACTGATTTGGCCAACCTCCCCTTTTTCCTTATCCATTTCTGTTCTCACTTCAGGAGTCCGGAGTATGGGAAGCTGTAGAGAAATCTGTTCTCCGCCATTGATCTCTACTAAACTGCTGTCTGTCCTTATTCCCAGGAGTCCACACATTGGGCTTATGCATGTTCAGTAGATTAAAATCCCTTCATTTTATGTAACACGCAGTACTAGGGACACCTGGGAAAAGTAATATTGATGTGATGCACTCTATTTTTTCCTGACATGTGCACCAGTCTGGGGAATCAGAATTTATTTGGATGTGCCTAATTGGCACCCCATTAAATATACCTTTCCTTGTCCTTTCAGACACGTATCCAATTCCCTTGTAACCAGTGACTTTCATTCTTTTCCTCCAGTATTCACCAAGATATTTACTGTTTATCTTGGTTTTCTAAATCTATGTTCTCTTCCAACTAGGGATGGGCAAATGTTTTAGCTTGTTTCACCGCGGAAATGACGCCCATAGACGTTAATGGTGTCATGCGACATAAAAAGAAAAAAATTTGTCGCGCAACAAATTTTTTGGACGCCCATAGACTTTGATGGCCGTTGGCGACATTTCGCTGCCAGTGAATTTTTGGTGAAACTAAACCAGTCAAATTCGCCCATCCCTACTTCCAACTCTTTCACTCTTAGAGAAGGTTAAGCTGGCGACATTTCCTCTGAGCCAGAACCTAAAGCTCTGATATTAATAAATTTGGTTAAAAATTGTCAAATTTGTTGTGACATTATTTACTAAAGAGGCACCTCATCAAGGGTGCCAAGCCATTCTTCCAGCTCCATCAATCTCAGTCCTTTTCTTGGGCTGCTGAAAACGGGTGTCTTTGATTGGTTGATCTTTGCATGAATGAACCTTCTGCAGGCTTCAGCTTAACTACAAATTGAGGTTATTAGATAGAAATGTCAGGTTCTCCCTGGAGACAGACTTGCTCCTTCCAGCTGTGCGCCTGAAAATAACCGGGCAGTACAAGGCAGAGACTTAATAATTGCATGGCATATTAAACTGCAAATAAATTAACTTGCTGGTTTGTAACACAGAGCACAACATGCCTGTGTTTTCATATTTAGCAGTTTACTGGAATCTAGCCATTAGTATATATTAGATTTATTTTAGTGGCTACTTTAGCATATTAATGTAATGTTATGGAGCTAAACACTGCTGCTGAACCAAACCTTACCAGACTGTTTCTGGACTAAAATTCCCAGTGGGCTTTAACACATTATGAAGAGTTAAAGCAGATGGGAGCTGCAGTCCATTAACTTGGCCCTGACCATTGTGGTCTGAATACTCCTGCAAATAGCCATAAAGCAACTGCTGATATGGGTGAAAAAAACCTTTACACTTTTTTTAACAGCCCTGAATATCTATATTTTTCCAAATAATTTGGTAAATAATATTTTTCTATTGTCTTATTGTATTTGTCTCTGTAATATAACAAACAAAAGTCTCCTAAGAGGAAAAACTTTCTACGCAACATGGCGCTACATTGACACGCTCATGAGGTCCAACGCACAAGACTTATAAACTATGAAGAGAGTTGTTTGTTTAATGGTTCCAGACCCTCTTGACATTTCTACCGCAGCTTCAGATTTATTATTCCTTTCCCTTGGCGGCAGCAGAACTGCGTTTGCTGTAATTTTTGGAACCAATCATTCAGTAAGGTCGGGATTATTGCTTCATTAATCCCGGCACTGCTGAAGTACGCAGTCAGAAAATAATTATTCCTCGTTCACATGCTATCGGTTATCCAACATTAGGGTTTCATTTCTCTTCCTCTCAATGGCTCTTCTGCATAGTGAAAGGAAACACAAAGCAGGCTGAAGGGATATGTAATCAATCCATGTCCATGGGAAAGACGGTATACATTATATCAGAAATATATGTATATCAGTCAGTGCCTGGTGTTTTTTTACTAATCAGGCGTGAAACAGGGAACTTCCATCATAAAAAGCAAGAAAAGACGCATTTTGAGCCAACGTGGGGGTCTTCATCAGGGCAAATTGCAATGTAAGTGTATAAATGGCATTAAATGAAAAAGGCAAAGCTGTGATGATGTCCAGGGAAGAAACCGACACCCAACAATCTCACAAAATTGTTTACAGATCAGTACAAACAGCGCAACTATGAAATATTGGACATTCTCAGTTGCTTCTGTGCCTGTGTCTGGCAACATGGCATTTGGAGTTGAGGATAGGTAGCCAACACAAAGACGTAGCCTGAAGAATGTTCTCTTGAGCAAGAGCAGAGTGAGGAAATGCCCCCATAGTTTTCCCTTGTTGTTCTGGAGCTGGGTGCTATCTTGGCATCCCGAATTTGAAGAAAATTGCTGGTTATGCCACACTCCTTCACTATGCATAGCATGTTTTTAGCCTAGAGAAGCCCAAGCTCACTACATTTAGGTTTATTTACAACTGCAGTTGCAACTATAGTGACTCACCTTGATGTGTGCATTGGCACCATTTGCAGCCACTTGCATGCACAGACACTCATTGCTTCCCTATAATTGCACTCAGGGTCAGTGCTCCTAAATCACACGCAAGAGCAGGGTAGCCATCAGGGGGGGACAGGGGGGAGAGTTGTAGGGGGCCCGAGGGTAAGGGGGGGCCGGCCACGCCACACTTACTGATTAGCCAGGCCCCCCATCTTTCTGAGAGCTGCTGACTTCGGTAAGGCATGGACGTTTAAGGGACCCTGGCCACCAATTTTCTTATAATGTGGGGGGGGGGCCTGACCACCAATTTTGGCCATCAATTTTTTTTCTCATTTGGGGTCCTAGCCACGAATATTTTTTAATGGGGGGGCCCTGGCCACAAATGTTTTTTTATGGGGGCCCTGACCACCAATATCTTTTTATTTTTTATTAACATGTGGGAACCCTATCCACCAATATATTTTTTGTTTTTTTACTGTGTGGTGGGGGGTGGACCTGCAGGCGGGGTTTGCAGTGTCGTATGGGGCCCTGTGATTTCTGATGGCGGTCCTGCGCAAGAGAGTATGATGACATGAGGGAACCCTGAAGCTACTGCCACCTTCAAGCTGCTGGTAATTTCAGGGCTCCTTATGTGGGTCACATCAGTAGGAAGAGCAGACTTGTGCCCAGTGAATACTGTACAAACATCCTATTAACGGCAAGCCCTGGTGATGACAACGCCCACACTTGCAATTGCATTAAATTTCAGATATCGGCAACTCCCAGGCATCTCTAGCACAAACCCAGACCAGCACATGTCCAAAATGTTACCGTGCTGTGTATGCATGAGTCTAAATCTGCTAAGAGATGACTGGGAGAGGTGGATTCATTGCCTAATGTACTGATATTATATTGATTCAATCATACATGTAGTCAGGACCAGGAGAGCAGAGCAGAGCAAGGGCAAAACAGATACTGTTTTCTATAGCGATAGTTTTTCTGTAGCAATTTCATCGAGAAATAAGGCTACCATTTTTGAAGACTGAAAATGAATTTAAATTGGAATTTTGTTAATTGTATATTTCATTATGAAAAATTGTATAATTTTTTAATCATTTGGGTAGATTTGCTCTTTGAACATTGGATTGAAAATTCCGAATTTCTCTCATTGCATTCAGCGGTTTCCAGGTGGCCCAGAAGAAAGCGACTGTCGGGAATTAAGGGTTTCATTAAAAATCATGAGATACATGGATTTGCCTGATCTGTGAAGGTACGTTTCCCCCGATGGATTTAGGCAAACAGATGGCCCAGCAACTCACGACCTAAAGTAACATGAATAATTCCAAGCAGCTATGATAGATCCTGTGTCTTTGGATGCTGTGATGGTGAAGACTGCAGAAAGACATAGAGTTGAGTAGTAATAATCAAACTGAAATGGCAGTATTCTGGGATAAAGCACCTAATTGCCGAAAGCTGTCTAGCCTTGGTAATACTCAAGCACACTGCCAAGTAACTTGCACAGCTTTAGACTAACAAAATAGCAAATACATCTAATTGCAGTTTCAGGCCAGAATTTTTTTTTTATATGAAATAATACATGAATAATAAATTAAAGGGAAAACAAAAGCTTTTACGGCATTGGCACATATTATAGGGCACAATCCTAAAAGTGGTGCTTCTAGCTCCTTGCATCTCCCTGAGAAATCATAAGGGTTTTTAAGATCTAGGGACATGATTCTCAAACTGTGGGACTGAGCCCCCCGGAAGAGGATGACTCAGCCTGAAGGCCTATTGGGTTGAAAATTGGAGAGAATGGCCTTGTGCTCTCCTAAAAACACCTGAAAGCCCAGCTTGAGGGTCCATTACAGAGGTATTTGGGTTGAATTCCTCTTTGCTCCACTTGATGTTCTTGACTATGGCTGATTGACTAAAACATCAATATTTTCCTATATCAGTAGCCATTTCAAGAACAAAAAGGGCCGTGACCAAAGGTTGGATCTCCATGGGAGGCCCTGGACAGATGTTGGATCTTCAAACATGGCAAACTGAAAAAAGATTGACAACCACTTCTCAAAGCTAAGGTCAAATCAAACCCCCCCTCCCTTCAGAGCAGCCTGGCCGCCAATCTATTCATGCGCACTGACAGCAGTTGCATTTGGGCTAGCTCATTCATTGCCACTATGCAAAGAATCACAGTGTGCAGAAGAACAGCAACGCAACTGGTGAGGGCAACCTCATCTTGGCTGAAAAATGCACTGACCCAGGGAATAGTCCTTCCAGCATCAGGCCACCAGCTGAGATCTTACAGAAAATAACAACAGCACAGCTCTAGAGGGACTTGAAATTGGCCCAGTGGGTTTTTAGTGAAGAAAATTAAATTACTTCAATTACTAACAAATTGGCGCCCTGATGAATTATACTTTCCTAGTAATTTAAAACCATTTCTCAGTTTATCCTATCTGTATATTTATGCTATTCACTTCCACAATACCTAAAGAAACGTGAACAGTTCCAAAGCCAGTTAAACTGGTCAACTGTCAGTTGTGACTGTCAGTAGCCTTCCTTCAATTCACGTATTTATCTCTACTGCAGGCTTACTGACACAAGATTAATCATTTTCTAACCATTGATATACATCAATATATTTTGAAAAAAATCTGGAACTTCACTAAAATGAACAGCAAAGCAAAAACACTATTCAGTAAGCAACAGGCTGGTGAGTCTGGTTCCCGATACCTGGCAATAAATACCAAATAAAAATAGGAAGTGAAAAAACCTTGGGGGTTGTCGACACATGGATGTTTGCATCACTTTTATTTACTATCAATTATAAATAGGGATGCACCGAATCCAGGATTCGGTTCGGGATTTGGCCAGGATTCGGCCATTTTCAGCAGGATTTGGATTCGGCCGAATCCTTCTGCCTGGCCGAACCGAATCCTAATTTTCATATGCAAATTATAGTTGGGGAGGGAAATTGCGTGACTTTTTGTCACAAAATAAGGAATTAAAAACAGTTTTCAACTTTCCACCCCTAATTTGCATATGCAAATTAGGATTCGGATTAGGTTCGGTATTCAGGAGAATCTTTTACGAAGGATTCGGCCGAATCCAAAATAGTGGATTCGGTGCATCCCTAATTATAAATACCATCAGAAAATCTGCTGACACCAATTCAAGAGGTATACTGTGTGATGATGGTGGAGATTGCGGGGACATGAAGACCAACTACCAGCTAGTGATCTTTGAAGCACACAAGGACTGAAGACTGGCAGGCATTCTATGGGGCCCACAGCATATCTGATACTGACTAGGTTTTCCTCTAACAAACTAAAAGGTTGTGAACCATTGCTCCCTTGGACTTTTATCTCTGGCAAGTGCATGCTCTGAAATGTCATCTTAATTACTAATTTTACTGAGATCCATGAGCACTTACTGGATATGCATTTGCCTGCAAGTCATTCTTAGAGGCTGTCATGTGCTATTACATGCTATATTCATACTAACACAGAATTCTGTTTGACTAGCTACATTGGGCATTAGTGCCATCTGCTTACATTTGCCTGTGTAGTCAATGGACTTGTCATTTCTATGTACCAAGTTCTGAGTTTTGGGGGTTGTCCCAACTTAGGGCTTATTTATTAAAATGGTTCTACTCGGCGTTGCCCAACTGCCCTTTATTTACTGTTCCTGCTGGACTACATATATCATTCAGATCTGTAAATAAGCTTCTAGTCAGCAACTTTCTTATTGTTGGAGTCTTTCCCTCTCTAATAAGGATTTTGTTCAGTTATCTAAGGGAATTAGGGGGCTTTGGACCAGTTCTATGGAGTGTTTAGATCCCATCTAACGTACTGTACCCAATAAACATTTGTGAAACCATATTTAGACTCACATCTTAGAGCAGTCTGCCGCATCTTCTGTAATCTCAAAAAAGCCTCTGGTTATTTTCATGATCCCATGTGGTACAAAACCTTCAGCCTTGGTTTATCTCAGGCACTATACTGTATTTGTACAGTTTCTAAATAAAACCCTTTGTTCATGCCATTGGCTGTGATGAAACAGTAGGCTTTTTAAAAAGCCGCATTCTCAGCACCTGGAGGACTCTTGTCCAAACCAATTACATCCACACTGTTGGACCTCCATATATATATAAATATATATTTATACTCGTTATCTGAATGATAAGCAAAATAGTTGCAACCTGTGAACTGTAAGTACCTGTCTACATATGCACAGTGGTCTCTGCAGAGAAGAAATACTGGCTGATCATCTTGCCGTTGAAACCTTGCCTACTAAACGTCTGAGCGGCTCATGAGACACAAAGAAGCAACTAATAAATGTTAGTGCATAATTAGATATGTTCAAGCAGTTACTGATAACATTTAAGGTAGTTATTAAGCTTTAGATTTCTTTGAAGTGGAACAACTTCATTTTTTATGTTGGTCATCATATAGGGAGACATGGATTTAAGTCTATAAGTGCAGGGGGAAGTGAGGGTGGTCCTGGGTCTGTAATTGTATCCTCAGCTGAACAATTCAAAAGAACGAACAAAGTGTAGGAACCCTAAGGTTTCATCATCTCTCCTACTTTCCAGGAAGTGCCATGACTGTAATCTGTGTACTGTAGGATGTAGGTTTCCTAATTGGTCCAGGAGTAGTGTGACTAAGTCCTCCCAATTTTATATGAGGAGATGGAGCACGTGGATTATCTTCTTTGGTCTAGTAGCAGGTTGGAGCCTCAATATAAACTTGGAAACCTAAGGTCATCAACAACCTCAGAGAAGTAGGGGAGCAGGAATCTCATAAACAAAGTAATGGTACTTGATAGGAGCATCAGTGGCACATTTTTGAGATAAGTAGGGCTAGAAACCTCATGACTGCTATCAACTCCCCATGTGACATTTAAGTGTAGGCGAAACTCGAAAATTGCTGCCTGCGTTAATTTCCTAAGGCATAGAGGAGGGGCAGACAATATTTGATTGACAGCAGAGATTTTTAAATGAGTTTACAACAGCTATGAATGCTTTAAAACAAAAAATAATTTGGGTTTCATGTTTAATTTGAAAAGGACTTTTATTATCAATTTAGGAATAATTCATAGCCAATGTGAAACGCAAGGTACTTATGGTTCAGCAGAGGCAAAGAAACCATATGCAATATCAAGTGTCTCTTGGAATGCTTTAGTGGGCTCTTGAGCAGTGATAAATGACATTTCACCTTCTGGTAGTCTCATGTAAATGCTTAGGTTTGGCAGGTAGTAGCACAACTCTACTGTCCTGGATGCATAATGCCAACAGTAGAGTTTGGTGGAGGAGGAATAATGGTCTGTGCCCGTTTCCATGGTTTGGGACAGGGTACCTTGGTTCCATTGAAAACAAACCTTAAAGAAATGCCTAACATAATAGCCAGCAACTAATTTCCACCATTGACGGTCTCTAACCTCTTACATAGTAGGACACTCAATTGTGGGTTTTACATAAGATTAAATTGGATTCAAAAGCAAACTAAACATAATGTCCAATATGGCCCATTCAAATCGCTGATTGGTTATTGACAGGCAACATGTTAGAGGAAGTTGGGGTCTGGCAATTGTGTTAGACATCTGTTTATAGATTACATTTCGCTTACTAATTATTTTGAAAACATTTTTTGCAGTCTGTTTAGTTTGGCCAAGACTCTTGCTGGTTGCAGCACAATGATGTCCCCATGTACGCAGCCAGGTCTGAATGGGTTTGCTGAGATGGGAGTGACTGCACAGATTCCTGACCTCAATACAACTGATCTCCTGTGGGTTGAATTGTAACCTCATTCATAAGTCAGGACTGATCTACAACATCAGTGGCCAACCTTACTATTGCCATTGACCAAATGGAAGTAAAATCCACCAATGATGTCCCAACATCTAGATTCAATCCTTCCCAGAAGAGCAAAGGAAGGGTCAACTTCATATTAATTCTCTTGGTTTAGGAAGGAGATGTTGGACAGACAGGTGTCCAGTTTTAGCCATAAAGTGTATGTAAATAAAGGCTATTCATGAAACACAAACCTCAATTACCGTTTAATGATATTTTTGTACTAGTTGTAGATCCCCTTTTAAATCAACTTTGGGGAAGTTGTAAACATTTTTTAATATGTGATTGTGGCCCATTTATTTTCATTCAGAGGCTCTGCTTTTCATGGAAGGTGTTCTGCTAATAAACCATACTGTAATTGCGTTGTCATCCGAATTCCATTTCATTTCAGAAATTAAATCTGTCCTGAGGCTTTGGATAAAGACACAAAAGATGCCCTACATTTAGACAGTCATGATTAATTGGTGTACGCTCATGAATTTAAAAGGAAAACAACTAAAACATTTCCAAAAATGATTCAAGAGAAGGTTAATGATTGCATCCTAAATACAAAATAGCATTCAGTGTTGGCTGGTGTTTAGATGATCAAAAGTCGTATAGTCTGACTCTTGAGGCTATGATAAAACACAGATGATAAATATAGAAATGAAAGCCCCAGTAGAAGACATTGAGTCTTCAGCTAAAATAAATATCTTCCTGCTAAATGAACTGTCTCTGCTAGTATTTATCTGCCTCGCCACGGGTCTGAATGTTCATGTTCTATATAAATATACAGTTAATGAAAGAGGAGGTGATATCACTTATTCCTAAATTGCTCCCGTCCGTTGAAGCAATACTGGTGCTTCATAATCTAACAGCATTTTGTGATAATAGCTATTATAGGGAAATCCTCTGCCTTTTCAGTTCAGGTTTGGGGAGCAGGTCTGTTCAGGGGTGTCTGTCTGGTGTGGTTGGGGAAAGGGCAGGGATACCCATTTCTCCTTTAATAAATGGTTTGAAAGATAAATTGGGCCTGAACTTGAGAATAAGTAATAAAATGATGCACTCATTCTCCTAGCCAGGTAAACATTTAGCAGATGTTTTGCTTTACCCAGTCTGGAGACCTCATCTACCATCTGATCTAAAGTTGACAGTCTGTTCTACCCTGGGAGCACCTGGAGAGAACAATATTTTTGGTTCAAGACAATTAGACTGATCAACCAGCTCCCAGAAGGGCAGATCCTATCTTCCCATATGTAGTAGGCTTTAGTGTTCCTTGACCATGTCATTGAGTGCATCAACAGTATTGGGGCAGTTGGGAGCAACATCCAATGGGTTGGTGAGCAACATGTTGCTCACAAGCAACTGGTTGGGGATCACTGTGTTAGATTGTGGGCCAAAAAATCATAATAAAGATGGTTTATAAACTAAACTCTAAGAATGCCTGGCTCGTGCACAAGAGGTTGTTATTGGATGGGTTGTGTCTTCTATTCTTAAATAACAGGTTGGTAAAGCTCATTAGTGCACAGATCTGAAGTCCAGTAGATGGATAGTTATGATATGTTAGATTCTGGTCATGGTGGTACTCTTGTTGAACAACCAATGAGGAGAAATAGAGTTGACAATGATTAAACAGTCAATCTCCCCAATAAATAAACTGTACAGTGGATGTTCTTTAAACTGTATGTTTATTGCAGGGATACCAAGAGTAAAAAAAGTCTCCTGTAAGGGTAAACTGAGATTGGATGACCCAAACATGAAATCTCACCATTCTTTTGTACAATTTTCCAAACCAAATAAATAACATATTAAAAAAAAAGTTTAGAAAATGTAGAATGAATTCACTTCTGGAGCAAACATTGTTTTCACAGCAATAACAGATCAATTACTACTGATCTACAGCAAACACACATACATTAATAAAAATAAGAAAAAGTCTTATGTATAGGCAGATAGGTACAACTCACAGTGTTTAAGTAACTTCAAACTCAAAGGGGAACTATCTCGAAAATTGAATATAAGCTTTCTCATACTGAAGTAACTTTCTAAATACAATCAATTAAAAATTCTGCATTGCTTCTGAAATAATCAAGTTTATCTTCACTATTCCTCTCTCAGCATCTGTTTCTCTTCATTCTGTCTCCATGCAGCAGTTGGGTGTTGGATGAAGGATCCAATATATCTTATGGGGGATGGCTCCCTTTGCTATTACAGCTCATTAAAATAACTGATTCCAGTACAAACAAAATAATTGCCATTTGAACAAATTCTGCATGTAGAGAGACAGGATTTCTGGTGATTTTAAGAGTGAGCTCTAAAACATCTTCTAGGCAAAAGGAGCCCCCCTATAAGATATATTGGATCATTCATCTGACACCCAACTGCTGAATGAAGAGAGAATGAAGAGAAACAGATGCTGAGAGAGGAATAGTGAATATAAACTTAATATATATATAGTGAATATAAACTTCATTATTTCAGAAACAATGTAGAAGTTTTAATTGATTGTATTTAGAAAGTTTCTTTTTTTCAGTGTGCTCAAGCTAATATTAAATTTTAATTTTCGTGATAGCTTCCCTTTAAGGAAAGCAGAACAATCGACATCAAAAAGCATTTGAGACATGTAAGGGTTTAGATAATTCTAAAGCGGTCACAAAACCAGCCACTGGACAAAAAACAATTAGATTCCCACTTATAAAATATACTTTTTGATAAGCTATACATCATAAACATATTTTCCAATGATATTTACATTTTACATTGTATCAAAACATACATTCATTTGTTGTATGTGCTATTCATAGTACCTTATATACAATACATTGTACAATTTAAACACGCTCGGTGTAAGTAGGTCTTTCCAAACAAATAAGTTAGACTTGATTAAGAATGCCTTGTTTGGTCTACAGACCAGCATCCCATAATATCAACGGTATAGGATCTTTTAATATGTGTGCCTAATAAAACAAAGAAAAACTCTAAACAACTTACCGATTTATCAAGGGTAGAGGGAATTTTTGAAGTAATTTTTTGAATACTTCGACCATCGAATAGAATACTGCGGCTTCGACTTCGAATACGTTTAGAAGTAAAATAGTTAGAATATTCGACCATTCGATAATCAAAGTACTGTCTCTTTAAAAAAACTTCGACTTCAATACTTCGCCAAATTAAACCTGCAAAGTGCTATATAAGCCTATGGGGACCTTCTAGAGCAGTTTTCTAAGTTTTTGGAAGTTGAAGTAAAATCGTTCGATCGATCGCTGAAATCCTTCGATCGAACCTACTTTGACCGCAGGATACCCAAATTCACTGAAAAAACTTCGACTTCGATATTCGAATTCGAAGTATTTTAATTCGATGGTCGAATTTCGAAGTATTTTTATCTTCGAAATTCGACCCTTGATAAATCTGCCACTAAATGTTTATAATTGTGTCTATAAATAATTTCAGCACCATTCAAAAAAGTGAATTCAGCGTAAATAGGAAAATCGTGCAAAGTTAGATTTTCTTTAAGTTTCTTTCAATATTTTTGGGTTTGAAAGTCCTTCAAAGGAGCTCAATCTAGAAATTTTGGTAAAAAAAAAAAAAGTAAAATGTCACTGAAATCCCATTTTCAATGATTTCTTGTCTCAGTTTGCCCCAAAGAAATTCTTCATTGTAATACTGGAAGTATTAGGATTTTGCCAGAATGATCCATCTATTTTACTGAATTTGAGAATGTGACAATCGATGGATTTATATTATTTAGTGGACATGTAGAAAGTGTTACATTGTCTTATTAAGCCTACGTTCACTTGAATCACCTAAATAAGACCCAAAAGAGCGGATCTACCAGATGCAATTGGAACATGACTCATTGGGATGTAGTGGGAGGATATAAAATGTAGCCAAGTTCTTAAACTTCCAATTTCTTTATGACATTCTGGGGATAAGATGCACAAAATGCAACTGATAAATAATCATTAATGCAGCGATCATCTACAAGGTCTGTATCAGAGGAGGCATTACCACTTGTAGGAACTTCACCTCTTGGTGGTCAGAACAGTTACAGATTGACCAGGCTCAGTTGAAGCATCCGGCACATACCTTTTCCCCCCTGTTGCAATGAACGGTGTGCCATATCAATATATAGTGATGGGCCAATTTGCACCATTTCGCTTTGCCGAAAAAGTTGCGAATTTCCTGCGAAATTCGCAAAACAGCGACCGGCATCTCGTTTTTTTATGCCGGAGACTTTTTTTTTGACGCTGGCAAATTTTTGACACCGGTGAATTTTCACCAGCAAATTTTTGCGGCCGTTTCGCGAATTTATTTCACAAATTCGCGCCTGGAGAATAAATTCGCCCATCACTATCAATAAAGTCTGCTCGTGTATTGCAAATGAATAGAATGTAAAAAAGCTGAACATTCAAAAAAAAAAAAATGTAAGTACCAAAACTATGCAGCATTAAACATTGCGTACAAATCTGAACGTAAAAAAAATAAACACATTGATAATAAATAAGCAAAGGTAAGAAAAAGGTCTTGTTACCAATTCCCTAGAGATGAACAAATCAGTGTTGATTCACAACTCCATTAGAATTGATGCTCTGTGCTCGAGATGAACTAATTGTGTGTGCTCCATCTATATACAGAGTTTACACAGCAATCATGGCACATCCAAACAAAACGACGGGAATGCAATCTCTTCATTGGTACCACGTGGAGTGGGCAATGTTTTAAGCAGCATGAGCTAACCTGCCATTTAAGTTTTATATTAGCAGAAAGAAGCAGTATAAGGGTCATCAATTCATTTGTAGATCTATGGTGCTGATTTATTTAGGTTCGGATGGTAAATTTGAATTTCGAATTTTACATTTTTTTTTTTTTTGGTCAAAACTCACAAATTCAAATTTAAAACCACCAACTGGAATTCGAATGTGAGATTTATTACATCTTGACCCTGGATTCAGTTCTAATTTGACTATTCTCCACCATCTAAACTTGCCGAGTTCATGTAGAAGTCAGTGGAAGAGGTCCGTTGAACTATTTGAAGATGTTAATAGTAGTGATAAGCCACATTTTTGCCAAATTTTAGACTCGAATAAGAAAAAAAATGTTGCCAAAAAAAAAAAATTTGACCAGCAAAAGTTGAGCTTTTTTTTTTTTTCGATTCGAATTCTATTTGAGATTTTAGGGGCAGGACTATTCAATCGAATTTTAGACGTTCTAATTTTTTATAAATAACATACCATTCAAATTGTGAATAAAATCGGATTTATTAGAGTTTAAAAAAATGAATGAAAATGGAAAATGAATGAAAATGGTAGTAGTTCTCAACACTTAGGGGCACATTTATCAAGGGTCAAATTTCGAGGGTTAATAAACCCTCGAATTTGACCCTCGAATTTAAATCCTTTGAATTTGAATATTGAATTCGAAGGATATAGCGCAATGGATCGAAGGAATTTAGCGCAATCGATCGAGCGATTTTAGCGCAATCGATCAAACGATTTTAGCGCAATCGATCAAACGATTTTAATCGATCGATCAAAGGAGTTTTCTTCGATCAAAAAAAAGTGCTGGGGAAGGTCCCCATAGGCTAACATTGTACCTCGGTAGGTTTAAAGTGGTGAAGTATGAAGAGACAGTACTTCGACTATCGAATGGACGAACAGTGGAGCAATTTTTACTTCAAATCGTTCGAATCATTCGATTCGATCGAATTTGACCCATTCGATGGTCGAAGTACCCAAAAAAATACTTTGAAATTCGAATTTTTTTATCATTCGAATTCTTCACTCAACGTTAGTAAATGTGCCCCTTAGGTGTTGTACATGAACAATGTGGTCAAACTTTTTTGAAGATGTCACTGCCATGTTACTGCTTAACCTATCAGTGTACTGAACACCTGTGAGGCATCATTTATCCTACAGACTTCGCTGCCTTTGTGATCCAGTTCAGTTGGTCCAACTAAAAGACTTATAGATACCATCAAGGTCCATGAGAAATTCTGACATCACTATGGGCTTACAACTGATCTAAGGTTGGCAGCTATGGTTGTAACCGATGGGTTGGACAAGCAATCAGCACAATTTACTTACTCCATTTACTGGTCTTTTTTCAACCTCCAAATTGCCTTGAAATAAAAGTTTTTAGGTTGGATCAATATTCAGTAAAATCATAAGGATTTCCCAGCTGATAGAATTGGTCCAACTTCAGGATCATACTCTGAAGTGAGAATAATCTCAGGGGTTTATTACAGCATAGGTTCCACAAACTGCCCATGATTTAAATTCCTGCTGATTTGCCTCAAAAGCAACAAATAAAAAGAATTTTTAAGAAACTTACATTCAAAGAATAAGATATAAGAGCACCATTATTAAAGATATGCAGTAAATAGTGAAAGTGAAATTTTCACCAGTTTTCGCCGTTAAAATGACGCTCATAGACTCCACTTCGAAAATCAGGCAAAATGGGTCCGATTCGCTCATCACTACTGGCCAATTGTTATCCCTGATCTGATGACTACAAAGCAATGAGATATTTCCTTTTGTCAATTCAAAAAGCACTAGAATATTTAGAGCTAACTGTGTTTGACAACTTTTGGCCTCTGGACCAGGGATACATTTACATACATAATCTAATTTAACTGTAATCTGAATATAATGCAGTTATTTATACCAATCTCATCTGAATTAAGCAAGTTGGCCTAGAGATTGATGCGGCTTTTCATGATAGAGACACTGGTTTGATTCCCTGTGGAAACTCCTTGTCATCCTGGACAAATCACAGGGAGGCTTATTTATCAAAATTTAAATTTTTACAAATTTGAATAAACTCGAAAATTAACTTGAATGCGTCATTGTAAAAAAATTTTATTAAATAAAAACGTGAAAAAAAACCCTAGAAAGTAGCATGGTATGTTATTCATTTTCAATGGGTCTACCAATTATCTAAAACATTTGAACATTTTTAAAAACTTTTGAAAAAAAAAAGCTTCAATTTTGCCTTGGACATCGAACATTGACTTCAAAATGAACTTGGGAGCTTGTATATGCCTACTTTTTACATTTAACTTTTTCAAGATTTTTTGCACTTAATAAATCTATAAATTCTGAGTTTTTGAAATTCTAATTTGAATATTGATAAAGCTGGACCCTGGTGTCCCGGGAAACTTAGTGCACCAACAATGTAAAGCAATTTGAGTCCCAATAGGAGAAGCATGCTATATTAACGATTACATCTCTATGTACTACAAATCAAATGGTTCCCATAAATCATAGCAACAATCAAGATATCATTTCTCAAGTATATCATTTCATAATCATCTATAAACCCTTAATTTTTTTAACCACACCGATAGCAAAAAATTATATATATATAAAAGCTAGAATTAAACGAATATCTGAGAAAACATTAGAGGTAGGGTCAGAATGAGGTAATAGCTTTTACTACTGTCTAGTCTGAAAAACTAAAATAATTTGATGTATAATAAATATAATTTTTTTTTATTTATGCATGCATTACTATACATTTAGTTTATTTCTCAATTCTTATGTGTCAACATTATTATTGAGGCATGCTGTTGTCTGAAGGCAATTTAAATGAAAAAGCCAAAAATATTTATTTTAAAATTATTTTCTATTATAGCTAAATGACTAATGACATAGGTGATAGTTTATAATAATTTATATGGGTGACTGAGGGGCTGCTATGATTTGGCACATTTCTGAGATTTGATAAATACTATCGTATCTGCATATTTCTTCCCACCTAACCAAATTCAAGTCTTAGGGGCATATTTACTAAGGCTCGAATATCGAGGGTTAATTAACCCTCGATATTTGACCCTTGAAGTAAAATCCTTTGACTTCGAATATCGAAGTCAAAGGATTTACCGCAAATACTTAGATCGATCGTTCAAAGTAAAAATCGAACGATTCAAAGGATTTTAATCCATCGATCTAACGATTTTTCTTCGATCAGAAGTAGCTTAGAAAACTTATGGGGAATGTCCCCACAGGCTAACATTGTAGCTCGGTAGGTTTAAAGTGGCGAAGTATGTGGTCGAAGTTTTTTTTAAAGAGACAGTACTTCGACTATCGATTGGTCGAATAGTTGAACGATTTTTAGTTCGAATCGTTCAAATTGAAGTCATAGTCGAAGTTCGAAGTAGCCTATTCGATGGTCGAAGTACCCAAAAAAAACCTTCATAATTCGAAGTTTTTTATATTAGAATCCTTCACCCAAGCTTAGTAAATGTGCCCCTTATTGTTAAAGGCAAAATGTCTAAATTACTCCCATTTTTAATATGAAAATGTTCATAAAACATTCCTCTACATATGATTTAAAACATTTCCGTAGGCTGCAAGAAAATAAAAGCACTTATTGGTCAGGGTGGTCCGGGCCATTCCACCAAATCCAAGAGGCTCAGTTCTTCGTTGGGAGGCTTAGTTCTATGCTCAATTCTATAATTGCCTGTTTAAAATAAGAATTTTCAGATGGAATCATGTAAAAAAAAAAAAATAAAAAAAATTACAAGTTTGAAAAATTATATTAAATGATTTATGCTCCATAGTAGGCTTAAATAATTGAATATATTGTTTGTTTGTTTAGAAAAAGATACAAGTTTAAATGGTATTAAATGGCTGACTTACAAAATCATTAAAATATTTTCATATAGACACCTAAAAGTTTAAATAATGCTTTTAAATTAAAAAAATATTACTATGGGGCCCAAATAATTCGATATACATTTGTTATATAGACATATATAAATGTAAAAAATAATTAGAAGTTAAAAAATTATATTAAGCCATTTGGGTATGGGGCCCAAATCATTTAGGGGCAGATTTACTATGGGTCGAATATTGAGGGTTAATTAACCCTCAATATTCGACTAGGAATTTAAATCCTTCGACTTCGAATATCGAAGTCGAAGGATTTAGCGCAGAAAATTTGATCGAAGGATTATTCATTCGATCGAACGATTAAATCCTTCGAATCGAACGATTCGAAGGATTTTAATCCAACGATCGAAGGAATATCCTTCGATGAAAAAAACTTAGGCAAGCCTATGGGGACCTTCCCCATAGGCTAACATTGAGTTCGGTAGCTTTTAGCTGCCGAACTAGGGGGTCGAAGTTTTTTTTAAAGAGACAGTACTTCGACTATCGAATGGTCGAATAGTCGAACAATTTTTAGTTCGAATCCTTCGATAGTCGTAGTCGAAGGTCGAAGTAGCCCATTCGATGGTCGAAGTAGCCCAAAAAACACTTCGAAATTCGAAGTTTTTTTAATTCGAATCCTTCACTCGAATTTAGTAAATCTGCCCCTTAGTATCTGTATTTATAAAATATATAGACTCTGTTATCTTTACTATTATTAACATTTTATTATTAACATTAATTTATGATCACCGCTATAAATACTATAGAAAACAATAGAAAGTGGACAACTAGGTCAAGACCTGGGATTGGTTCTCCAAAATCCTGCCAGTGCTGCTCATTTAGGGGCAATAGTCATGAGTCACAGCATTGAAAAAGAGGTGTCAGAAGTAAAAGAGAAAGATACCGACACATGTAATAGTAAAGGAAAAACTTGCTCCACATCCTTAGGAGAGGTAATCCTGAATCTCTAAAAGAATTGCCAAATAATGACCTGGCTGTGGGGGTTGATCATTATTTATTCTCTTGGTGGAACAATTAAATACTACAGACATATTTATTCTTCTTAAAAGAAATCCATCTCAGAGAAATATGATCTCGCTTTATGCACCACAGGGATGTTTGAGCTGAACAGGACAACGATAATCGTGTGCAGGCTCATAATTCAACAGGAGCAAGAGCAACCATGAAGTTCTTTAGATGACAGCTTTTCGTAACTAATCTGCCATTTGATTATTTTTTTTAAAATATTGAGGTTCTGTAAGATTTGTATTGCATAAAAAAAATCTCTTCAAAATAATATTTTAGTATACTGGAGACATTGGTGACCTAAAGGTTACCACATGGAGATTCCCATAAACCTTCTGATGTGGATCCTGAGAAATTCACTTAGACTATAGATGGACAATTTATAATGATAAAATGGTTCAGCCGCAAATCACACGATCAGACTGCAAGGGGAACTGTGCCTGATGACCTTCACACAAGCCCCAATGGAGATGATCATCAGATCAGAATTACAGTCTTGACTTTTTAGCTTTCTGCCACCTGTCAAAACTGCCACCCATGGTTTATAGTATAGCTATAGAGCTATACTCTTCTATTTTATTGTCTGCGTATGATAAAAAATATATGTTATGGCTACTACTTCAACACACTTTACTGGTATCTGTTGGAAATGCCTTTTTATAAAGCTTCAACTAATGGTCAAGTTAGAAAAATAATTGTTAAAGTAGCAATGGAAATGTTTTCATAGTTGTAATATGTCTTCTAAACCCCATTACATCAATGACATTTCAACAATTTTGACCAGAATATCAACAGCGTCTCTTTTTCCCCCCAAACAAGTTCTTCATAGTGCCATACAAAAGAATGTTGCCCCAGATCTTGGACCAAAAGAACAATGATGTTCTTTATCATTGTGGTTAAAAAGAATTGTCCACAATTAAGGGTGAAGAGGGTGATATTTTGGTTTGGGGAGACTACCAGTACAAGGCTTTTCAATGAAGAATGTATCATTGTGCATGAATATATATAGCAGTGGGTGTATTTTTGGGGAGTCTAAGCCTCCATCTTTTTTTTCCACCTATGAAGTAATAAATTGCCTTCAAAATTTAAGTTGCCGGGTTGGTCAAGCTTCCAAACTGTTTATAAATATGTTCCTTAATTCTGTAATGGTCAGTTTTCTTCAATCAAATACAAAAACATTTTAATTAAAAAAAAATATTTATAGCGGTTTGCTGATTTTGGGCAGGAAGTCAGTAGATAATGATTACCAGGATATAAGCCTTTCATATACAGCACAACATAATGATTTCACCCTCAGACACACGTAAACACTTAAATTTTTATGATAATAACCCACTTAGCACACACTTCTTAAAGTTTTCTCTGTATAAGGTCATATAGGTAAGGAATTTGTTATCCAGAAACCTGTTATCCAGAAATGCAGTCTCCCATAGGCTCCATTTTATCCAAATAATCCAAATTTTTTAAATGATTTCCTATTTCTCTGTAATAATAAAACAGAACCTTGTACTTGACACAAACTAAGATATAATTAATCCTTATTGGAAGCATAACCAGCCTATTGGGTTCATTTAATGTTTTACTAGAATTATGGCCTTATTTCAGTAGACTTCGGGCCTTATTTATGAATAAAAAGTCTGAACAAACTAGAATCCACAATTGGACCATATTTATTATTAAAAAAGCACGATCGGATCAGGGACAAATCGAGCGAAAATCCGAATCGTAGCATTTTTCTGTTTTTTTTCTTGAATTGTTTGATTTTTTTCTGGCTTTTTCCCAAAAATTGTTGCCATAAAAAAAGCCCTAAATAGTCAGTTTTCAGGCTAAATCCATCGCAGACCAAATAGGATAGGGACCTCTCGCATTGACTTATATACAACCTTGGCAGGTTTGAGATGGAGGATTTTCGGAATCAAACTTTTTCCATCCTTGGGGTATAATAAATCCTGAAAAATTCAAGTTTTTTTTCCACTAAAAATTCTGATTTTATAGAAGAAAAAACTAAAAATGTTTGAGTTTTTTTGCATTTGGACTTAAAATAACCCCCTTAATTTGTAAAGATCCAAATTATGGAAAGATCCCAGGTCCCGCACATTCTGGATAACAAGTCCCATACCTGTATATTAAATCTCCCAATTAAACTCCATAAAAAAAACTGTGGAAAAGGGATTCAACCCCTGGAAAGGTTGGCACACTGATAGAGTTTGGCACATAGATTTAACTTAATGCCTGCATATTTATCATTTATATCACCTAGTATTTAAAACATATTGTACATGTCTCTGCCCACTCACTTGGTGGTCATTACTGTAAGTTCAGCTCAGTTTAGCTTATATGGTATTGGCATCAGGAGCCAATTCTTTTAGCACTTCAGCCGCACATTTTTGCAATTTTTTTTAAACTAAATAAAATATATATTTTTTAGGCTCAGTAAAAAGTTTTTTTTTTTCATCTTAAATGAGACCATCTTGACTGAACAACTACTAAAAGACCTTCCAGTATGAAGCCAAGCCATTGAAGTCTTCTGTCTTTTGCGATGTATTTAACGAAATGTTAATGGTCCTGCCAGTCACAGACGACTCAAAGCTTATACACATTCCAATGGTCCTGCAACCTATTAAAGTGCAATTCCAGACAGAATCTGTTCAGACCTCCAATGGAGCAGAGTCATTCTCTAAATTATGACGATGATGCCCTCACTGATAAAATCTCTGGTCCTATAGTTCTATATTGGTATTAGACATCAGACTAAAGAAAATTCAGCTTGAAAGCTGGAACACCTTCTGGTTTTTGGACTGCAATGTATTAAAGTGCAATTCCAGATAGAATCTGTTCAGACCTCCAATGGAGCAGAGTCATTCTCAAATTATGATGATGATGCCCTCACTGATAAAATGTCTGGTCCTATAGTTCTATATTGGTTTTAGACATCAGACTAAAGAAAATTCTGCTTGAAAGCTGGAACACCTTCTGGTTTTTGGACTGCATTTCGTCAACATAGAAATTTGTGTACTGAAGTTAGTTCCATTGCTACCCAAAGATGGGTGATGGTATTTCATATCTGATCCCAAAAACCTTTCCAGATGCCACCTTCTCCATTTCCGTTTCAGTTCCCCTTGAACCTAAGTTGTGGAAACAAATGCAAGGTCAGTACTGGGCATTATACAACATTCTCCATATTTTGAAAAAAAAAAAAGGGGGAATAAACATAATGACAGCCTTGCTTTTTAAAGGACGAGTAAACCTTTAAAATAAATGAATGTAAAATTGACAAGGGGGCTATTCTAAGCACTTTTACAATGTACATTTATTATGTATTTATTTTTAATTCCAAGATATTAAAGGATACATGTACTGTTAATATGAATGAATTTTGTTACAACAGCGCCACCTGCTGGTCATTTTCCCACCAGTCTGACCACCAAGTAAGGAAGGAGTTGTCAGGAGAAGGAAAGAGGCTGCTCTGATGTTCTACTGCTTAGCAAAACAATTAGAAACTTTTCTCACACCTTTCCTAAGCAGAAGAAAATCAGAGCAGCCTCTTTCTTTCGCCTGACAACTTCCTTGACTACTTGCTGGTCAGACTGGTGGGAAACTGACCAGCAGGTGGCGCTGTTGTAAAAAAATTCATTCATATTAACAGTACATGTATCCTTTAATATCTTGGAATTAAAAATAAATAAATAATAAATGTACATTGCAAAAGTGCTTAGAATAGCCCCCTCTTCTACATTCCCTTATTTTCAAGGTTTACTTATCCTTAAAGTAAGGACTAATCGTTGCAAAGTCTTCACAGTGATCAGAAAACATTCCACTTAAAGTCAGACTAAATGGAATCCAAATCACAAGAAAAGCCTGGATCAGCTTTGGAATAGGAATTTAGAATATTAACTACTGATATTAAACTGATATTTACTGGAAAGGTGCTTGCTATTCCGTGGCATCTCACAACTTTCAGAAATCCTGATGATGTTTGATCATTTGGACCCACTACTTCCTCCATACACTCAAAAGAAACTGCATTTCACAATCAATAACATTTGAGTGGGGATAGTATAATAACGGGTACAAATTGTTTAGGACATAGCATTCAATGGTTTAGTGTTTTAATGGAAACATCTGATTGGTTGCTATTGGTTACAGGACGTGGCATTAACTACAGTTTTATTGCATCCTCCAAACTAGACATGAGCCACTTTGTTTTGCTCAACAAGATATTCAAAATAGCAGCGATGAGCAATTTTTTCGCCAGGCGTCGATTCACAGTGAAATTTACGACAACAAAAAAGTCAAAAGACAAAGAAAAAGTCACCACAAGAAAAAAATGCCCAGTGACTTTAATGCATTTGGAGTGGAAAAAATGTCCATTGAATTTAATGCATTTGGATAAAAATGTCCCGAGACAAAAACATTTGACTTCAATGGTTATGACAAATTATTGGCCTTTTCGTGAATTTTTCACTCATCATCACTAATAACTAGCCAAGATAAAGCTCTTACAGTTTCTAAATGCTAACCAGTTTAATTGCTTCTGGACCTTACCTCTCCATTAAGGAAACAGTAGAGGATAGCCACAACAAAACCCTGAAAAGAGGGGGAAAATCATGGATAAGTCTCAACGTAGCAATGTCATTTTAGATATTTATTTTTTCATTAAAATCAGTCCACCCTGTGGTCCAATTAAGAACCTGATAACAATGACATTCAGCCCACAAGGGTCCAAAATCAAATTTAAAATTATTATTATTATTAATTAGAAGAGTAATTGAGATGTTAGCAGCTCAGAGTGAACAACTTCAATGGGGTTTTAAAATGTGTAATTCAATGTCATTTGTAACTGGATATATTTAGAACTGAAGACTGCCCAGCAATAATTAGAACTGCCTGGGTGAAGATAACCTCAGTTTATATATGCATTGTTTCTTTAAACTGTGAGAGCTGCCACAAGCCTTTGGCTTTCCAACCGACCTGAGAAACTCTCTAGAGTAGATAGCATGAGGGCATTCAGAGGCTACTGCAGATAGAAGAGCAGATAGCACTTGCTGTAATTAAATGGAGGTCTCTCCCGTTAACAGAAAGCTTTAATCATTAAAAGACATCATGGGCCTGTACTGACTTGAGGTCACATTGAAGGCACAGTGCTCAACTACTTTGGATGTTACTGGGGAAAATGATCAGCTCTTGTCAGGATTTTCATTAATTAATGGATTCATTTTATGCAAAGTAAAGTTGGCGATGCTAAACATTGTAAGAAATGTTACTTGTAAACAAACAAACCAGGAAAGTCCAACCTGTCATTTTTGAGCTCTAAGCAGACCCATGGGTGCTTACCAGATATTAATAAAGGGACTGTAAAAATTTGCTTAGCAAAAGCATTTTCAGTTTTCAATTGTATAAAAGTTTAGGGAAGTCTCTTTCAAGTTTCAGGATAATAAGATTATGCACAGAGCAAAGACCATACAGGTTGGGTTTGTAGATAGGGGAGACCCTTGACCATCATCCAACTGAACACCAGTTGAATGAATTGGAACAGGCCATGCTTGATCCCAGTATGAAGAGAAAAATTCCCACCAACAATATTCAACATCTTGTTGAACCTTCTCAGAAGTGTTGGGGCTGTTTAAGCAGCAAAGGGGTAGCATCTTCCTATTAATCCCATTAGCTTTTAAAGGAGATGTGTAGGTATCCACACGCCTTAGTCTATATCATGTATTAGTGACTACAGGTACCATTAAAGCGTTGTTGCAGAAGTCAGCTCTCCTTCAGTCAAGCCAACAACGCCTGAAACATATTGTCTGCACTTGATGCCCACTAACGTGTTTTATGGTTTATATTATTCTAAGTACTTAGGGTTCTCGTTGATAGAAGCCTCTATACCACCACCTCCTATGTAATATAGGACTGACTTGGCCAATAAGATTGAGAGAGCGCTGCTATTTGTTACATAGGAAGTTTGTACCTGGAATGATCCGAGGACTAGTTCAAAAATCAACTTGATCTCCATTTTAAAGTTATCAGGAAAGAATGCAAACATGATATAATGAACTCCGAACAAAGGGATGAGCAGAAGGGTGGATTTGGCCAGTCTCCTGTTGGGAAAAGAATGAACATTTCACGTTAACAGAATGTTTCCATGTTCAATGTTAAATAGTGCTGGGTTCTGGATGCATTTTTAGCAGTGATAGCAAGTAAACAACATAACCTCATAAATGATTCCTCTTATTTTCTGTCTTTTTACAAAGAGCAGGTTATTTGTGTTTAGCTTCTCTAGCAACCAGTTTTGGTGCAATGGGGATAATCTGGGCAATTTATTTATGATTCACAGGTTTAGGATGAGTCAAGGCACTGTAAAAGCTTTATATGAACCCAGTAAAGTACACAGCATATTAAATAATGTTAAATATTTTGTGCTTGTTATCAGTTTAGTCCCAGATATCTTAGATCTTAGAATGATGCTCTTCAGGCTCTGAGACCAGGTCCAGAGTTTAGGAACCTCTAACTTGTAACCTGAACCTTGGACCTGTCAGCTGATGGTCATAGATGACTTTCATGTTTCATGTTCATACCATTAACTAGGACAGGGCCAACATGGTCAATGAAGCCTCCACATGTCCTCTTTTTTGTATTAAGGTGGCAGGACTTGTGCTTTTAGAATTGGACTCAACATGATGCATCTTACTAAGAATGATACCTCCATAGTCCAAGATGTCATATGACAGGTGGCATGCAGGAGTATCAGAAGATACAAGGTGCAGGAGAGCCTTGTATTTAATGCTTGCCTGCAGCAGAAGCCATCCATCCATTGCACTGTATTTTGAATCCGGGCCAAGATGCAGAGTGAAGCCTCTTTATACTTCTTTGACAAATGCAAAGAGGACCTCATTGGCATGTTAACCCCTCAGTATCCAGGACTGAGGTGAGAGCATACCTCCCTCCTGATATTGATAGCCATTATTGGGTAGGGTTTTGTACAGATTTAAGGGCAGTTCTCCTTTAACACACAAGACTTCTCTTTTCATACACTTCTTAAGGAAAGAATTCTTAGCACTTTAAAATGCTGCCCCTTCCTCGTGCTGATGCTGATTTAAGGTGACCTGTTCAGCTAGGGTGAATAGAATATACCTTTCATCCAGGGCAGAGGAAGACAAATTACATCATTTATACCGAATCAGACACATTCAGAATGGAGACAGGCTGAAGTTAATGGCTACAAATGTGTTTTTATAGAAACCAAATACAAAGTGATAACCTGGAGAGGACAAAGCCACCTAGAATGTCAATTAACCTTTCACTGGTGGAAACTCTGAAATAAAATAGTTTCACTTCCCATTGAAGAGTTTGACTTATTGAATTGTTTCCAAGAGGATTGTGGAAGAGCCATTGACTCCGACAGGGAGCCAGAAGGAAGACTTTTTTAAATTGCTAAATGTATTGCAAAAATTATAGATATACAGATAGATATAGCTAAACATTCAACTAATTGGGCGGGGCTTTTAAAAATAAAATATGGCGGAACAGAACAGAGCAAATACAACATAAAACAAAATGTGACTTTTGCACGTCTGATTTAAAGAAGAAATACAGTAAAAATACATGTTCTAGGCAGAAATAAATTGGATTTCATACTATATAAATAATTTTTATTTACTCTTTTATTATCCCTTTAAGCCCTAGGCCTAAACAGGTGTAACAGTGACACAGAGTCCATCAAAACAATCAGCCATGTTATTCACAAACACATTAGAAATGCAGATTATGATATATTGGTTTTATTTAAGAGGAATAGACTTTGTGCAATGCGATTCACGCATAATTCAACTATATTACACCCCTGTCCCCCATACCCAATGGCTTAGATACACCTACAAACTCAGAGATGCCTAATCTATGATGTCATGTTGGTGATGTCACTATATGATGCTACACTAGCAACAGGAAGTTAAAGGAGGCTAGCCGGAGGTTTAAAAGGCCTCTAGACTAATCCGTGGGCGGATAGGACACTTACGTATACTGGCTGTTCTCATTCCTTCCAACATCGGGGGAGTGCAGCTTCTGTACTAAGATCCTTATGATGCAGATGAAAAAAATAAAATTTACCTGGAAGAGAATTAAAATACAAAAACTAAAATTCACTAAAATGTGGGGAAATGTTATGCAAAACAAAGTCTTCCAGTGAAACACAGATTAGAAATTAGAGAGCAAACCAAACCTGTCATTTACCCTCTTGGGTCTCCTGCCCGTTGACCTTAACTCACGTTTGGTTTAGCGAGACAGGATGGCAGCCATCTTGGGCCTAACATCAGCTTGCTTGGGACTTTGTGTTATACATCCCAAGTATGATGATGTCAAACCCATAGAACGCAGCTGTGCACGACGACCACGGACAGGCGAGTTCGGCTCTGTCAAGAACTGTTACACAGGGACAGCATTTCTAACTGTGTGTGATGTCACATATCATCGCCAGACAAAATGCAATGTTATTCTAAAATGATATCTGTTTAAAGGGCCACTATAAACTTTAGTGCAAACGCAATGCTGTTGATATTCCATTGAATTGAGCAAAATTATGTTGAAAAAAAGTCCTTTTATAGTGGCCCTTTAAAATGCTACTTAACATACTATTAGTTCAATAAAACCCTCAAAGTCTAATACATACAAATTTATTCCCCCATCCGCCCTCAACCCCCCAGAAATAATGAGAAATGACATATGATGCTATGGGAGTTATTTATCAAAAGCCGAATTTATCTCATTCGTTTCTGAAATAAAATCCAACCAAATTCGCAAGGGTTATTTCCCTTTAAAACATACCAGTTAAGGAAAAAAATTGTAAAAGTCATCTGAAAATTCAAATCCTATAATTTTTTTTGGATTTTCCGCCTGAAAAAATAGATTTTTTCGGATTTTTGCCCATAAACCACAAAATCTTTGGATTTTTGCTTGAAACCCATTGCAGATCTGGATATCTCAGAGACTTCTCCCATTGACTTATATACAACTTTGGCAGGTCTGAGATGCCGGATTTTCAGATTCAGACTTTTTCCATTCTCACGGCATAATAAATTACTTTTTTCATTAATAATTTGGATCTTATAGTCAAAAAACTCAATTTTATTCAAGATATTGGCATCTGGACTTTAATAACAAAAAAAACCCTTTGTGTCAAAAGCTAACACCGAATCAGCAGGAACAAAGAGCTTACACTTTGGTGGTTTTATATAGAATGATTCACAGGTATTTTAAAAGAGATATAATGACTCTCACAAAGATGAGGTACCATATATGTATCAAAGTAACTTCTTTTGAAGAATTCTGTTAGACTCCCTACACATCCCCATTAAACTGCAATTGTTGAGCTTCAACATATGGAAACAGATTGTGTACAGGTGTTTGATGGATGTTTGGCTCTTACACCCCATAACACATTAAAATCAAATTAGAATTTCTTTGGGTGGACGTTCCTTAATAGAGGAAGGCCTAGCAAAGTTGGTGTCTTGTGTCTTAAATAGGCAGTGATCAGTAGCATGGCAGAGCAACAAAGGTTAAGAATGTCCTTCTGTCTAGACACCTTTTGATGACCAACCCTGGAGGAACTGACTTTAAAGTTATTATGTGTACATGGCACCAGATGGCACCCTAAGGAGCAACCCAAATCTGTCCTGCTCTTTTGTACCTTATAATATCAGATATTCAATCAGTAGAAAGGAGATACTTTACCGATATGGAAATCAAAATAGGAGCTCTGATGATCCACCAGAAAGGGGAGTCAATTGAGTCCCAACACCTGTGAACAGATCATATGTTTCTTTTGATATCAAAAAATTCCAGAATGTGTAAAATATGAAGGGTGAGGAAAACTGGAGGAATGGAAAGTTGTACGGCGTTATTTAAGCACATGAATCAAATGTCGTTTGTTATATTAGGCAGATAGATCAAACATTGTTATATTAGGTGGGCACTAGGGAAGCATAAGAAATGTGGCAAGTGTCCTGTACCACTTCTTTCCATCAATGTATTTTATACATCTGACCTCATTTAGTATATGTATGACAAAAGAGTCATTGGTTTGCTGTCATTCACTCCAGCCAATCAGAATAAGCATCATGGCATCTCACCTGCATTACTCTAAAGCAGTGATCCCCAACCAGTAGCTCGTGAGCAACATGTTGCTTTCCAACCCCTTGGATGTTGCTCTCAGTGGCCTCAAAGCAGATGTTTTTTTTTTTTAATTTAAGGCTTGGAGGCCAAACAGAGCCTTAATGTAGGTTGACAATCCACACTTGACAATCCAGCACTTATTTGGCACCCCAAGAACATTTTTCATGCTAGCCTTGCTCTCCAACTTCTTTCACTTTTCGATGTTGCTCAGGGTTAAAAAAAGTTTGGAATCCTGCTCTAAAGCATGCTGAAGGTTAAATGAGCTTAGGTGCTTTGCCATACAAGAATCCCGATGTAGTTTAATATATAGAATTGAGTTCTGGGATCTTGATTACAAATTCACATTGACTTCATGTTGCAGTGTCATGTGAGTGCCATTTGGACATTATATATATATATATATATATATATATATATATATATATATATATATATATATCTATATATATAAAATTAAAGGAGATGCCAAATGTGGTGGTGCCAAATGTTTACTTATCTGAAAGCCTGGGCCGGTGTTCTTATCAGCAGAAAACTGCACCGACCTGGGGTTATTCCAGCGAGCACCACGGATTGCTTCTCTCCCGGCTTCTTCTTTTTTCAAATTTCCGGGTGCAGAAATGAAAAAGCCGACTTTTTAGTTAAAAATTGGCTTTTCACTCTAATGCGTATGCGCAGCCGCGAGAAGAAAGAAGAACCTGGAAGAGGATGGCTCCGTGGTGCTCACTGGTATAACCCTGGGCCAGTGCAGTTTTCTGCTGATAGGAGAAATGGCCCGGGATTTCAGGTAAGTCAATACTTTTGGCACCCCCAAGTGAGAAACGACTTTCCTTCTCCTTTAAGTCACCTAATAATATAGATAAATAAGTCTCTCATCTTTCAAAAAACATTGGCAATAATCAAACTACTGTAATTTCTTCTGGTCTAAAAAAAAAAACCCAGGAAAATCCCACCCCATCCCAGGAGGATTTAAGGTAAGTGGTCAACTCAAAGCGCAATAGGATCACACAAAATCATATTAAGAATTTCATGAGCCAAACTGCAAAGGTTTGGAGTGCAAAAATACCCACACACCTAGCCGGTATAAGGGACATTCGAGTAAAATATTTACTATTCATTTTTAATTAAAAAAAAACATTGCTTAATTTCTTACCCAGAATCATCAAAATGGATCCTGGTAACAGTCCAAGCAGTGATAAATACTGTAGGCGCACCTGTTGTTGGAGAGTAGGGCGTTAGGCAATTCGGTTAAAATCTGATGGTGCATCAAAAATATGGATAACACCAAACAACAGTAACTCGTCTAGGGACAACCCCACAAACACACTTGTGTTCCTAATATCATAGCTGAAAAGAACCTGGACCTACCAGACATTAATACCAGTATGGGACCTGTTTCCAGAATGCTCAGGACCTGGGGCTTTCCAGATAACGGATCTTTCCTTAATTTGGATCTTCATACCTAAAGTCTACTAGAATAGCTTGTAAACATTAAATAAGGCCAATAGGCTGGTTCTGCTTCCAATAAGGATTAATTATATCTTAGTTGGGATCAAGTACAAACTACTGTTTTATTATTACACAGAAAAAATTTGGATTATTAGGATAAAACAGCCTTTCCGTTATTTGGAGCTTTCTGTATAACAGGATTCCAGATAACAGATTCCATAGCTTTCTGGATAAGGGGTCTCCGGATAACAGATCCCATACCTGTATTGCCTGGCTGAATGTGAGGCTGTGGTCAGAAATGATTTGGGAATATTAGGGAGGTGTATGTGGCCAATTGTGGATGGGGGGTGATAGGGAGTCTTAAGTGAATTGTCCTTGTGTAAATATGTTTATGTTAGATGGGTAAAACTCTATGGGTAGAACTATGGCCCTATTATAAAGTGTGCCTGAGTTATGATTGTGTCTCCTTCTGTGCTTTTGATGACCTTTTTTATTGTCAGCCAAGCTGCTCCTGTAGACTATTGAATTCCCCTCTTTTATTTTGTTGATATAATGATCCTTTAATGTACTAGTTTTACATAGAACGTTACCCAAGGCATAGCCACATCCATACCTAGAATACACATTGGGTGACTTGTCCAAAGATAGACCCCCAAGAATCTTCTGTTGTTTAATCAGATCATTAGTAGATATTTTAATTAGATAAAAAAAACATATATAATTAAATTGAAGCAATCAGTCCTGGACATAATGAAGGATTCTAGGCTTGCGAGGTTAATGTTAATTAATATTTCCTGAAAGCTCCCATCTGTTTTTCTACAGACGCAGGCCATTGGAATATGTACTCTAACAATCGCCATTGGAGTATGCGTTCTTATAGTCATGGGCGAATTTATTCGCCAGACACGAATTCATGGCGAATTTGCGTGATTTGCCGCCAGCGAATAAATTCGCGAAACACCCGCGAAATGGCGCCGGCAAAAAAACGGGCTCTGCCGTCAAAAACGAGACGCCGGTGCCGTTTCGCGAATTTTTCTCAAATTCGCCCATCACTACACTCTAACAATCACCAGCAATGGCTGCATACTCCTCTTTATATTATGTCTATTTAAGGATGAATCAAAGGAATGACATATTTTTAAAGGGATTCTATGATCACATAATTTTACAGTATCCCCTCTTCCATAACAATGGTGTCTACTTTTTTCTTTTTAAAAATGTTTAATTGCTCCCATTAGCCCTCATGTGATTGGAAAGGTTCTGGATTTTTCAGGCCTCCTCACCTGACCCAATTTAAAAGTGACAGTTTTATATTCTGCCCCCTCCAAAAAAAACAGGTAAGGCTTACCAGACATTGGCATTGTTTCAAAAACATTGGGATGTGCCCAGGTCTAAGTGTGGCCTTATTGTCAACCAGAAATGTTAATGTAATATAACAGCAAAAGACACCAACACAAGTGGTTACTTATATAAGGAGGTACTGTTGGCACTTACCCCAGCCAATGAGAATGTACCACCAAAAATACTTCTTCTCTGAAAAGAAAGAGATGACCAATAGTGTGTGTAGGTACAGGCCTTCCACCAGCAGCCAGAAGAAGTTGGCCATGATGCAGTACTGGAAGAAGACAATGGCAGCCTTGCAGCCAGCCTAAAAGGAATGATTCACAAGTTACATGGGGAATATATACAACCTATAGCTGAGATAATAATATCAGGGGGACTATACAAACTCATTGCAAGGTGCCCTGGCTGGAATTGAACCTAGAACTCAATGCAACCACTGAACCATATTATTATATTGATAGCCAAAGGCCCAACTTCTCTGTATCCTTCTCAAGTTATTAGACTTACTGTCCATGATACTCATTAAGGCTTTGAGTAACAGCCAATAGGAAATGACCATGTAAACCTAATCCATTTCCAATTGGCTGCTGGTGCAAGAACACTGGACCCCAACCCTCCTGAAAGCAGGATTAGCAGAATTGATAAAACAATAAATAAGCACTAATGTGCTAGAAGTAACACCCATACATAGTGAATGTGAATCCTGAATTCAATTAAAAACCCCTATCAGTAAGGCAGCAAGAAAGAAACAGTCCATGACAAGGTATACTTCTCCTTTAAGCAAGCTCATTGGAGGAAACGTCCCGCACTACAAATCCATTTTTAATGAACCTTTTAGACATCCTCTAAACTTTAGCACCTTCATTACTCTCCCCACTCCCGTCAGGAATAGATATTAGTGGTTGCAATAGGCTGAATAATATGCTTGTTATTTGATATAAAGCACCAGCATTAGACGCATTAGGCTGCAGGTCTATATGTATGTAAAGCAGCTGCTTTATAAGGATGTATGAATAAAGATGAACAAAAGAAATGAGTGAGTCCATATCCTTGTACAGGTTTGATAAATGGCTGGTATCAATGGCGCCTGTTCTCTGCAGCAAAGGATGCGTAATAATTGTTAATTATAGTCTTTATGACACCACAACGATTATGTAATGAATAGTATTATTTATCTTTCATTTCATAACTACACATGTGATGCTACAGAGAAAAATAGCTGTTTATTAAAGAGGAACCATAGGCAAGGTCCAATATACTGCAGCACACTGTCAAATGAAGTAGCTTTTCAGCGAGACAAAAAATGGCAAAGTTTCGGGCTTCACAGGACCCTTTATCAAGCCTTTCCAGCGACGTCCATTGGTCCATCTAGTATACTTGAAGCACAACCAAGGTGAGCAGAGTTTTCAGCACAGGTGGCAATCAAACTCACAACCTTTGGGACCGGAGTCATGCAACCGAACCACTTGACCATTCGGGAGGCCTGAGAGGCCCGAAATGTTGGCACTCTTCATCTACTTATATGTTTTGAGCCAATAAAATCACCTTGCTGAAAAGCTGCTTCATCTGACAGTGTGCTGCAGTATATTGGACCTTGCTTATGATTTTCCTGACCCGTGGCAGGTTGGGTTAATTACTCCTTAAGCACCCAATCCTAAGGGATTCACGCACAAACCACCATTTTTATCATCCTTTACATCTTGCCCTACAGTCCTACACCAGGTTGGGTACCCACTCCCCTTCCTCACCACAGGTAATAGAGCTGCTGGGGAGGAGGGGCTTTTTTAATAACTAGAGGAAGCAGATCACACAGTCAGGCCCCCCTGTTCCCCAGGCCCCCCTGCAACTACATGGCCTGCTCCCTCTATAGTTAAGACACTGCACTGTATACAGTTAATACAAAATGTTGAATTTACAGTTCAAGGCTTATTAGATGCAACCCCTCTAAAGAATCAATGTAAAACTGCCCAGCTCTTCTGAGCACTTTTTCAATTTACATTAAATATTTTTTTTGTAGTATTCAATATATTAACAGTTTAAATACTAATACAGGTAGGGGATCGGTTACCTGGAAACCAGTTATCCAGAATCCAAATAATCCACATTTTTTAAAATTTATTTCCTTTTTCTCTATAATAATACAAACAGTCGTTTATTGGAATAATCCATATTGGAATCAAAACCAGCCATGTTTTCTAGTAGACTTAAGGTATGAAGATCCATTATCCGGAAAGCCCCAGGTCCTGAATATTCTGGATAACAGGTGCAATGAATCTGAGACAAAAGAGCCAGCTACTGTTCACTTGAAGCGACTGAACACAGTAGAAAATTAAGTCAGTGAGAAGAGGAACGTCTTGTCCTGTTTCTCTGATTAGAACTGTCCAGAGAAACGTCAGAGGACTCTTCCCTTTCTACTCACTGTGTCCAGACGGCTGAAAGGAACAATGGGGGGTGATGTTATTTCGGATTTATTATATTAACGGTGCAAATAATCGTGAAGACTAGAAAAACAAAAATTCATGCAAAGAGCAGAGCCATTTTACATGAACTTGTTTCGGTAGTTTACATTTCTGCAACTGAACTGATTAATAACTATCCTTGTAGCATCAGCTTTTATGACAGAGGAAATGCAATTTCTGCTTGATGACTTCCCAAGACCCCTGAGCTTAGCTTCTCAGCAGCAGCCCAGAGCCCAGTGAGCATGTGCAGTGCCGCTGACACACAAAAGATCCAAGATGTTGCTGGGGATCTTTACTGCTATAGGGCTGTTGAACCTCTACGCTGGTACAGAAAGTTCAGTTCTAGCTAGTTCCCCAGTTCCCCAATAAATTACCATGTTCCATTGAACCTTCTTGCTGTACTAAGACAGAGAAAAAGCCGTAGTCTTACATCTCCTGAGGGATCTCTGCCAGTGACTTTCATTACTCACAGAATGACTCCAAAACAGGCAACACCCCCACCCCTTCCGGCCACTCTAATTTCAGTTACATCTCACATACTATTTCCATTTTCCTGTTTTATAGCCTGTCCCTATCAATCTTTCCCTTCCCACTCACCTGCCAGAAGCCCATTCAGAGCTACTGCCTATAAAGAATACAGATATAGATGAACTACTCCCAGTCATTCCCCTTCACTCTGCCCTCAATCAGCCCATTCCTTCTGAGCACTTTAAGGGCAGAGATTCGGGGAGATTAGCGTGCAGAGACAAATCTCCTCTTCTTCGGGGCAACTAATCTCCCCAAACTGCCTCCCTCTGGCTAGAATGTAAATAGCCGGCGGGATGGCTATCGGTGCACTTCGTTTTCTGAAGTCGCCCGAAGTTGCCTCACAAGGAAACTTAGAGCGACTTCGGAAAATGCACAATCCGAGTGCCATCCCACCAGCGATTTAGATTGTATCCAGCGGGAGGCAGTTCTGGGAGATTAGTGGCCCGGAAGAAGAGGCGGTTTAACGCCGGACGACTAAGGGCTGAGACGCGCTCAGATTCGGAGAGATTAGTTGCCCAGCGACAAGTCTCCTCTTCTTCAGGGTGACTAAACTCCCCAAACTGCCTCCCAGCCGTTTAGAATGTAAATTGCAGACGGGATGCCACTCGGAGTGCTCACGAGGAAACTTTGTGCGACTTCAGAAAACTAAGAGCTCCGAGTGCCATCCTGCCGTCGATTTAGATTCCCCATTCCGGGGATATTAGTCACCCGAAGAAGAGGAGATTTGTCTATGGGCAACTAATCTCCCCCAAGATTAGTGCCTCTACTCTAAATCTCCCCAAATCTGAGCTTGTGTCTCTGCTCTAACACCCTCGTGCCCCTTGATATGTAAGTGCATCTCTATGCAATAAATCCGCAAAAATATCAGTTGCTCAGCTCTAAAGCATGAGAAAGCTTTACATCTATTGGGAATGTCATGCAGAAAGAAGGCAGATGCCACCTACATCCGTGCCATCTGTTAATGGCAACTGACATTTAACGGCAAACACAGATCAATGGCGTGAGGCTCTTGGAGTATATATATATATAATTACTCTCTAAATGCATAAGATTAATAGCTGAGTGCTGTGCCAATCACCAGTGTGGCAGAATAAACCTTTTTAATACTTCTGGCCCCTCCTCCAGTGAGATGTCAAAGGCCTTTAATTACTGAAATATAGAAAAAAGATGAGAAAGTGGCTTTTGGGGTGAGTCAGTTTAAGCTACCTAATACATTGAGCTATGCAATATAGCACTTGTGGTATTAAACCGGTGTGTTCCCTTTACCCAAAAAAAAATGATTAGGCATTTTTGGTGCACAAGTGGACTCTATGGATTATACAAGTGTGAGCTCTTACAATCAGGAAATGATCAGGCATTTTTGGTGCACAAGTGAACCCCCCTTATATAAGCGTAAATTCTTAAACTAAGGAATCGATTAGACATTTTTAGGTACACAAATATTTACCAAATAGACTCCACAAGTGTAACCTTACATTTGGGGCACAAGTGAAGCCTATGGACTATGCACATATGATCCATTACTAGGGATGCACCGAATGCACTTTTTTGGATTCAGCCGAACCCCCGAATCCTTCACGAAGGATTCGGCCGAATACTGAACCGAATCTGAACCCTAATTTGCATATGCAATTAGGGGTGGGAAGGGGAAAACATTTGTTACTTCCTTGTTTTCTGACAAAAAGCCACGCAATTTCCCTCCCCGCCCCTAATTTGCATATGCAAATTAGGATTCGGTTCGGCTGAACAGAAGGATTCGGCCGAATCCGAATCCTGCTGAAAAAGGCCAAATCCTGGCCGAATCCCAAACCGAATCCTGGATTCGGTGCATCCCTATCCATTACACTAAGGAACTGCATAGCAATTTTTGGTGCAATACGGAACCCCACTGCCAACCTAATAGTGACCCCTTATGTAGTGGTGTAGTAGTTATGCCTCTACCCTTAGACCTAGGAAATGGGTAGATATTTCTGCCACTCTGGAGCGTTTACTTTCCTCAATGTATATCAGGGCCTAATTCTTTTAGGAGTATCAGGACCCCACTTTCTTGATGACAAATAACTACAATATAGGTTCCTTAAAGGAACAGTAACATCAAACAATTACAAAATCAATTAACTCTATTAGTCTTTCTAAAGGAATCACAAAAGTTTTACCAATATAGTGCCTTTTATTTGAATTACTTAAAGATGCTTTGGTTTTACTGTTCCTTTAAGAAGTGCAGCATTATAAATCGACAGTTACAAATAGACAAATCTGGATGAATTGCTACTTACTGAGCCCGCAAAGCAGTGGTCGGATTCTCCGCTCTCAAAGAGGACAATGTCCTTAACGAACACGGCGATGGCTCTCATTATGAACGACATGAAGAGGTGCATGTGGATGTAATTCCTAGTGCAGTGCAGCTTTCTAATACAGAGAGGGCAAAACAGGAACGGCATTAGCCCTTTAAATCAGCACGGGATTAGTAAGTGGTAATTAGAATTAAATATTATGTACAAATGTTAAAGGAGTCCTTAATGGTAGTGTTAATCCCAAATCCATTGTCTTGATTGTTGGGAAGCAATTGCCCACACAAGGGAATTTTATTTCCTATATTCCAGGCCGCCTCCTATATATATAACTACAACTTTTATTTAACTGCTACATGGACAGTTATCAGAACCATCCAGATATTAGTTCTTTTGAACAGCGGAGCAGCAATTAAGTCAGATTTGCTGGGGATATATGTGTAATTGTTGTTTATACAAATGTAAGCTCCACAGTAGGGATGCACCGAATCCACTTTTTTGGATTCGGCCGAACCCCCGAATCCTTCACAAAAGATTCGGCCGAATACCGAACCGAATCTGAACCCTAATTTGCATATGCAAATTAGGGATGGGAAGGGGAAAACATTTTTTACCTTGTTTTCTGACAAAAAATCACGCAATTTCCCTCCCGCCCCTAATTTACATATGCAAATTAGGATTCGGATCGGCCAGGCAGAAGGATTCGGCCGAATCCGAATCCTGCTGAAAAAGGCCGAATCCCGAACCGAATCCTGGATTCGTTGCATCCCTACTCCACATGGACCCTTCCTCTTGTGTCTCTAACATTTACCCATTTATCTTCCTTGTCTGTTCTAGTCTAGATATGGGACCTGTTATGCAGAATGCTCGGGACTTGGGGTTTTCCAGATAACAGATCTTTCCACAATTTGGATCTTCATAGCTTAAAGGCCCCCATACACGGGGCGATAAAAGCTGCCGATTAAAAAATCCCACCGGATTGCGGCCGCATATATGAGTTGAGATCATTATCCGGGAGACCCTACTTTGGGATGAGCCTGACTGTTAATATCTCCTGCACTTTAGATGGAAACCTCTGGGATTCGCTCAAGCAAACTAACAGGGCAATTAAATGCACTGCCCTAAAAACTAACTGTCCCGCGATATCCCTGTACACACTGACACTGCTGACCTACAATCCCCTGGAAATATATAAGCCGGGACAATGAAGCGGACAAATCTTTCAATGAAATCACAGGTGGGACGGTTAACGAAAAACAAAAGCTGTGAGCAGGCCCGGATTTGTGGAAAGGCCACCTAGGCCCGGGCCTAGGGCGGCAGGATTTTAGGGGGGCGGCATGCTGCCCAACCACACCCACATTGGTTCAAGAACACTGGGGATAACGCTGGTGATATAATAATTTTTTAAATTTCCCGTGCGCCAATCCCAATTGCTCATGTCCCCCTTGAGGGGACAGGGGCGACAAACGGCAGTGGGCCTAGGGGCGCCCACTATGTAAATCCGGCCTTGGCTGTGAGCTAAAAATTAGGCCAAAATTAGGCCTCGCCTAAATAATAGAAAATCCCAAATGCACAAAGTAAAAAGGGAAGATGTAATTCTGGGAAAAGATACAATTTTTGTTGCCTTGTTTTTGTGTTCCATGTGCAGAACATCTCTCTCCCTGCCCCGGAATGGGATTTCTATTCTCCGAGGGCCCCTCGCATCTTGCAAATCCACATAATGGAGACATTTTGAGAAAACAAAAATCCCTTTCAGATAATGATCCATGCTCCATTTAATCACATTTCCTATTCATTAGCATTAGCTATTCCTCCCTGTACATCTAAATGCTTAATTTATTGATACAAATAGAGCCTTTATCCTTTATTTAATCTTCCCCTTATTTCCCCTTAAAGAGACACATGGACTGGTTTTACTTTACAAATACGTTTCTGGGGCTTTTGCTCATGTGGGTTAACAGGCAGTTCAATTGGCTCCGATCTATAGAAATAAGTCAAACCAACTGGACTTGCTGTGTTTTTCTTGAAGACGTTTTACCAGTCATCACCAGACTGCTGAAACGTCTTCAAGAAAAACACAGCAAGTCCAGTTGATTTGACTTATTTCTATAGATATGCCATGACCTGGATGAATGAGAACTTTCACAAACATAATTGGCTCCTAATAAAACTGACCCAAGTCCATGTAAGAATATGGATTCCTATTGCTATTACTGTTTTATAAGTGGCTACTGAATGTTCTTTATTGGTGGTGGTGCTCACATGTCTTAGACCCACACTAAATCTTCAACAAGGGCATATGGGCACCCCAAGCCAAGCCTTCTGAGAGCCAAACTCACAAGGCTAGGATCAAGGTGATGACCCCACTCATGCACTCTTTTCCCAAAGTATGGTGGGTGTCATCCAAAATACAAACTATTCTCACCAAGAGAAGGAACCAACTTAGAGTTCCATCTTGAACTTGGGTTTCCCAAACAGCTCAACCAAGTTCCATATTCTCTGACTCTTGATATAGATGTAATCTGCCCAGTGTTGGACTGGCCCACCGGGATACCGGGAAAACTCCTGGTGGGTCCAGGTGCCAGCGGATCCTCTTGCATCTAACCATTTAGCATAGATCATGGTCATTCGATATTTTTTTTATGGGAAAAAAGGCTTAATAATGGAAGACTAGAGTATAGTAAGTAGATATAAAAGACTAAGAGAATTAAGAGGAGAGGAGGAATAACAGTTTAGAAAGTGGGTCCCTGGTCCTAGGTTTTCTAGTGGGCCACTGGCATCCCAGTCCGATACTGAATGTGCCTTGGTTTAAATATTGTGGTATCAATCTTAATCTGAGCAACATACGATCCAGCATCCTTATGCTACAGGGCAGGGCTGTCCAACTGGAAACCAAGAAATTTTGATGGCACACAGGGCTTCCTTGACCTCTTTGGATGATCATTTTGCTGAAATTTGGCCCTTGAATACTTGGCCCACTGGACAACACTGATATAGGCCACTGAAATGATTGAATATGTGCTAGACATGACATGTAGATTTCAGAAAAATTAAGCGGCAACCAACCCAATACAAGCACATGTAGGGGGGCAACTTCCTTTGCCCATCCACTAGCCAAGAGTTGGTATCAAACAATATATCATCATGACCTTATCACAAGCTATCCCAAAATCTCTCTCCTTATTACTTCTCACTATGTGCCTTTGTTTTAGTTCTTACCTGAATAAAAACAAGATGATCATTGCTGCGGTGAGAGAAATAAGGGATACGCTGTGTCCGATGGTATATCCGGTCTTTATCATCCAGAAGAATTCAGTCTACAGAGAAAATAAAAGATTTAAACATAATATTAACAGGATAGGTCTGGATTACACAAGCATGGTAAAGGCCATATGGCAGTTGAAGGCTATTGGTGGGATGGGGTGTTTTCAGTGCTGGGCCAAGCCGGCACCCTAGGCAACCTGGCCGGTCACCCCCATCCGTAATAATGAGCGTGTGGTGGGCAAGTGTCCGGACAAGGAGTAGGTGATGAAAAATGTATGTGCCTAGTACCCCCCCACCACCACCACCATTGTGTGCTACGCTGCCTACCCCTAGCCCTGGTGTAATGGGGGATTCTCCAGTACTACTAATAATCCAGTACAATCCATATTTAAGTTGAATGGCCTAACTTGGGCCCCCAGCCACCTACATTTGTGGGATTTCTGCCATTAGATGTGAATGTGTGTGTGTCAGTAATGGGGATCACAGGGCACAAGTTCTAGGGATGGAGTGAGAGGTCACAGGTCTTTACAGGACCCCCTCTGTTATAGACTATAGACTATAAGACAGACAAGCTCCTGGTAGATCATTATTGTTACACACCTAACCTGGCAATGGAAAGCTTACTGTGAAAAAAATAATTAATTCCTAACAACCTACATATTTAATGACGAGATGCTTAGAGGGAGAGAAGAAAAGGACGTGCATTAGAACCTTCATAGTTTCATTGTTCCTTGCGCCTCTGTTTTCTTATCATTATGTATAAAGGGAAACATCATGTATTTCATTATCCAGGATGCCAATAGCTTTTATTATAGAATAAAATAAAGTTATTGTGCAAATAAAGGCTGTTGCTAGCATGTGATCTCAAAGGGGTGCTATCATCACATAACCACCCTTGTTACTACAATAAAGCAAGCCGCGACTGTTATAGATCAGCAAAGGAATACAGAATGCCTTTATTCTGAAGTGGAGGTGAGGTTATCATAGAATTCAGCTTAGTAGAGAATAGATATTTGCTCCAGAGCTGCCATCAGTTAATCATGGGGCTCCACACTGTTACGTTAGTCAATGGTAACTTGGGCCTCCTGGTCTCTACCAACAGATTGAGCTCCAATGCATGCATAGCCACTGCCCTGATCTTTTTTGACCATGCTCATTATTCCAATACCCACCCATGATCTACTCAAACTCCACCCCCTATTCACAAGCCCCACCCCTTCACAGCTCACGAATCTCACTTTCAAAACGATACATTAGATAGCTTTAAAGGAGAAGGAAACCCCCTCGGCGCAAAACCCCTCCCCCGTGTTGCCCCCCCCTCCTCCCCCCAGGCCTACCTGTCCCCCTGGGCAAATGCCCCTAACTTGTTACTCACCCCTCTGTGCAGGTCCTGTCCATGGAGTTCACAGTCGCCATCTTCTCCCACGCGCGTCTTCTTCCTGCTTTGACTGGTGTCTTCTGGCGCATGCACAGTAGGAACAGTTACCGGTACGGATCTACTGCGCATGCGCCGAATGTCACGAAGTGAAATCGGAAAACTTTGTGACATTCGGCGCATGCGCAGTAGATCCATACCTGTAAATGTTCCTACTGCGAATGCGCCAGAAGACGCCAGTCAAAGCAGGAAGAAGACGCGCGTGGGAGAAGATGGCGACTGTGAACTCCGTGGACGGGACCTGCACAGAGGGGTGAGTAACAAGTTAGGGGCATTTGCCCAGGGGGACAGGTAGGCCAGGAGGGAGGAGGGGCAACACGGGGAGGGGGGAGGGGTTTTGCGCCTTCTCCTTTAAGAAGGGGTTGGATGGTGTTTAGCAAGTGAGGGAATACAGGGATATGGGAGATAGCTCATAGTACAAGTTAATCCACGGACTAGTCCGATTGCCATTTTGGAGTCAGGAAGGAATTTGTTTACCCCTCTGAACAAATTAGAGAGGCTTCAAATGGGGGTTTTTTTGCCTTCCTCTGGATCAACTAGCAGTTACGCAGATTATATATACAGATGTAAAGTTGAACTTGATGGACTTGTGTCTTTTTTCAACCTAACTTTACTTACTATATTACTATGTAACTTTCCTAGAATTTCTTTCTACTGCCTTTGGGTACGAGGTTCAATTCCAGCCAGGGCACTATTTGCATGTGATGTTCTCCTGTGTCTCCTTGGGTTTCCTCTCATACTTCAAAATCTTACAGACAGGTTAACTGATCAAATAGACCATGCAAAAGGGACCTTAGTTTGCAATCTCCATTGGGTATGATCTCTGAAAAGCGCTGTGGAATATGTTGGCGCTATGTACAAAAAGGCTAATAGACCACCAGGAAGCTCTGATGGCTAATGTCCTTCTAGCTCTGTCCTCCGCAGCCTTTCCTCCAATGTGAGATTCTATGTTTCTATCTTTACAGGCGTATCTGGACTGGACAGCCAGCATTCCTTTAACCACAGTTCTATTTCGGACGGTCTAATGTTCGGTGGGCTTAACAAGGTCACCACCCAATAAACAGGGCTGTGCTTAGACATTCCAAAGCTGAATGCATCCTGGTTTGGGTAACAGTGCTTTCTACAACTTTCTACAACAAGAATAAAATAAGACGAGAAACTGGTTTTAAAATAGAATTTGGGATATGAAATATTGAAGCATTAATCTTCATGAATAAAAATAACGATGCCAGGCTGGGAAGTTTATTAAATGGGAATTAAGGAACCTAAAAATAGTTTTCTATCATATTAAAGCCATTTCAGATCTGCTTTAAATTCCAAATTGTCATGTCTGAATTTAGGGATATTATTCATTTTGAAGGGAAAGTAAAGCCTAGGGCTGCTGTGCCTGCTTTGTATTAAAACACCCAGCAGCTCCATTTTCCTTTGAAGTTCCTCTGGATTCACCCAGTGCAAGAATTTGTTTTAAAATTAGACATAAAATTGCCGTTTTCATGATAATTCTGCTTTATGTTTCTCCCGAGGTATAAAATATTCACATTTCCAGTTGCTGCATCTGTGTGTTCATAAAGATAATGGTGCCATGCAATTGAAGGTTATAACATAATATTTATGGTTATAAGTATTTGGGTAGGCTGTATGCATAGTTGCCATGGACAGAGGTGTCAACCCTGGGCAGTGCGCAGTCGGGGGACTCATCGGGATCGGGGGTGATGGGAAACTGGGGGACAGACCTCAATTTCTGGTAAATCCCAATAAATTTGGGGAGGGGGATTTGACAGCTCTGTATGGATACATTCAATATTAAAAAGAAAAAAAGGTCAATAGAGCTTCCAATCTAAGGACCCTATCACATTAACTCAAGGAGGAGATTACCTGCCTGTATTTTGGAGTGTAGGAGAAATCCCCACACTGTTAGACTTTTGAAAAAGCATGCAAGGGGGTGATGGGAATAGAAAGGAGAGAGCTAACAAATGTCCACAGGTCACTGCCAAGTGACATACTAACCCCACTAATTCTGTTTGAAGGAGCGCAGAACTGCTCTATCTAGTAGCCTGACTACTTTACACCCTTGGTGGCTTTCATCTAATCCTTGTGCACAGGGTCTCATATCCCCCCCAATAAGGGTTGGTTAGCTTTGGGCTTGGTTTTGGTCTTAAGGTGGCCACACACAATAAGATCGGTTCTTTTGTTGACCTCCCGGGTATGCCCACCAACGGCAGGGCATATTGGCCAGTTACTCTAAAGGACCAATATCGGCAGCTTTAATCTGCCCATGTATGGCCACCTTTACCGAGGCCTATGTCCAGCTCAGGCCCACCTCCTACTAGAGTCTTCCAGGGAAGGAAAGTGCCATGTGCCCCCTCCTTTAATTTAACTATGGGCTGAAACAGGTCATGAGATCCCTCGGTCAAATGGGGGAAAGCTCCCTCTCACAGGGCTTAAGTGATAGAACTGGGGCTGTATAAATATATAGGGCAGTTGCCCACAAGTTATTTTTATTGAAAACTGGAAATGTGTCCATTTAGTTAAATACGTATTGGTGAATCAGGCACTACTTATCTAGCACCGACAATGATGTCGAATTTTGGGTCCAAAAAATGTCAGTTTTTTGCCAACTCACCTGGCTGCTTGGGGTGCTGTTGGTATCATAGCCACAAGCCATTGCATAGGGAGCTGGAGAAATATCAGTCCAGCCTTCATCTGTACAATTTCTGGAAACATTCCCTGAAAGCAAAAGAAAATAAAATTACATTTTAAGTTGACTCCAAGACTATAAGATTTCCCTGTTGGGCCCTTCCATCATAGCAGCCCCCCGAGTCCTACAATGAGCAAGGACACCCGGGCTTGATATCCAACCGTCTCAATTACATCACATGATCTACCCTGCAACCTTGAAAAAAAAAAGGGGTAAATCCTCCTATTTTTAACACATTTGCCAATTCTGTGCATTTCTCCTTCACTTTGCAATTTGTAATTCCCATCAGGTTGGCGGAATTTATATGGATGTCAGAATGATTGATGTATAAAGAGAAAATGCAACAAACAATTATACACGAGCCTCACAGTCAATCTGTTTTCTGGTTGCCAGGGTCACTGACCTTAGAAACAGGCAAAATTGATATTTTCACTGCATGGTGAAAGAAAATAGAATTTCTTGACACTGTTAGACGGTTGCATGAGCCAATGGGAGTGACTGAATCTGATTGGAATAAAATGTTATTGAGAAGGAGTTATACAGTAATTGATCATATCTATCGGCTTCCCGCCTGCTTCACACTTTAATCAACCCAATTTACATATCATAATTCTATTATACAGAACAGGCTCCCTATATATCCACAAGGGATAGGTGCAGGATGCTTGTTCTTCAAATGCATTCTCCATAGTCAGCAACAGCACTCCTAGTGGCCTCAGTTTGGTATTGCAATGAGTTTGTACGTTCTATATACCCAGGTTAATTGGCTACTGATAATATCGACTATAGTGAATATGATAGGGGCCTTAGATTGTAAGCACCACTGGGAGAGGGACTAATAGGAAGGCAATGCTGATATATTGGTGCTATATAAAGGATAACAATAGTTAACAAAACAATTTTTCTTTGTTCATGACAAAATGAGATTCCCCTTTATCTCCCAAGAATTTGATAGATGTCTCCCGGCACCCGATTCACTCACTGACAAATGTTTTTTTTTACTGCCCAGAAGTGTAACGGTAAAGAAATAATTCAGTTTCTTTTTCACGGAGGCCTGCAGGACATCATTGGATCTCGTTTAATCAGAGACGAGTGTAGCAGAAGGAGTGGGCTGCAGATTGCAATCTGACTCATGTGAAGAAGCTGTATGAAGGGATTTAATTTCCCTGAAATAGAAAGGTGGGAAAAAGAGAGGACATCCCCAAGAAGAAAGGGCTACAGTGGTCTCTATTGCTTTTTTTTTGGGGGGGGGTCCTCCTGCTGTGGGGCACTAAAGGGATCAAAGATGGCTTGCAGCAGTGCTCACATAGGGCTCCCTTATGTCTAAGGTTGATCAATTGCCTTCAAACTTGGAGTATCTACAGGAAATAGAAATTCCCTAAGCCCACAAAGAAGGAAAGCCCCATAGACTTAGGTCCTCTACTCCATAGCACAAACAATTCTCCCTGTTCTCTAGTCACCTGTGTAGAGTATTATTATAAAACAATTCCCCCCCGAGGATTTATTTCAAGTACTCCCAGAGGTTAATGTTATTTCTGGCGCACAAGATGAACCACAGGAACCACCCGCCTTGCGACCCCCCTACTTTGTGACTCTCAGTAATGGAATGTTAAGTATCAGTCTCTGCATCCTCATTAGAACCTTCAAAGATATATTTCCAAGAAGGATTAGTTGTTCATGTAATGGAATTGGTTGGAGATTTTTTTTTCAAAGAGGTTTAAAAAAATATCTCCAACTTCCAACCTTATTCTGCTCCATCAGAACTTGCACTTAAAGGAAAACTATACCCCCAAAATGAACACTTAAAGGAGAAGGAAAGCTACGGAGGCATTTTATTGCCAATAGATTAGCTGCAATAGTGCAAGCTAGAATGCTATATTTATTCTGTAGAATATTTTACCATACCTGAGTAAAAAGCTCTAGAAACTCTCTGTTTGTTTAGAATAGGAGCTGCAGTATTAATGTGGTGTGACATCACTTCCTGCCTGAGTCTCTCCCTGCTCTGGGCTCAGATAACAGTAGAGAAGGGAGGGGTGGGGGGAGAGGAGCAAACTGAGCATGCTCTTGCCCAGGGCAATGAGGTTTAAGCTGAAGGCAGGAAGTCTGATACAGAAGCCCATGAGTACACAATAGAAGGAAAGAAATGCAGTGTTTCTTTTGACAGAGGACTCAGAGCAGCATTACTTTGGGGGTTTACTGGTATATTTAGATGGACCTTTCTGATAAGGCTTACTTAGTTTTAACCTTTCCTTCTCCTTTAAGCAACAGATAGTTTACATCATATTAAGTGGCATATTAAAGAATCTTACCAAACTGGAATATATATTTAGGTAAATATTGCCCTTTTACATCTCTTGCCTTGAACCACCATTTCGTGATGGTCTGTGTGCTGCCTCAAAGATCACCTGACCAGAAATACTGCAGCTCTAACTGTAACAGGAAGAGATCACCTGACCAGAAATACTGCAGCTCTAACTGTAACAGGAAGAGATCACCTGACCAGAAATACTACAACTCTAAGGGGCCCATTCATTAAGTTCGAGTGAAGGAATATAAGAAAAAATACTTCGAATTTCAAAGTGTTTTTTTTGGCTACTTTGACCATCGAATGGGCTATTTCGACCTTCGACTTCGAATCTAACGATTCGAACTAAAAATCGTTCGACTATTCGACCATTTGATAGTCGAGCCCCTAGTTCGCCACCTAAAAGCTACCGAAGTCAATGTTAGCCTATGGGGAAGGTCCCCATAGGCTTGGCTATCTTTTTTTGGTCGAAGGATAATCCTTCGATCGATGGATTATTCCTTCGAATTGTGCAAAATCCTTCAACTTCGATATTCCAAGTCGAAAGATTTTAATTCCCCAGTCGAATATCGAGGGTTAATTAACCCTCGATATTCGACCCTTAATACATCTGCCCCTAACTGTAACAGGAAGAAATGTGGAAACAAAAGACCGAACTCTGTCTCTTAATTGGCTCATGTGACCTAACAAGTATGGTTTGTTTGGTATGTTTGTGTGCATAGTGAATCGTACGATCCCAGGGGCCCTTATTTTTAAAAATGGCAATTTTCTATTTATGATTACCCAATGGCTCATACTACTAGAAAAGTATATTATTATGAAAATGGTTTATTTACATGAAGCAGGGTTTTACATATGGCTTATCCATATGAATTCGCCAGGCGCGAATTCGCAGCGAATTTGCGCGATTCGCCGGCAGCGAATAAATTCGCGAAATGCCCGCGAAAATTCGTTGAAAAAATTCGCCAGCGTCAAAATTTTTTTCCGTCTCTTAATTGGCTCATGTGACCTAACAAGTATGGTTTGTTTGGTATGTTTGTGTGCATAGTGAATCGTACGATCCCAGGGGCCCTTATTTTTAAAAATGGCAATTTTCTATTTATGATTACCCAATGGCTCATACTACTAGAAAAGTATATTATTATGAAAATGGTTTATTTACATGAAGCAGGGTTTTACATATGAGCTGTTTTATGCAGTATCTTTTTATAGAGACCTACATTGTTTGGGGGGTATAGTTTTCCTTTAAGTTATTTTACTTAATGTATGATATCCAATGCATTCAGTAGTTGTGGAACAAATCCAGGGCAGCAACTTGTCTGCAAAGTTCTTTATTGGGAAACTGAGTTACACTAATGTATGATATCCAGATAATAATATTACTTAATGTATGATATCCAGGTAATGTGGTGACATGATTGGACTTGGTTTATAACTTTCAACCCAAAAGGCGATCCGACATTATCTAGTACCCTGCCCTTTGTTTTCTAATACCAACTGCATTTATTACACAGAAAGGCATGGAGAAATTAAAGGTGTTCTCCCTAGAAAAGAGGCACCTGAGAGTAAATATGATGACATAGTATAAATACTGTAGGTAACTGGTCAGTATAAAAATTCGAGAATTGGGGCTCTATTGGGGCTCACAGATGTGATTCCAATTCTTCTCAAAGGTGTTCAGTTGAATTGAGGTCAGGCTCTGTGCAGACCAGTCAAGTTTTTTCACTCCCATCTCAGCAAACCAATTCTGTATGGACCTCACTATGTGCAGCAGGTGCACTGTGGGGTGGAAACATGAAAGATCCTGCCCCAAGAAGTTCCACAAAGTAAGAAGCACAAATTGTCAAGAGTCTTTGCTTTACCGTTTCCTTTCACTGATACCAGAGATTCTAGCCCAAACCAGACAGTGGAACAAAATCCATCACTCCAGAAAAAGTATTTCCACTTCTCAAGAGGAAATGGGAGCCAATATGTCCAATGAGAGTGATGTTTAATCCATCCGGACAAGTCTTGGCTTTGGGCATGGTTATGTTAGACTTGAATTCTGCTGCTCGCCCATAGTGATGGGCGAATGAATTCGCCAGGCGCGAATTCGCAGCGAATTTGCGCGATTCGCCGGCAGCGAATAAATTCGCGAAATGCCCGCGAAAATTCGTTGAAAAAATTCGCCAGCGTCAAAATTTTTTTCCGAAAAAACAGACGCCGGCGTCAAAAACGAGACGCCGGCGCCGTTTCGCGAATTTTTCGCTGTTTCACGAAATTCGCTAATTTTCCGCCGAAACGGTGCAAATTCGCCCATCACTACTCGCCCATAAAAAAAACAATGCTTCTGGCGCATGGCAAATAGTTCTGGTTTTCCCTCTCTCGTCCTACTGATCCAAATGATAACAATGGATACATTAAACAACGAGCAGAATATGGACATTCTTTTGCTTCAAAATATTCCACATGATGTTTCAATCAGTGTGGTCTAATGATCTATTATGCAAATTACCCAGAAGATTTCAAACGTTGTTTAAGAAAGCCTAATCCCTAGCAGATTTGCACAGTTCTGTGTGTCTATAACGTCACCCCAGGGAGCTTTTTTATTTTCCGTGTATGATGATTGTTTAATTGCTATCATGTATTTTCTCCGATGATTAAATTGGCTTCTTGTTGGATAAGGATATGGAGAGGATGAAGGGCCGCTTTAATGGAACATCTCTCTGCTTAAACAAAAGTGTCCTCGAAGCCCCTGCAATAATTACAATTCCTCTTTGTGCATAACCCCTGTTAGTCAATTTTAGATGCCTATATTTCGATGTCTCTTTGTCCTTCTTGAGCGAATTCCATTCATAGAATCTGGAATGGTGAAACAGGAAGGGGGACGCTATAAGTGGGTACAAGGGGTACAACTACATGGGACTCCAGAAAAGCAAAATTATTTACAATTTATGTATGATGCCCCAGGGTGACAAAAAAGGGTTGATCACACCAATTAGGTTGTGGCTTGCTCTTTAGATTTCTTATTTCTAACCCCATCCCTACTATCCATAACATCTTCTATCTATACTCCCTACTTTGCAACATACTTATTAGAAAATATAATTTACAATTAAAGGGTCATTTTTGAAGAGTGCACCATTTTTTGCACTTTGCACACTGCCTTTGTCAAATTCAAAAAATGACCCTTAGGAGTAACCTTACTCTTAAAGGAGAACTTAAGCCTACGTAATACCTTGATGCCCTTCTAGAACTCTTATTCCCCCTCCCGAACCACACAACAGGGAATCCCCCTAAACTTTTGCATATTCTCAACCTGAAAAGTAGAGCAGCACAGTGGTATTGGAGGCTGGTGCCACCGTGTTCCACTTTAGGTCCAGGTTTCAGAGCTTTGAAGGGAAGCCAATGCATTGAACAGGCGTATGTTCATTTCAGAGCTATGCTAAATAATTTGGGTTCTTCAGTGGAAGAATCTTACAGATCTGCAAGGCCACCTTGTATTGGGGAAACTCCATTGATAAAAGTAGCTCCTTACCTCAACTAATCTTCTTAAAGACCATAGGGTCCAAGCCTGCAAATAAACTTCACTATATGTGTGAGAAAAAGTAAGGGATACTTAGATACAAGAAGACCAATTCAGCCTTCTTCATTATAAATGAAATTCCTTAAACCAATATTTAAATAAATGGCACCCATACATTTAGCCAATATAGTGGAAGAACAAAAAAGCCAAGTTGAGAAAGAGAATTTGCCACGGCTTCACTCTTGTACAAACCCCAACAGAAATATCAAGATAAAATGTGAAAGTGCCTCTCTGTGCAACCAAAATTGTTTTCCAAGTAACTTCATTGTTAAAATCCTTTTAGGCCGAAGTGTTATGAAGTATTTGCAATAATTAAGATCCTGTCCAAAACAAATGATTTATTTCATCAAGCTCTTCTCTCTTCCCTGTTGATTCTCCATAGAAATGTCAAGCAGATATTTTATTTGAATGCTACACTTTACTCTTTCCAGTAAATGGTCTTGACGGCTGCCAATATAATTTCCTTTAGCTTTTATTGTATAGCACTGCTCTCCCAGGATATGGGTATAGAATTCAAAATGTAGCTTCATATACTCTGATGCTAAAATGAAACATGCCATGAGATTCTACCCTTCTAGGGATGAGGTCTACTGACCTACCAAGGCCCACGTTCCATTGCAACCCAACCACATCCAATTACATACCAACTATGCCCCTTTTCTCATAACCCAAGGAAGCATAAATTGGGTGGCATTAGGAAAGAGGCAGTTTAGTCATTCAGGACTTACCTTCTTACAAAAATTGTATTTCCACTTCACTGGCAAATTAAGTAATGGAAAAGTTGAAGGAAAAAGAGGATGACAAGCATGGACCCAATCACAAAATTTATAATTATGAGATTGAGAAACCCGAAGACCCAAAGAGAAAACATACAGGAGAAATACTATCCAGATGGTCACCATGAGTCAAAACTGGCCTGAAGGCCCATAGCAATACATAGTAACTATTGTGAACTTCATTGATTTCTCTTTGAAATTATATAATGGAGTTATTTTTGTACCATCTTGAAGCTACCAGGGTCTTTTAAGCTCAAACACTTGGATATTCTCCTCTTTTAATTCTGCTTTGCACAAAGCTGTTTTAGATGCTTCCCTCCAACACTAATTTCCAATGCAATTATTTCAACAGAGATGTAGAGTCAAGAAGGATATTTCATCTGCACAAGATATGTTTGAAAGGTGGCTTGATGCAACTCAATTTACCTAGAGTAGAAGAACTCGTAGGATTTGCAATTAATTATAAATATTAATTTATTTTTCTCTTTGTAAGAATTAAGCATTTGAACCATATTTTGTATGGGAGTATATAACTATAACCTCATCTCTTTTCAAACTTTATATTCTAGACTTTCATGAGGTGCTTGTGAAGCTCCTCTGGAACTTTCTCATTCAGATCTCCAGGCTCTGCAGATAGGTAGAGAAGGTAAAAGTTCAATGATGATGCTTGAGTCAACCAAGTGGTCCATATTTCATCACTGAAGCAAAGACAGTGCAGCATAACGTGGTCATCAGAAACAAGGAGCAGGCCCAAAGATGAAGGTGACGAGGATGAACAGTGGCTAACCCAAGCTCTCATGAAATTCATTATTTGAAGAGGAAGAGAAGGCATTTGTACCAACCCAACTGCTATTATCCACATGCCCAAAGAAGGTCCAACTTTATCATAACTTAGAAGAAAAGGCAAAGCAGTGTAGAAGGGTTGGCGGCCATCAACCAGCCACATACTGTAACTTCTGATCCTTGAGTGTTCAAACCCTGTTCTTTGTTCAGTGCCAAGGACTAGAAGTTACACAGCCAAACCAGCTACAGGTGAGTAGGAGAATCTTAGAGAGTGTGGATGGACAGATGTGAACCTCTGTATGGACCCTGTGATGCACAAATGAAATTTGTTCTCCTTTAAAAAGCTAATGTTCAAAACCAACTACAGGGATAAGGATTAATTCAATCTGTAGCTTTCCTTGTCCTTTAAAAAAATGCAATATCTTGGTGGAAAGCACAACAATCTTCCCTGTGCCGATTGTGTGTAAATATTTGTGCCTCATCCATTTATCATCTGCGTCTATTTATGCTATGCCTGTTTATTTGCTTCCATAACATTGCTGTATTTACCATAAAGGCCAGAGGGGCCCAGATGGGGGTCCAGCAAAAATAGCTGCAAATTGTAATTATAGTTCTTCTTACTAAAGTTGTTATTGTAAGACTGACGATTAAGGGTAGGTCTGGAGATATCCGTAAAGCTAGGAGGGTTAGGGGGGATTTTAATGGAGTATTTCCTAAAAACAAGAGCATTTTCAAGTAAGAAATTGACCTGAAGGCTCCTCATCATCTCGTTATTTCCAAAGTCAGGCAGGATATATTTGTCAGCTCTTACTGATATTAAAATAAGTCCTTTAATCCAAGTTAGTTCTGAGTGCTGACAGTAGCACCCTTACCATTGTCAATTATACGTTTCCAGGCAATTACAGGGTAAAGCTCATTAATGTGGCTGAAGGCATGTGGCTATGGGTTACGCCCATAATTAGTGATGGGTGAATTTGCGCCGTTTTGTTTCGCCGAAAACTTTGTGAATTTCGCAAAACGGCAAAAAATTCGCGAAACGGAGCCCTCGTCTCGTTTTCGACGCGGACGCCCGTTTTTGACGCCGGCGTCCGTTTTTGAGGCCGGCATCTGTTTTTTCGGAATGCTTCCTAGTACAGGTATGGGACCTGTAACCCAGAATGTTTGGGACCTGATAATGGATCTTTCTGTAATTTGGATCTTCATCCCTTAAAGGGATACTGTCATGGGTAAAATATGTTTTTTTTTCAAAACTCATCAGTTAATAGTGCTGCTCCAGCAGAATTCTGCACTGAAATCCATTTCTCAAAAGAGCAAACAGATATTTTTATATTCAATTTTGAAATATTACATGGGACTAGACATATTGTCAGTTTCCCAGCTGCCCCCAGTCATGTGACTTGCACTTTAGGATGGAACTACTTTCTGGCAGGCTGTTTTCTCTCCTACTTAATGTAACTGAATGTGTCTCAGTAGGACCTGGATTTTAGTATTGAGTGCTGTTCTTAGATCTACCAGGCAGCTATCTGGTGTTAGGGAGCTACTATCTGCTTACCTTCCGATTGTTCTGTTGTTAGGCTGCTGGGGGGAAAGGGAAGATCCAATTTTTAGTACAGCAGTAAAGAGTGACTGAAGTTTATCAGAGCACAAGTCACATGACTGGGGGCAGCTGGGAAATAGACAATATGTCTAGCCCCATGTCAGATTTCAAAACTGAATATAAAAAAATCATGACAGTATCCCTTTAAGTCTACTAGAATATAATTTAAACATGAAATAAACCCAATAGGCTGGTTTTGCTTCCAATAAGGATTAATTATATCTTAGTTGGGATCAAGAACAAGCGACTGTTTTATTATTACACAGAAAAAGGAAATAATTTTTAAAAATTTCGATTATTTGATTTGAATGGAGTCTATAGGAGACGGCCCTTCCGTGTTTTTGACGCCGGCGCCCGTTTTTGACGGCAAATTTTTGCCGCGAATTTTCGCGGGCATTTCGCAAATGTATTCGCTGCCGGTGAATCGAGCAAATTCGCTGTGAATTCGCGCCTGGTGAATAAATTCGCCCATCACTACCCATAATTGTTGGGCATCACTGTGCATGAAATGCAGAAGGACTCGTATAATGTAAAGCACTGGTCATGGAGGTTATAGTATATACAGGTCTAGAACAAAGCTTGATGATTGTATATCAGTCAACAGAAATCATTTTATCATTGTAAAAAAGAAAACAAGATACTTAAACAGTTTCAGCTATTCTTGGCCAGTGTTCTTCTCACTCAGGCTTATTGCCCTAACGCAATGCTCTTAATTCTGATCCCTTTGCAGGTAATTAGGGAAAAACCCCAAAATAAAACAAAATAAACAGCACTCAATGTGCGGAAGGAAAAGGTCCAGTAAAAAATGAAATGTTCTGCAGGAGAAATTCTCAGACCCGTCATGCGGGTTCGGCCCGACCTTACTCCCCCATTTGTGGGTCCGGGTTGAGCTCTTCTGCCTGCTCTCCCCACCCGCGACATTACACTGCTGGCTTCTGACTCCCAGTTTTATAGACGCACGTGCCTGTTAACCCCGCCCCTTTTGTGATGTCATCGACGGGCGGCGTGTCTATAAAAGGAAGGGGGAAGTCGGGCAAGGGCGGGAGCGGATTGAGGGAGGTCGGGTTCAGGTTGGGTGCGGTTTGTGGAAAACCAGTCTGACCACCAAGTAGTCAAGGAAGAAGTTGTCAGGAGAAAGAAAGAGGCTGCTCTGATGTTCTTCTGCTTAGGAAAGATGTGAGAAAGGTTTCTAATTGTTTTCCTAAGCAGAAGAACATCAGAGCAGCCTCTTTCTTTCTCCTGACAACTTCCTTGACTACTTGCTGGTCAGACTGGTGGGAAAATGACCAGCAGGTGGCGCTGTTGTAACACAATTCATTCATATTAACAGTATATGTATCCTTTAATATCATGGAATTAAAAACAAATAAATAATGAATGTACATTGCAAAAGTGCTTAGAATAGCCCCCCATCAATTTTACATTCACTTATTTTAAAGGTTTACTTATCCTTAACACCTTCTCCTGCTGGAGCTTGGTCATTATATGCCCCAGGAGGATGCACTAGAATTAATGGTACAATATGCTGCTAATGGAGAGACATTTAATACATTCTGTAGGAATTCAAAGCATTGCCCAAATTACATAACAAAGCAGGTTATTATAACTCACCTTGTTTGTTCAAGAAAAAGCCAAAGTAATCAGGGCACGGCATTACCACCACTTCTCCTATGTTCGCCGATCTCCAACACGTTATGTTGTCCCACATTACTCTACAGCCTGCAATGTAAAGAGAGGCACATTATCCACATTGTAATCATTTAAAGGAGAACTAAAGCCTAACTATAGAAGTAGCTAGAAATGTTGTACATGATATTTTGGGTTTTTGTACCAGCCCAAGGCAACCACAGCCCTTTAGCAGTAAAGATCTGTGTCTCCAAAGATGCCCCAGTAGCTCCCCATCTTCTTTTCTGCTGATTCACTGCACATGCTCTGTGCTGCTGTCACTTACTGAGCTTAGGGACCCACTCACAATATACAGTACACATAGAATAGAAATGTCACAATATAAGGCTGATTAGTCATTAATACACATAATTACTACATGGCAGCACAGAAACCAGTGCAATTAGCATCAGAATTGAATAATCAGCAAACCTGTAGCATCAGCTTATATTACAGCCAGGGAAGCTCATTTTCTGCTGGATAATTAGTGACGAGCCCTAAGCTTAGCTTCTCAACAGCCAATCAGAGCCCACTGAGCATGTGAGTGTCACAGACACTTTCCAAGATGGTGACCCCCTGTGACAAGTTTGAAGTCCTGGATCATTGCTGCTATTGACAAGCTGAAACTTTAGCCTCGTGCAATAAGTTCACTATATAAAATATGCCATTTTTAGATATAATCATTTGTTGGGCTTTAAAATGCGCAAAATTATAGTGGGGGGGTATTAAAGGGCTTGTTCACCTTTAAGTTAACTTTTAGTATGTTATGGAACAGCCAAATTCCTAACAACTTTTCAATTGGTCTTCATTGTTTAATTTTTGTCGTTTTTTAATTACATGCATTTTTCCTCTGATTCTTTCCAGTTTTCAAACGGGGGTCACTGACTTCATCTAAAAACAAATGCTCTGTAAGGCTACACATTTACGGGCAGATTTATCAAGGGTCGAATTTCGAATTTGAAAAACTTCGAAATTCGAATTCAAAAAGACCAACCAAAATTAAGTCAACGTTTTTTTTTTTTTTTTGGTCGAATAGGTCCATTTTTGGACAAATTTGAATCGTAAGTATTAGCCAATTTTCGCCGCAGTTTGGCAAATTTATTTGCCGGCGGCGAAACGTGAAAATTCGTCCTGGCAAATGTATTCGCCCATCACTATTAATCAGTGATACGAGCCATTCGATGCGAGTTTAAAGGAAACATTGGCCATTCTTCTGGTTAATTAACTAATGGATGATCACGGCTGTTCTGCTGTTTAAAATTAATAGCGATGGAAGAACTCGTATTGGGAAAAGTCTCAAGGGATGTTCTTTGTTTTTACAGTTTCCATGTTTCCATGTTAAAATGGTTTGTATGCTTCAGAAGGTTTAAAGAGTCAGATACAGGAGAAGAGCAAGGCATTGTGGGTATTAGAGTATTATACAGAGTGGAGCTAACCACTGATACATTGCTTCAATGGCACATGCTAGAGAAAGGCAGATACAGTATTTAAAAACAATTTTGGGAATACTTCCTAGTACAGGTATGGGACCTGTAACCCAGAATGTTTGGGACCTGGGGTTTTCCTGATAATGGATCTTTCTGTAATTTGGATCTTCATACCTTAAAGGGATACTGTCATGGGTAAAATATGTTTTTTTTCAAAACTCAGTTAATAGTGCTGCTCCTGCAGAATTCTGCACTGAAATCCAATTCTCAAAAGAGCAAAAAGTTTTTTTTTATATTCAATTTTGAAATAAGACACGAGGCTAGACATATTGTCAGTTTCCGAGCTACCCCCAGTCATGTGACTTGCACTTTAGGATGGAACTACTTTCTGGCAGGCTGTTTTCTCTCCTACTGAATGTGTCTCAGTGGGACATGGGTTTTTAATATTGAGTGTTGTTCTTAGATCTACCAGGCAGCTGTTATCTGGTGTTAGGGAGCTGCTATCTGGTTACCTTCTGATTGTTCTGTTGTTAGGCTGCTGGGGGGAAAGGGAAGATCCAATTTTTAGTACAGCAGTAAAGAGTGACTGAAGTTTATCAGAGCACAAGTCACATGACTTGAGGCAGCTGGGAAACTGACAATATGTGTAGCCCCATGTCAGATTTCAAAACTGAATATAAAAAAATCTGTTTGCTCTTTTGAAAAATGGATTTTAGTGCAGAATTCTGCTGGAGTAGCTCTATTAACTGATGCGTTTTGGAAAAAAAAAAAACATGTTTACCTATGACAGAATTATTAGGAATCAGGTTTTTCAATTTGGATTTCACTCTACCCAGTAGGTCTCTATTCATGACCCGGGATACAGACAGTTTTAAGGACAGAACCATCATATTTCCCACTGAAGAGAATGGGCAGAGTTATAGATCTGAGCTGAAATACTTGGGCAGAGATTATACCCATGAGCCTAAGCAGGAAGGATCTGTGAGTATGAGCTCATTAAAAAAGTCACTACATATCAGTTAAGGTGATACTGTTTGCCCAAAGTGTCTAGTAATACAGATAATCCGGGGACAGTGATAGAGCCTGCGAGTCTGAAACACTAAACAGGGCTATCCGTTCCTTTGTGTCTCTAATATCCCTCTAATTGGATTAAACCCTGTATTTATATGCTGCCCTGTGGGATATACTGACAATCAATCAGATCCTTCCTAATAATATTAATCCCTCCATGATTTCTTCCAGTTTAGAGCTAGAAGCTGAGCACAAGCGCCCATAGTCCTCCTGTTGTGTTACATTCCAGACAGCCTAGCAAACAACACAAGCAACTATCACACCTGTTATCAAGACTTGTGTTAACTAAGGATCCCTTGGAGCAAGTGCACCAAGTATATCATCATAGGCTGGGATTGGGGGTATTTCTGGAGTTCTGGAGTCAACAGCAAACTGTAGCAAATAGAGTGATACATCCAATATATAAGATTTTCTGCATTACTGACACCAGACTTTCTGCCCGACTCTTCTTTTATCCTGAAAATTGAAGTTTCACGGAGCGAAAACGTTTGCAGCCGAATCAGGGAAGGTAATTGAAAGTGCGTTTCTGGCCAGAATACTGAAAAATCTATTATAAAGGCCCACGGCAGGAATCGGCTCAACTCATCAACAAATTTAGGGCATTTGATGGAAATTAGAAATTTCTATTCCGCTTCTGCAGGGTATAAATATTAGTTTGCCAAGCTCAGCCGTGCAGCAATCAGGGCCCAGGCCTGCACTCGCTCATTTCTATAAATAATATAATAATATATAAGGCTCGGCTGTCCTAGTGTCACCCCCATACAAATGTCTGGTAAACCTTAGCAAATATTTTGAAAAAGGAATTTAAAATGTGATACTTGGAAAATAAACAAGCAGGACTTGAATGTAAATGTACCAGCCATAAAACAATGGGTATAATGGTAACAGTGCCCTCTGGGACAGAATGTTCTGTTATACAGATAGCTAGAATCTCAGCTGCCATAAAGCAGGACAGGACTGCTGCTTAATTAAAACTGCCATTGCTATATCTATTTCAGTCCATCCTACATTATTTAACTGCACAGAACCAGCATCCCCGTTCTCCTGTCTGTTCTGACTATAAGTCCAAGCTCTTTACATACACAATGAGGGTGTGAGCACACATGGATCCTATAATCTGAAGTATTTAATGCACCATTTTCCTTGATACCGCTGTTTGCAAAGTATTGTATAATCTTGGCGATAATGCCATAACAACCCAAACAAATATCTGAGATTTAATTTTTCAGGCAAACGAGCGCCAATTAAAAAGAACGTTTATCCAACCATATATATATATATATATATATATAAATTTGACACAGATAAATTCCCTGATGCATCTGGCACACACAACCACAACTATTTATCCATCACAATCAGTGGTGGCCTCTTGTCTTTATATGGCCCACACAACCCTATAAATAGCCTCACATCTATCAGTGCAAGTTCATTATCACCTGCATATTATATATATATATATATATATATATATATATATATATATATATATATATATATATATATATTATATTATATACCCTGGAACCCAAAACATTTTTAAAAAAATGCCCCTTTGCCCCCTGTTGTGCTTGGCACCAAAAAATGTCTCAGCAGAGGGGTCAGAGAGAGGAAAGAGCAGCCAAACATAGAGGCTGATGGAACCCTGAGATATTTCCTCTCAACCATGGGGAGACCTCAGGCTGAGTGACGCCAACCAGACTCCAAGCTGATATAATCTGCAGCCATTAAGAAAAACTGTGGGAAGAAAATTCTAGGGAATCTGTGTGGGGACGTCATATAAATACTGATCATTTTCTGCCATTCCTGCAAAGTAAGGAATCAGAAGATAAATCCCACTATTAATATTTCTTATTTATCGGCAAAGTATAAAGGTAGGGGGGTGCCCTCAGGGTGAAATCCGTCCTTGGGGGGGAGAAGCCTAAATACTGCCAACAAATATGACATGTCCAAAAGTAGGACCTGCAGCTGTTCTCAAGCTTAAACTCTCAGCCTTTAGAAAGTGCTACTGTCTCAATCTACCCCATACTGCTGCCTTTTTGCCCCGCTATATCAGGGATGCATTATCCTGCAATAACAATGTCATATAAAGAAGGTCTTCCATAAGGAGGACCTTAAAGGGCATGTAAAGGCAAAAAAAATAAAATCCAATGTTTACTTTCTTTAATGAAAAAGAAACCTATTTCCAATATACTTTAATTAAAAAATGTGTACCGTTTTTATAAGAAACCTGACTGTATGCAGTGAAATTCTCCCTTCATTTACTGCTGTGGATAGGAATTGTCAGACGGTCCCTAACTGCTCTGCAGGGAAACAATCATACTTATGAACAGCAGGGGGAGCCCCCGCCTTACTTCCCAGCCATGCAGAACTCAAGCAGCTTTGTTTGTTTCCCTGTAGAGCAGTCGGCGACTGTGTAGAGATTTGTATTGGATTTTATTTTGGCTTTACATCCCCTTTACTGTTTCCAACTCCAGCTGCAGGGACAAAGATCATGGAGCCAGATTTAAACAGATAAACTGGGATTCTTATTGGGGGATTATTTTGTTGCAGCCACCGGTTCTGCAGAGTTGGAGAAAGTTTGTATTAAACAATACAAAAACTATAAAATCCACATTAGATTACATGACAACACAGGACCCAGTGCAGTCTGTATATTCGGATTATTAATCAGTCTTGCTGTATCGGCTTCTGGCAGATATTATTTGACTTGTGCTGTTTTGATCATTTATGACAATCCCTAAGCAGCCCAGACCTCACTGAGCATGTGCACAGTCTTGGTCTTGCAAGATGTATAACAAAGTTACAAGATGGTGACCCCCTGTGGCCAACTTTGAAAGCATAAATCATTTGTTTGATTAGACTTGTGGTGCAGTAACTTCATGTTTATGTTTAGTATACAAAATACAGCATTTCTAGCCTTGTTCTATTTTAGACTTTGATTCCCCTTTAAAAGCTTTGGAGGACCACATCCAGCCGCTGAGCCTCCAGTTGGACAAGGACTAGGCTCAGCTTAACCAATAAGCAAATGACTAGCCAACTGGAGTAGGAAGAAACTTGAGTACAGACAATGTTCTGGTTGGAATTAAACCCATTAGCCCAGCACTGCAACAAAGACAACCGTGATATATGACATAGAACCAGACTCAGTGTCGGACTGGCCCACCGGGATACCAGGAAAACTCCCAGTGGGCCCAGGTGTCAGTGGGCCCTCATGCTGCTCAATGTTGGCCTATTTCATGGCCATTCTATGAGAACAAAGAGCCTAAATAGATGGAATAATAGATTATGGTATGTAAACAAAGGAGACTAGTAGACTGGAGGTTGAGTGAGGAGAGGAAGAATATAGTACAGAGAGTGGGCCCCTGGTCTAAGGTATTTGGGTGGGCCCCTGGTGTTCCAGTCTGACACTGACCAGACTATGAGGGTCTCTGACTGTTTCCCACCACTACAGCCCCCGTGTGTAAGTGCAAACAGTTGCCATGTCCTTCAGGAATATCCGTCTGGAAAGTTGCCGTGTTTGCAAACAATCACAGAGCCGCACAAGTCACATTAACTAGAAATGTTTTGTTTTTTTTTCCCTATAAAACACAAGGAAAGGTTAATGTAAAGCAGAGGTTGCAACAATAAGTATAAAATGATATTTAGATAATAGAAATAATTTCTTCTTCCCGGGCTCATTGTGCTAATGGCGTGTTTCCTGGGCAACGGGCAGTCTCAGGTCACAGTTCCAGGGGAATTAATAACAGCTTACAAAGAAGGTTATTTAATGCTCTCTGGCATAAAGTATATATATATATTTATTATATTTTTATAACTTACTAGTTTTAGGATATATACAATAGAAATAAGACAAGAAAGGAATAACATCCTTCTGCCGGGAAATCATAGACTGAATAACTGAATAAAAGTGCCAGAACCGGCACTTTATATACTTCTGTATATTTTCTGGGGAACCCTGCAAATCCCACCTATCAGTTCCAGGGTTTCACGCTCTAGGGTTCTCTTATTTGGTCGTTTCCATGGGCACATGGCCATATGAGAAAGTGAGACTGTCCCCACTATAACAGCAAAAGTCCCAACTTGCAGGTTTACAACTTCCCCAGACTAAAAGAGCTTTGCATTGCCACCAGCCAACAGCAATGGAGCCAGAAACAACACCAGTACCAACGAGAATACCAGTCCCAATACCAAGATTCCGACTCATGACAATAAGTAGCAGTGCTGCTGGTTTTATTTGTCAAACAAGGAAAGTTCACGGTGAAAAAAAGCACAACATGACAAATTCCATGTGTACTTGTTAAATAAATAACATCAAAAATCATTGCAAGGAAAAGAAATAGCATCGAAGGCTCACAATATTTTCCCATGCGCGGAAAGGACCAGTGCAAAGGGCAGGGCAATGGGGGATTCTGGGAGAGGAGAAATCTACAGTTATGAAAACAAAACAGTTGGCAGGGTTGCTGTAGAACACGGAGTGATATCACAATAGATTGCAGTGCTGGCATTGATCTTGCCTGCACAAAAATTTGCCAAACACCGCAGGCTAGTGTAGCGGGGATCTCCCCTGCACGTTTATTTCGTCAAGTGATGTAACGTTTGGGGGGCGTGCCCTTCAATGGGGGCACGCCCCCGAAACGTTACATCACTTGACGAAATAAACGTGCAGGGGAGATCCCCGCTACACTAGCCTGCGGTGTTTGGCAAATTTTTGTGTAGATATTGTTGGGAGAGGTGCCGACCCCTCCAGCCAGCACTAGGCAACTATTATCAGGAGAGACCTAGGGGAAATTAGGAAATCTTTTTTGCTGCATTGATCTTGCCTGCGCCAGATGCACAACATTTCAAGGGCCACTATTGCCTCAGAAGGGGAATATCTATGCTAACATCATTTTATATGATCTCTGATTAGGAGTTCCTACTAAGGCTCTGTTTAATGACCATGCTAGCAGTTGGCATCACAACCTGTGCTCATGTAGAGTTGGGTGTATACTGTCCATCACAAAATAGTCTATTGGTTAATGGTCAAAAGGGGGGAGTGTCTGCAAAGTGCTGCAAAAACAGCAGGAGCTGTGGTAAAAAGGGGGTTCATTTATTGCTGGGGCCACCATGTCAAGAAATGTTGGGGTAACTGTGTCATGAAATGCTGGGGTAAATATAAATTGAATGCTGGGCTACACTGTGTCATGAAATACTGGGCTACACCGTGTCATGAAATGCTGAGGGTCACTGCATTATTAAATGCTGGGGTCACTGTGTTCTGAAGTCACTAAGGAGTTCCGTGACCATATAAAGGAAGAAGGCTGCAAGTTATACAGGGAACTCCTGTATCACTCCTGTATTATAAGGGATAATGTACCCCCTACTGTAAATGATAAGGATATCAGAAGTCACTGAGGGGTTGTTCTGTGACCATATAAAGGCACAAGGCTGCAGGCTGAGTTATACAGGGAACTCTGAGTATCACTCATGTATTATAAGGGATAATGTACCCCCTACTGTAAATGATAAGGATATCAGAAGTCACTGAGGGGTTGTTCTGTGACCATATAAAGACACAAGGCTGCAGGCTGAGTTATACAGGTAATTCTGAGTACCACTCATGTATTATAAGGGATAATGTACCCTCTACTGTAAATAATAAGGATATTAGAAGTCACTGAGGGGTTGTTCTGTGACCATATAAAGACACAAGGCTGCAGGCTGAGTTATACAGGTAATTCTGAGTACCACTCATGTATTATAAGGGATAATGTACCCTCTACTGTAAATAATAAGGATATTAGAAGTCACTGAGGGGTTGTTCTGTGACCATATAAAGACACAAGGCTGCAGGCTGAGTTATACAGGTAATTCTGAGTACCACTCATGTATTATAAGGGATAATGTACCCTCTACTGTAAATAATAAGGATATTAGAAGTCACTGAGGGGTTGTTCTGTGACCATATAAAGGCACAAGGCTGCAGGCTGAGTTCTACAGGGAACTCTGAGTATCACTCATGTATTATAAGGGATAATGTACCCCCTACTGTAAATAATAAGGATATTAGAAGTCACTGAGGGGTTGTTCTGTGACCATATAAAGACACAAGGCTGCAGGCTGAGTTATACAGGGAACTCTGAGTATCACTCATGTATTATAAAGGATAATGTACCCCCTACTGTAAATAATAAGGATATTAGACGTCACTGAGGGATTGTTCTGTGACCATATAAAGGCACAAGGCTGCAGGCTGAGTTATACAGGGAACTCTGAGTATCACTCATGTATTATAAGGCATAATGTACCCCCTACTGTAAATGATAAGGATATTAGAAGTCACTGAGGGATTGTTCTGTGACCATATAAAGGCACAAGGCTGCAGGCTGAGTTATACAGGGAACTCTGAGTATCACTCATGTATTATAAGGATAATGTAACCCCTACTGTAAATGATAAGGATACTCTTGAGTGTATATATATATATATATATATATATATATATATATATATATATATATACATATATATATTGTGAGAGAGATAGGATATGACTCCTATAAGAAAACATAACAGCCCCTTCCCTTGTGTAAAAAGATATTTATGTACAGATGTGTTTAACTTGATGTTTCAAATAACCCAGTTACAATAACAAACATTTTTCAAAAACACATTAAGTTGCTCAGTTGTCCTTTGGGATTTTTTTTAAACTAAAGGATAATAAAGAGAAAGAAGTTGTATATCAATGAGAAGGAAAGTAGAGCAGCTGATGTTTGAGGTTTTTTTGGATCCTGCGGGTAAAAGTGGCAATTTAGAAGCAAGTGGAGCAAATCAATATTATTCGGGGCACAGCGCATGCAGTAAGGATGTGGGAAGTCTTTAAACAGAAAAACCAATGAACCAATAAAGTTAAGGTTAACAAAAACATCTTGTTGGTTTGTGTTATGGAAGAAGGTGACCTCTGGATATAAATATAGATGAATACTGAGTTATCATGGGGGGGAGTGCTCTAATTCCTACAGCCGCCCGACTGCTGTCAGATACAGAACAGCCAGTCTGCTCCCCAGAGACATAGACAGATAGAAATAAAAGGGCAAACAGGAAAAATACACCTGCAGCACCTCTTTGTTGCAAAAAGTGAAAACTTGAATTTATTAGGTCAACCAGGCTGGTTGCTTTCCCTTTAAGCACCACTTAAAGGGAAACTGTCATAACTAAAGAAAATGTAATTTTAAACATCTTTCCGTTGAAACAATGTTGCAGAAGACAGGGCAATACTGTTGCAGAAGACAGGGGGGAAATGTATCAGAAGACAGGGAAACAATGTATCAGAAGACAGGGAAACAATGTATCAGAAGACAGGGAAACAATGTTGCAGAAGACAGGGAAATAATGTTGCAGAAGACAGGGGGGAAATGTTGCAGAAGCCAAGGAATCAATGTATCAGAAGACAGGGAAACAATGTATCAGAAGACAGGGAAACAATGTTGCAGAAGACAAGGAAACAAGGTATCAGAACACAGGGAAACAATGTATCAGAAGACAGGGAAACAATGTTGCAGAAGACAGGGGAAACAATGTATCAGAAGACAGGGAAACAATGTTGCAGAAGACAGGGAAACAATGTATCAGAAGACAGGGAAACAATGTTGCAGAAGACAGGGAAATAATGTTGCAGAAGACAGGGGGAAAATGTTGCACAAGCCAGGGAAACAATGTATCAGAAGACAGGGAAACAATTTTGCAGAAGACAGGGAAACAATGTTGCAGAAGACAGGGAAACAATGTATCAGAAGACAGGGGGAAAATGTTGCAGAAGCCAGGGAAACAATGTTGCAGAAGACAGGGGTAAAATGTTGCAGAAGACAGGGAAACAATGTATCAGAAGACAGGGAAACAATGTTGCAGAAGCCAGGGAAACAATGTTGCAGACGACAGGGAAACAATGTTGGAGAAGACAGGGAAATAATGTTGCAGAAGGCAGGGGGGAAATGTTGCAGAAGACAGGGAAACAGTGTATCAGAAGACAGGGAAACAATGTAGCAGAAGACAGGGAAACAATGTTGCAGAAAGCAGCTGTGTAACAGACCAGTAGGTGAACTGATTTCTGCTGCATTTTTTCGAGATTCACAAGAGAAACAAACATTCCAATTACACGGACACATCTCCTTGAAATCACTGAAAATGTATAATAACTGTACAAAATTGTATTATAGGATGTCAATGATAAAAACGTGTTTTTTTTCACTGTTTGAATGGAGTTCCCCTGGAGAAGACGCTGCATTATTTTATTATGTCACAGAGTTGCTTTAACTTACACTCATTTTTAACACATTAGGGTTCATTTGCTAAATGTTGGGTTCAAATTATGGGTGCAATGTGGCCATATTGTTTGACATGAAGAAAAATTGCTGTAGCACCTGCGTTTGTCCCATAAATACAGTGTCTTGCAAGCGTTCATCTGAGCTGCACTCACGAGGGTCAGGTGGGTATGTGCACATAGGTACCGCGTGCCCACCCCCAACCACTCCCTAATTTACATATTATTCAGAATGCAAGTTAGGGAGCGCCAGCAGGGTTAGGCTGCAATGAAGCCTTTTACTTACAGTATGTGCTCCTAATTAGAGAGGGAGAGTTGTCTGTAATGAAGACTTGTATTTACCACCCTCCATAAGGACAGGGCTTCCTTGTGCTCACTAAAGCTGTGTACTGCACCGGTGTATCAGATAAGTACAGTGTCGGACTGGCCAACCGGATACCAGGAAAACTCCCGGTGGGCCCAGGTGTCAGTGGGCCCTTGTGCTGCTAAACATTTGGCCTATTTCATCGCCATTCCCTATCTCTTTGAGAACAAAGAGGCTAAATAGATGGAATAATAGATTATAGTATGTAAAGAATAGAGACTAGGAGAAGAAGAATAATAGTACTGAGAATGGACCCCTGGTCTTTGGTGGGCCCCTGTCTAAGGTTTTTGGATGGGCCCCATGGTGTCCCAGTTCGACACTGGATAAGTGCACCCGATGTCTTCTGACTACCCCCTCCCAATATCATCTTATATCCCATAGCCCTCCCATACTGTCATAATAACACCCTTACAAGAAGAGAGCACAGGCAAAGTGTATCAACCAAAGGGAATGACCTACAGCATAAAGACACTGGACCAGGCCAGTCCACTGTAATACTGGGGTGTATTGATCCCATAAGGGTTGACACCTTAAGGGGGGAAGGAGGGCATTGGGTATTGCACCTAGAGAAGTCATGAGCTTCTCTAGGTGCAATACCCAATGCCCTCCTTCCCCCCTTTTACTTCTTGTGGCAAATGGCAAGGGATTGGAAGGAGCAGCCACATTTTCTGGTAGGAAGCAGTTTGACAGTGAGCAGCTATAGAGGAAGATGTTGTCCAGGCCCCCCTTTTGCCCTGGACCCCCTGGGACCACACTGTTTCCTCTATAGTTACGCCACTGGGAATGACCAGTTATCAAAAAACTCAAAGGAAATCACACAGTCCCCTAATATTACTACTACATTGAATAAAATATAATCATTATTTGCCTTTATGCCATAGAACTGCAGTCAGATTGCCCAACTGAATGGGCCGGTTGGCTTTATATGTACTATACATCGTGCATTCCTCTCCCAGATGTGTATTCACTAACACAGAAACCCTCTGCAAACACTTCTGCATGACCTCCAGCCCAACTGTGATCAATGGAAGCTAAAAATATTACCTCTCTATGTTATATAAGGCCTGAAATGTGTTTCTGCTCGGGGGCCCATTTGGGCATCACGCTGGTAGAAGGCCACCTCAGAGATGAAACACTTCTCCCAGGAGGTAGATAAGTAACGTGTGAGTTTTATACAGACCCCAATGCCAACTTCAGTTGGATCCATCGCCTGGCGCCGTGCCACTTGGATTGATAAACTAATTGGATGCCAAGGAATTTCTATAGTAATCAAAAGCCTAATGTAGGGCTGTCAGGGTTCACTTTGCAATTAATGAATCAGTGGCAAAAAAGAAAGGAATGTAGAGAGGACGGTAGTCAGGCCTGGTGTAATCATCCAGAATTCCAGGCATAAGGTACTTTTAACTTTGAACATGAACTTAAAGCGACAGTAAGAGATAAAATGGAACAGAAATGTAGTAACTATGGAATTACTTCAACTTAGGGTCATTTTAGGTATTGTCGTCCTGGGTGTCATTACCCTAAATCAGCGTCTGTCCTCCGGGAACTTGGAGCAGTGGTAGTGGGGATCTTGAGACCTAGGGTCAAAGGCCATTTGCTCTGCTAGATAATTCTGAAAGCCCAGCTTGGAGATGAGTTAGGGTAGGAATCAGGGAGAATGGCCACTAGATCTCCTAGATTCACCAGAGATGAGCTCAGCCAGCCTCAAGGTCACTTAGAGTGAGAACTGAGGTTCAATGTCCATTTGCTCTCCTAGATACATTATCAAAAACTCTGCCTGAAGATCACTCACAAAATCAGGGAATATGTATTTGTCTGAATGAATGATATTTTCTTATATGGGGTAAAGGGGGTCTTGACCAATAATTGGACCTATAAAGGGGGGGTTGACCAAAGGACTGACCATCAAGTAGGGTATGAACTGAAACAGTTTGACAACCACTGTGCTAAACATTCACACATTGACAGGGGCGCCCCAGCCATGAGGCAAGATGAAAACATTGGGTATTTCCCCACTAGTTACGAGGGTACTTGGGCCAAGACATTTCCTTGCCTGCTGAGTGGGAATGCCTGAGAGCTCCTTCATATGTATTTGCCTGAACAACTGCTATTTTCCAAGCTAAGGTAAAGGGGGTCCTGTCCAAAGGTTGACCTATAAGGGGGTCCCTGACCAAAGCATGGAGTTTCAAGTGAGGCATGAACTGAAAAGTTCTGATGATTTCCCTAAATATCTAGACCTGGGTACTCTTTTTTGCTACTTGGGTACCGGAGCCTAGACTTTTTCTTGCCTGCTCAGTGGGAATTCCTGAAGGGCCCCAGCTAAAAATTAAAACAACATTACTCCATGGGACCCTTCCAGGGATTAACTTGGCACCCATTCTGCAGTCCTGGCTACTGCTGAGTCCTCTGGTAGCTATACCTACCATGCTTTATGTTCAAATGCCACGTCTCCATGATTCATAATAAGCAAAGTTTCTGACATATAAATCCAATCCCATCTAATCCTCTTTAAGAAGTACAATCTTCAAATGGCCACATTCTTTCCTTTTGAAACTATAATTACTGTACAATGACAGTTCATATATGTATACAATTCATATAATAATTCATAATAATAGCAACTTATATGCTACACACACAAATGTGCCCATGACTATTTAATGAGGCCATAAGATGTATCCTCTCTCCCATGACAATGGTACTGTCACGGTCGGCACCCAACACCAGAACAAACACCAGGGACCCTGGTCTCGGCTCGTGCTTCACCAGTAGGGTGACCTCCTTTGGGCCTCGGGAGGAGCCCTCAGCTTACTTGGATGCCACCTGGACTTAAACGAGAGGTGCAAGATGAGGGTTCTGGATAGGCAGAGGGGCACGACTGTAGATAGAGTCTTTAAGGCCAAAGGTCAGGCAGGAAAGGGTCAAAACCGAGTAATCAACGAGATAGGGTGCGGCAGAATCGGAATCAAACAACAGGCAGGAGTCAAACCAGGAAGTCAATCAGGAGAGACAGACGGAATCAGAGTCGGTTTCAGGCAAGGGTCAGGTTACGGAGGTCAGAGAAGTCAAAAGCCAGGCCGGGTCAAAACACAGAAGTTCAAAACAGAATTCAGGCAAACAGATACTAGCACAAGGCTCAGGAACCACTAGGAAACTACCGGTAATCCTATCACGGGCAAAGAATAAATTGTAATGGCCCTTTAAATACCCACAAGGCCTCGCGCCATTGCATTCGCCTTTAAAAAGAACAGAGTGCCCTTAACAGATCTGCGCATCAAGGGGAAGACCGGCGTGTCATTACTACAGCGAGTAAATGTGCTACAACTGTTGCCAAATATGCCACTTTTACAGATGCAACTGGCACAAAGGAAAATGTTATGTGTATTGTGCTTTAGTGGGCACTATTTTGTGCCAATAAACACACATAGGGGCAAATTCACTAAAGGGTGAATTTTTGGCTGCGAACAATCCGCCACACTTCGACAGGCACAAATTTGTTACCAGTACGCTAATTCGCTAAAATGCAACGTTGCGTCTCAGCAGCTGAACGCTGGCGAAGTTTCACTAGCAGTCATTTCTGCCTAGTGAAACTTCGTTAGTACTCTTACTCTTAGGTCAGTATGAATAGGGCGGGTACATATAGATCATATATACGTCTTTATTAGAGATGTTGGTGCAAATGCTTGAAGAGTAGGGATGTAGCGAACGTCGGAAAAAAAGTTCGCGAACATATTCGCGAACTTGCGCAAAAATGCGAGCGGTTCGCGAACGGTTCGCGAACCCCATAGACTTCAATGGGAAGGCGAACTTTAACATCTAAAAAAGACATTTCTGGCCAGAAAAATGATTTTAAAGTTGTTTAAAGGGTGCAACGACCTGGACAGTGGCATGCCAGAGGGGGATCAAGGGCAAAAATGTATCTGAAAAATCTGCCTGTGTGTGCTTGGAAGAGATAGTGTAGGGGGAGAGCTGTTAGTGATTTCAGGGACAGATGATAGTAAGTTTGCTGGCTAGTAATCTGCTTGATACTGCTCTGTATTGGAGGGACAGAAGTCTGCAGGGATTTGAGGGACATTTTAGCTTAGGTAGCTTTGCTGGCTAGTAATCTACTGTTCTCTTTAAACAACTGCCATACGTTGCCCTTGTAGGCATTGTTTGCCCAGTTTTTTTGGACGCAGCCACTGAAGCACAGTTGCCAGAAAAAATATGCCATATAAATGCTGAAAATAGTCATTTTTCGCCATACGTTGACCTTGTAGACATTGTTTGCCCAGTTTTTTTTGGACGCAGCCACTGAAGCACAGTTGCCAGAAAAAATATGCCATATAAATGCTGAAAATAGTAATTTTTCGCCATACGTTGACCTTGTAGACATTGTTTGCCCAGTTTTTTTGGACGCAGCCACTGAAGCACAGTTGCCAGAAAAAATATGCCATATAAATGCTGAAAATAGTCATTTTTTGCCATATACGTTGAGTCAACGTATGGCAAAAAATGACTATTTTCAGCATTTATGTGGCATATTTTTTCTGGCCTCTGTGCTTCAGTGGCTGCGGCCAAAAAAACTGGGCAAACAATGCCTACAAGGTCAACGTCGTTGACCTTGTAGGCATTGTTTGCCCAGTTTTTTTGGCCGCAGCCACTGAAGCACAGAGGCCAGAAAAAATATGCCATATAAATGCTGAAAATAGTCATTTTTTTGGTCGCAGCCACTGAAGCACAGTTGCCAGAAAAATTATGCCATATAAATGCTGAAAATATAAATTTTTTTGGTTGCAGCCACTGAAGCACAGAGGCCAGAAAAATTATGCCATATAAATGCAGAAAATATGCATTTTTTTGGTCGCAGCCACTGAAGCACAGTTGACAGAAAAATTATGCCATATAAATGCTGAAAATATAAATTTTTTTGGTTGCAGCCACTGAAGCACAGAGGCCAGAAAAATTATGCCATATAAATGGAGAAAATATGCATTTTTTTGGTTGCAGCCACTGAAGCACAGAGGCTAGAAAAATTATGCCATATAAATGGAGAAAATATGCATTTTTTTGGTTGCAGCCACTGAAGCACAGAGGCTAGAAAAATTATGCCATATAAATGGAGAAAATATGCATTTTTTTGGTTGCAGCCACTGAAGCACAGAGGCCAGAAAAATTATGCCATATAAATGCAGAAAATATGCATTTTTTTGGTTGCAGCCACTGAAGCACAGAGGCTAGAAAAATTATGCCATATAAATGGACAAAATATGCATTTTTTTGGTTGCAGCCACTGAAGCACAGAGGCCAGAAAAATTATGCCATATAAATGCAGAAAATATGCATTTTTTTGGTTGCAGCCACTGAAGCACAGAGGCTAGAAAAATTATGCCATATAAATGGACAAAATATGCATTTTTTTGGTTGCAGCCACTGAAGCACAGAGGCCAGAAAAATTATGCCATATAAATGCAGAAAATATGCATTTTTTTGGTTGCAGCCACTGAAGCACAGAGGCCAGAAAAATTATGCCATATAAATGCAGAAAATATGCATTTTTTTGGACGCAGCCACTGAAGCACAGTTGCCAGAAAAAATATGCCATATAAATGCTGAAAATAGTAATTTTTCGCCATACGTTGACCTTGTAGACATTGTTTGCCCCGTTTTTTTGGACGCAGCCACTGAAGCACAGAGGCCAGAAAAAATTAAACCAGTAGGGTTTGCACCCTAGTTTGTAACGGTGGCGGAGGGAGGAGGACGCTAAAGGACAGCTGTGTGTGGAGTCATGAGGCTTGAAGAGAAGGACAGCTGCATAGAAGTCAGAACAAGTCTTCCGGCGTGCAGTAACCCTCCGAGATCCACCCCTCATTCATTTTAATAAAGGTCAGGTAATCGACACTTTTGTGACCTAGGCGAGTTCTCTTCTCAGTTACAATCCCTCCTGCTGCACTGAAGGTCCTTTCTGAGAGCACACTTGAGGCTGGGCAAGACAAGAGGTTCATGGCAAATTGTGACAGCTCTGGCCACAGATCAAGCCTGTGCACCCAGTAGTCCAGGGGTTCATCGCTCCTCAGAGTGTCGATATCTGCAGTTAATGCCAGGTAGTCCGCTACCTGCCGGTCGAGGCGTTCTTTGAGGGTGGATCCAGAAGGGTTGTGGCGCTGCCTTGGACAGAAAAACATTTGCATGTCTGATGTTACAGACCGGCCAAAGGGCTTTGTCCTTGCAGGTGTGCTCGTGGCAGGATTACTGGCACCTCTGCCCCTGGAATGTTGATGAGTTCCTGAAGTGACATCACCCTTAAAAGCATTGTACAACATGTTTTGCAGGCTGGTTTGTAAATGCCGCATCTTTTCGGACTTGTGGTATGTTGGTAACATTTCTGCCACTTTATGCTTGTACCGAGGGTCTAGTAGCGTTGCGACCCAGTACAGGTCCTTCTCCTTAAGCCTCTTGATACGGGGGTCCTTCAACAGGCATGCCAGCATGAAAGACCCCATTCTCACAAGGTTGGATGCAGAGCTATCCATCTCCGCTTCCTCATTATCAAGGACTGCATCATCCACGGTCTCCTCCCCCCAGCCACGTACAAGACCAGGGGTCCCCAAAAGGTCACCACTAGCCCCCTGGGAAGCCTGCTCCTGTTGGTCCTCCTCCTCCTCCTCCACAAAGCCACCTTCCTCCTCTGACTCCACTTCTGGCACCTCTCCCTGCGTTGCAGCAGGTGCCTGGGTTCGTTCTGGTGATTGCGACCATAAATCGTGCGCTTCCAGCTCCTCGTCACGCTGGTCTACAGCCTCATCTGTCACTCGTCGCACGGCACGCTCCAGGAAGAAAGCGAAGGGTATTAGGTCGCTGATGGTGCCTTCGGTGCGACTGACCATATTTGTCACCTCTTCAAAAGGTCGCATGAGCCTGCAGGCATCGCGCATAAGCACCCAGTAACGGGGGAAAAAAATCCCCAGCTCTGCAGATCCAGTCCTACCACCCAGTTCAAAAAGGTACTCGTTGACGGCCCTTTGTTGTTGCAGCAGACGTTCCAACATAAGGAGCGTTGAATTCCAGCGAGTCTGGCTGTCAGAAATCAAACGCCTGACTGGCATGTTGTAGCGCTGCTGAATGTCAGCAAGGCGTGCCATGGCTGTGTAGGAATGTCTGAAATGGGCCGACACCTTTCTGGACTGGGTGAGAACGTCCTGGAATCCTGGGTACTTGGAGACAAAACGTTGGACTATTAAATTTAACACATGTGCCATGCAGGGCACATGTGTTAAATTTCCCAGTCTCAACGCTGCCAACAGATTGCTTCCATTGTCACACACCACTTTTCCGATCTGCAGTTGGTGTGGGGTCAGCCACCGATCGGCCTGTGACTGCAGAGATGACAGGAGTACAGATCCGGTATGGTTTTTGCTTTCCAGGCACGTCATCCCCAAGACAGCGTGACAACGGCGTACCTGGCACGTCGAATAGCCTAGGGGGAGCTGGGGGTGCACAGGTGTGGAGGAGGAGAAGGAGGACCCAGCAGCAGAGTAAGAAGAAGAAGAGGAAGAAGACGAGGTAGAGAGCGATGGAGGAGTAGAGGTGGTGGCAGAACCGCGTGCAATCCGTGGCGGTGACACCAACTCCACTGTTGTTGTTGTTGTTGAGCTACCCATTCCCTGCTTCCCATTCCCAGCCATTACCAAGTTCACCCAGTGGGCAGTGTAGGTGACATACCTGCCCTGACCATGCTTGGAGGACCATGCGTCAGTAGTCATATGGACCTTTGGCCCAACACTAAGTGACAGAGATGCGGTAACTTGGCTCTGCACATGTTGGTACAGGTGTGGTATTCCCTTTTTAGAAAAAAAATTGCGGCTGGGTACCTTCCACTGCGGTGTCCCAATTGCTACAAATTTGCGGAAGGCCTCAGAGTCCACCAGCTGGTATGGTAAAAGCTGGCGGGCTAAGAGTGCAGACAAGCCAGCTGTCAGACGCCGGGCAAGGGGGTGACAGTCAGACATTGGCTTCTTACGCTCAAACATGGCCTTCACAGAAACTTGGCTGGTGGCAGATGACTGGGAATGGGAACAGGTGGTCAAGGTGGAAGGCGGAGTGGAGGGTGGTTCAGATGGGTCAAGGAGAGCAGAGGTAGAGCAGTAAGATGCTGGACCAGAAGGAGTGTGGCTTTTAGTTTGCCTGTTGCCTTTGAGGTGTTGCTCCCAAAGTGCTTTGTGCTTGCCGCTCATGTGCCTTCGCATAGAAGTTGTACCTATGTGGCTGTTGGGCTTACCAAGGCTCAGTTTCTGACTGCACTCATTGCAAATTACAATGCTTTTGTCAGAGGCACACACATTAAAAAAATGCCACACTGCTGACTTTTTGGAAGTCTGCGATCTGGCGGTAACAGTAGAAGTTGGCGGCATTGGCGGCAATGGCGGGTGCGTTGGCCGGCTGAACACAGGTGCCGATACATGTTGTTGCCCTACTGATCCCTGCGGGCTGGCCTCCCTGCTTCTTCTAAGTCTTATTCTCCTACTGCCTCTCTGACTCTCCGTCTCTCCATCTGAACTACCCTCCTCTTGCTCTCTTCTACTAGGCACCCACAAAACATCAATCTCCTCATCATCATTCTCCTCAGATGCATCAATTTCTTCTGACACATCACAGAAGGAAGCAGCAGCGGGGACCTCCTCCTCCTACTCATCACTCATCATTATGTCCATCTCTGTCGTGTTCTCTGCCAGAATTAAATCTGGTGTAACGTCCTCATCTCCTTCATCTTCTTCTGCCAATAATGGTTGCGCATTACTCAGTTCAAGAAACTCATGGGAAAATAACTCCTCTGACTCCAGTGAAGAAGGGGCACCGGTGGTGGAGGAAGTGTTACGTGGGGTGGCCATAGCAGTGGAGGATGAGGAGGATGTTGTGGTAAAGTTAGAAATGGTAGAGGATGGGGTGTGCTGTGTAAGCCAGTCAACTACCTCTTCAGCATTTTGGGAGTTCAGGGTCATTGGCTTTTTAAAACTGGGCAATTTGCTAGGGCCACAGGATTGCATAGCAGCACGGCCCCTAGCACGGCCTCTGCGTGGCGGCCTGCCTTTGCCTGGCATTATTTTTAAAAAAACAACAACAACAAAAACTCAGTTGGTTTTTCTGGAAACGATAATACACACAGCTAGATGGCAGTTTGAAGAAAACAGTGTGCAAATAATGCCTACAAGATCAACGTATACACTACTACAGCGGTGGATACGGATTACGTAAAATATATGAATGCTGCTTGAAAAAAAGTAACTCAAGTGGTTTTTCTAGAGACGATAATATTATCAATATTTAGACAAAATGTGAACAAGCTCACACAGCTAGATGGCGGTTTGAAGAAAACACTGTGCAAATAATGCCTACAAGGTCAACGTATACACAGCGGTGGATACGGATTACGTAAAATATAAGAATGCTGCTTGAAAAAAAGTCACTCCGGTGTTTTTTCTGGAGACGGTAATATTATGGATATTTAGACAGAATGTGAACACGGGCACACAGCTAGATAGCAGTTGGTTGAATAACACACTGGGCAAAAAATGCCTACAGGGCAAATAATGCCTAAAAGGTCAACTTATACACTACTACAGCGATGGATACGGATTACGTAAAATTTATTATGGCTGCTTGAAAAAAGTCACTCCGGTGTTTTTTCTGGAGACGGTAATATTATGGATATTTAGACAGAATGTGAACACGGTCACACAGCTAGATAGCAGTTGGTTGAATAACACACTGGGCAAAAAATGCCTACAGGGCAAATAATGCCTAAAAGGTCAACTTATACACTACTACAGCGGTAGTAAAATAAAAAAAAGTTAAATAAAAAAAGAATGAATATTAAAAAAAAAAAAATTAAAGTTGGTGCTGCTGAACTACTAGGAGCAGCAGATTAGCACACCAGTCCCACTCCCCAACACTGCTAGACTAATAGCACTGGGCTCTTATAGTAGTAGTAGTAGTAGTAGTAGTAGTAGTAAAACAACAAAAAAATAAATAAAAGCAGTCCTTACAAGGACTATTGCTATTGCAGCAGTCAGCAGATGAGATCAGAAGCAGGACAGCTGCCCACTGCAGCTACATACAGAGCACTGCAGTAGAAGGTAGATTACTAGCCAGCAAAGCTACCTAAGCTTAAATGTCCCTCAAACCCCTGCAGACTTCTGTCCCTCCAATAACAGAGCAGTATCAAAACGATTACTAGCCAGCAAACTTTCAACTGTCCCTGAAATCACTAACAGGCAGCAGCTCTCTCCCTACACTATCTCTTCAGCACACACAGGCAGAGTGAAAAAAAGCTGCAGGGCTTCGGTTTTTATAGGGAAGGGGAGTGGTCCAGGGGAGAGCTTCCTGATTGGCTGCCATGTACCTGCTGGTCTGGGGTGAGAGGGCAAAAAAAAGCGCCAACAATGGCGAACCCAAAATGGCGAACGTCGCGCGACGTTCGCGAACTTCCGGCGAGCGCGAACACCCGATGTTCGCGCGAACAAGTTCGCCGGCGAACAGTTCGCGCCATCTCTATTGAAGAGGTCACTTATTATTATTACAAATGTCCACGGAAGCAAAATAAAGACAAAAGATCCTCTAATGTCCTAGACATGGGCCCACCCTAAAACTAATGTGGCATGCCCCTCAAATGGTTGGGAAAGAAATGTTTACACAAAAATCTTTAATAGTTAGGACTTTTGAAGACGATCCCACTTTAAAACATGAAAAAAAAAAACAGTGTTTTTTCCAACTTTTATGAGTTTCCGGCATACAGGACATGATGGGGCCGATTCACTAAATTCGAGTGAAGGATTCGAAGTAAAAAAACTTTGAATTTCGAAGTATTTTTTGGGCTACTTCGACCATCGAATGGGCTACTTCGACCTTCGACTACGACTTCGAATTGAAGGATTCGAACTAAAAATCATTCGACTATTCGACCATTCGATAGTCGAAGTACTGTCTCTTTAAAAAAAACTTCGACCCCCTAGTTCGGCAGATAAAAGCTACCGAAGTCAATGTTAGCCTATGGGGAAGGTCCCCATAGGCTTGCCTAAGTTTTTTTTGATCGAAGGATATTCCTTCGATCGTTGGATTAAAATCCTTCGAATCGTTCGATTTGAAGGATTTAATCGTTCGATCGAAGGAATAATCCTTTGATCGTTCGATCGAATTTTCTGCGCTAAATCCTTCGACTTCGATATTCGAAGTCGAAGGATTTCAATTCCTAGTCGAATATCGAGGGTTAATTAACCCTCGATGATGTCACTGACATAAGATTGAGGAGGATGAAGCTTCATCTTATCAGTTCACCAGGTCTAAGGTGACTAAGGAAATTCTGGCGAAAAAGGTAACGTTCTGTAAAATTCCCAATTTGCAGAGTAGCGATCGTTTGTCTGAGTGAAAATTTGTCTGGCGATAGGAAACTGCACTAACAGCGTTTTTTTCAATAGCGAATTGTCCTCTACACCTGTTAGTAAATTAGCAATGTCCCTGCAAATGAGATTTCTACCAAATTTTTTAACTAGCAACAGCCACTTCGCCCTTTATTAAATCTGCCCCATAGCGTTTGTAGAATTAGTAAAGTCTTTGGGGCATCTTGGCACTTTCCAAGATGGTGACCCCCTGTGACAAGTTTGAAGTCCTGGATCATTGCTGCTATTGACAAGCTGAAACTTTAGCCTCGTGCAATAAGTTCACTATAGAAAATATGCCATTTTTAGCCATATTAATGTTTAGGGTTTAGTTCTCCTTTAATATCTCGACCAGCTGGAGACTTTCCTGGATGGTGCTCCAATATTTCAACTGAAATCATATTTCCTAATCTTAACTCCATTTACGTACAGCAGCCAGCTCTAACTGTACATTCCCAAGCCGCGTCTGATCAGACAAAGCAACCGAGGGACCTTTTTGTGCCAATGTCAATGGGGCGCCTATAAATATTCTCTTTAATAAAGAGGGAAAGGCTTTGGCTTGTGCGACATCTGAGCAGTCATGCATGGGCCTTTTCTTTCAGCAAGAGCTGAAATAATGTTTTGTGAAGGTTACATAAAGCAATTAGTAACATGAAATTCTAAGTTTAGCCTCGGATACTTATATAATGTGGCACAAGCCGGAATCATTGACCTGTGATGAACTGCGATGCTTTGGGTTTGGCTTGCGGAAATCTTTCAAGAAATGGCTCTGCACGCTCCATGAACTTTCAATTCCACAGTGCGGTTTAGAGATGATAATCACTATTAGCTTTTTAGCTCTTGGCTTTATTTAAGGGACAAGTTAAACCGATTTCACTAGAGACAGTGCCATAATGTTAGACACCCTCCAGTGAAATGGAGCACTATTTACTCTCCTTCAGCACTGGGGCTTGGCCAATGGCTCAGGTGCAGTAGAGTAAGACTTATTTGCAGTAAATTGGGACTTTCATGAGACGGTTTTCTTTTATAGACTTTTATAGTATAATATGAGAAAAAGAATGTGGTTCCATCCATAACTATTCTGTCTCTTGTTCGTAATTACACCTCGGAGGCTGCACATGGAAATGGGATTGGAATGAGTTGAAAGTAAATTGGGCAAATATTGTAGATAGTAATCTGGTGCACTGTCACCTTGCAGAATGATTAAAGGGAGAGTAAAGGTGGCCATACACGGAGAGATTTGCTCGTTTGAACTTTCGGGCAGATCTCGATCGGAGAAGCCCGTCGGGGGGGGCCCCTTACACGGGCCAATAAGCTGCCGACTCGGTCTGTCGCCAGCTTTTATCGACCCGTGTATGGCCACCTTAACATGATGTTGACGAGGGGATTTCCATATATTTTTCCTTGGTCGATGCCTAGAAAGGAGCGAACACAAAATTGCTGTTGAAATGTATTTGTACCCTGCAGGGTTCCATCTTGAAAGCACATTGTAATATCCCCCACCCCAAAAAACTTATCTGAAACAGCGAGAATAGGCCATAGGTCAGAAATGACCTACATTTTATATGTTTATATACACAGGTATGGGACCTATTACTTCAGAATAATCAGGACCTGGGGTTTTCCCACATAAGGGATCTTTCCGTAATTTGGATCTCCATACCTTGAATTTGTTTAAATATTTAACATAGAGGATAGGGTTGTGTTGCCCTCATTTAAAGGGTAGGATACAAAATGATGTAAATACAAATTCTGATGGGCGAATCTGACATGTTTCACTTCGCCGAAAATTCACAAAAATTCCTGAAATGCATTGAACTTATAGCATTGGGCAATATCTATATCTAATTGCTATGAGTAGGCCCAGGTTGTCAAGTGTAGTGATAGGTCCCAAACCACCCTTGCATTAAACATCATTGTGTCGGTCCTATCCCTTCTGCTGACTCGTGTACCGAGTGCTCCTGGATGAAGATGGGGAACCTTGGTGTTACCAAACATGGTGGGACTTCCAGGGTTCCTATTACAGGTTGCGTCAATAGGAAGGTCCCCATAGGCTTGCCTGGGATTTTTTGATCGAAGGATTTTCCTTCGATTGTTGGATTAAAATCCTTCGAATCGTTCGATTCAAAGGATTTAATCGTTCGATCGAATGAAAAATCCTTCGATCGATCGCAGGATTTGCGCTAAATCGTTCGACTTCGATATTCGAAGTCAAACGATTTTAGTTCCTAGTCGAATATCGAGGGTTAATTAACTCTCGATATTCGACCCATAGTGAATCGGCCCCTAAGTGTGTTGAGTGGGCCAAGGGTGTCAGGTGCCTTAGGAGACCCAGTTCAACACTAGAGTCCAGACCCTGGGCCTTATTTATCAAAATCCAAATTTAAAATTTAAATAAAAGTCCGACCAAACTAGGATCCACGATTGGACCTTATTTATTATTAAAAAATCAGGTAAAAACATTATGAAATCATACGAACATCAAAATCGTACAATTTGTCAGATTTTTTTCCTGAATCCATCGTTTTTTTCAGACTTTTTTTTTTTTTGCACAAAAAGCCCGAAATACTCAGATTTTTGGGCTAATTCCAACGCAGACCACAGAAACTTCTAAATAGGATAGGAACCTCTCCCATTGGGGTATATGTATCAATGAGTGAAGTTAAAGATCGCCACAGTCCTCTAGAGTGAAATTCCGCCTCTCTCCATTCAATTCTATGGAATTTTGAAAGGCATATTTATCAAAGGGTGAACTTTCACTTTCACCCATTGATAAATACTCTTGTAAAAATCCCATAGAAAGGAATGGAGAGTGGTGGAATTTCACTCTGGAGGACTGTGCTGATCTCTATCTTCATTTTTTGATAAATATACCCCAATGGGAGAGGTTCCTATCCTATTTAGAAGTTTCTGTGGTCTGCGTTGGATTTAGCCCAAAAATCGGAGTATTTCGGGCTTTTTGGCAAATTGTACGATTCTGATGTTCGTTTGACAGAGGACTGTGGCGATCTCTAACTTCATTCTTTGATAAATATACCCCATTAATTTAAATACAACCTCAGCAGGTCTGAGATGGAGTATTTTTTGATTTAGACTTTTTTTTATCCTTGGGTGGTATAATAAATCTCCAAAAATTCAAGTTTTATTTCACTAAATAAGTGGAAAACCCCCGAGTGTAGCACAGTGGCAGAAGCCTTGAGCTATAAATCTCCTTCAAAGAACAACATACATTTGGGAAAGGGAGAATTCTAGAGATCTTAACAGCACTTTTATTTTTTCCTTTTGTGTCTGGAATTGACTGAAAACATTTAGTAAACTCAAAGGATAAATCAGATAAAGAAATGCTTGCTGGCTCTTTCTCTGCTTATAAGGGTAGAAAATTAATGGCAGAGACATCCAGGCTTTTGAACATTCTAAAGGAAGAGCAAATGAAAGTGCCAGATGCTCTCAGTGAATATGTGGGTGGGGGCTCATTCACTGACAGACAGCTGGGTGATTGTGGGGGGTTATGCTTATAGTGGAGATTGGAATAGAGAAGGTTAAATAAACCTTCTTCACAAATAGGTTTCATCGTCCTATAAAAATAAATTGTCAGTTTATTTGGGTGATGGTGATATACACACAATGCTAGCCAGTAAGTCGCAATATACACCATTTTCATGACCAGGGTCTGAACCCTAAATCATAGGGGGATTCAGTGTTGAACCAATCTCCTAGGGCTCCTGACACTCTGGGCCCACTCTCACAGCAGTTAGATATACCTAATGCCTGAATGTCTCGGTTTTTATATAGGTTGGGCTGATGTCAACTTTCCTAAGTAGGGGCCCACTGGGAGATCACTGGTAGGTCAGTCCAAAAATAGATTTGCCAGCCATGTTTGTTGAAAACGATTTATCCTCCCCAAGGTGGGACCCAGCATGAACAAGAAGCCTCCTTCAACGAGTTCTACAAAGTGCTTTATTGTTGGTCTTAGATCAGATCTTGATTCTCACTGTTATTGACTGTGACCTCACTCACTCTTCACATGTTTTGACTTGGACAATTTAGCGTGTCCCTTGTACTTCATAAGTGGATCATCCACTCCGGAACCACTTTCCCTTAGTAAGAGAGTGGGATTCTCAGAATTTGTATTTACACACTTTTCTATTGCCAAATCCAACCCTTTAAATGTGGGCAAAACATTTGTTGTCTTTGACAGGAAACCAACGATACTGTGCAGATGTTTGGAGTCAGAATGAAGTCAAAAATCTGGTGGGTGACAAAATGATTTAGAAAGAAATACAAATCTATGGCTTCTTTGATCTGGCCCAGGATAGTTATTAAATAATTTATGAGGTACTGTATAGCAGGGCTCTCTGTCATGAGATGTATGAAACAAATGTTCTCCTACACTCCAAAAATCACACAAGCAGGTTGACTGTCTCCTGATGAAGGTCTATTGGATAGACGTCTTACGCTTGGCATAAGCATAAAGATCTGCTTGTTTGACAAAAGATATCTGCCCAGACTGTCCATCCATACACTGGGACAAATTGTATTCATTTAGAATGCCTAAGCCAAAATCCAATCCTATCCTAATGAAGGTCCATGTCAGGAAATTACCTCTGGTCTGAAGGGATTTTATGATGTGTCTGATATATAGCTGATTTTTTGACAGACTGATAGGAAGGCCAACTCTTTTAGGATTGGTCCTAGTTGGAAATTAATATTGACTTGTGTACAGCCATCAGAGTCAGGCTAAGAGGTAATGGCACCCAATTCAAGTACCTCTTGTCACCCTACCAACACCTACTAACCACAACAGCCCTTTCTCTAGCACACTGTCATGACTCACTCACTACCACAAATACCCCCTGGCCCTTCACCCATGGGCTGCTTCTGTGTGCCCAGGAACTTAGAGTAAGCCAAGCTGTCTCAGGATAGAGGTCCAACATTTTTTATTTAAATGTTCTTCTTTGACTCCAGATCTGAGTCTACAGATGTAATGTTCTAAACGCATGTGAGATATGTTAAAGGGCTGAGCAATTGGGTCACCTCCAAGAGAAAGAGGAAACCCTCAAATGGTTTTCTAGCCTGGGATGCATCTTCCTATTTTCAGCCTTAGACATGCTGCAACTCTAAAGTAAAAGCAGAAATAATCCGGACTTCCAGTCATTCCATGTACTAATGCCAAAGCTAATTTAGGATTAAGATAAGGTGCAATGACAGCGGCGCGTTTCACAGTCAAGAGTTTTACTTCTTGCCATGCCAGGAAGCCCGCTAACAGCACAAACAATAAAACCACAGTTTACAGTACTTTAAAGACTGTAGCAATAAACAATGATTCACTAGCTGGAATATTTTATATATATATATATATATATATATATATATATATATATATATAGAGAGAGAGAGAGAGAGAGAGCGAGAGAGAGAGACAGACAGAGAGAGAGAGAGAGAGAGACAGACAGAGAGAGAGAGAGAGAGAGAGAGATATAGAGAGAGAGAGAGAGAGAGAGTGTTTTATGATTTATTTATGATTTATGATGCACAAATCATTGAGAGAGGTTTGGATATTGGGTTTAGAGAGTGGAATTCTCATATGTTCTGCCTTTACTGCACAATTTATTGTATTTTTGGTAGGGATGTAGCGAACGTCGGAAAAAAAGTTCGCGAACATATTCGCGAACTTGCGCAAAAATGCGAGCGGTTCGCGAACGGTTCGCAAACCCCATAGACTTCAATGGGAAGGCGAACTTTAACATCTAAAAAAGACATTTCTGGCCAGAAAAATGATTTTAAAGTTGTTTAAAGGGTGCAACGACCTGGACAGTGGCATGCCAGAGGGGGATCAAGGGCAAAAATGTATCTGAAAAATCTGCCTGTGTGTGCTTGGAAGAGATAGTGTAGGGGGAGAGCTGTTAGTGATTTCAGGGACAGATGATAGTGAGTTTGCTGGCTAGTAATCTGCTTGATACTGCTCTGTATTGGAACAAAAAAATAAATAAAAGCAGTCCTTACAAGGACTACTGTTATTGCAGCAGTCAGCAGATGAGATCAGAAGCAGGACAGCTGCCCACTGCAGCTACATACAGAGCACTGCAGTAGAAGGTAGATTACTAGCCAGCAAAGCTACCTAAGCTTAAATGTCCCTCAAACCCCTGCAGACTTCTGTCCCTCCAATAACAGAGCAGTATCAAAACGATTACTAGCCAGCAAACTTTCAACTGTCCCTGAAATCACTAACAGGCAGCAGCTCTCTCCCTACACTATCTCTTCAGCACACACAGGCAGAGTGAAAAAACGCTGCAGGGCTTCGGTTTTTATAGGGAAGGGGAGTGGTCCAGGGGAGAGCTTCCTGATTGGCTGCCATGTACCTGCTGGTCTGGGGTGAGAGGGCAAAAAAAAGCGCCAACAATGGCGAACCCTACAATGGCGAACGTCGCGCGGCGTTCGCGAACTTCCGGCGAGCGCGAACACCCGATGTTCGCGCGAACAAGTTCGCCGGCGAACAGTTCGCGCCATCTCTAATTTTTGGTTGTTCTACATTGCGCGTTTTTTTCATTTCAACTGCCATGAATAAGACAGAAGTTCTATATAAAATAAAAATAGACTGAAAACAAACCAGCCTTAGTTATGTTTTGTGGTATCAAGACCCCAGGAAGCACAGAAGCCGAACATAAATAATAACAAATTCAGCAAAAATGCTCAGATTAATTCCACAGACAAGATACTAAACATTTGCTTGAAGTTAAACTTCTCTTATAACCCCTTTCTCGCTGACTAATATTGTGCTCGATTACTTTCATTTAAGTGTGACATAGAAGATTTTACAGTCTGCAGTCCATACGGGTTGAGGGTACTTACATTGCTGATAAAATACGTTTTCAAAGCCCCTTGTCATTCCAGAACCAAAATGCCCCACCACGAGTCCCATTTCCATCTCCTATTTATAGACTCCAGGACCCTATAATAATTCCCCAGTCCTATAATCTCCAAGTTGTGTCCTAACATTATACAACCTCAGGGGTTAAGGCCTCTAGTGTTAACTTTAAACATTTTATTTAACCATAACATATATGGCAGCTCTTCCATGCCTATAATCTATAATATATCCAGGTTTATAATTCCACCGGATTAGTAGAAGATCTTAAATACCTGCATACTTTTAATTCTAGTAATCATTATCCTTTGAAGCCTATTAATGGTGCACCTCATCTCTGCGTGCCTCTCAGACTGGAGAAATCCAGGACTATTGTGGGCCTCACTTATTCCAGCAAAGTCATTGTTGTGGAAATACAAATTGAAGGCAGAATACAAATATATACATCACTGTCTCGACTCACAGTTTCCAGATTAAACAGGCGAGAGGAAAGGTTACATTCTGTCTAGCTCCAACAAAGGAAGCTCAAATGCAAACAGGTCCTGTTGTTGTCAGGTATTGCTGGGATTCGAGCCGGGGACCTTTGGGTTTCTGGCTCGATGCCTTAACCATTTGGCCAGGTGAGCAGCCTGTAGGGTTGCTCACTAAGTGTAACCTGGCCTCTGCAGTCCCAGCCCAGCTTCCGCCTGATTGGCCTCTCCAGCCCCAGCTCAGCTGCAGCCGGTTTGGCATTTACAACCCCTACCCAGCTGCTCCTAGTTTAATCAACCAATCAGGGCTGCCTCTTCCCTATTTAAGGGCAGCTCTCAGACCACTCCTTGCCAGAGCATTGCATGGTTTTCTAGTACTGCGGCATCGCCCCTAACTAGGTTTCTAGCTCTTGCCCTTGTTCCCTTATTATTCTGCCTTGCCTTGCCTTGTCTTGTCTGCCTTGCCTTGTCCTGCTTACCTTATCTTGTACCTTCCCAGCCTTGACCTTGATCCAACCCTGCCTTGTACCTTGTACTCCTCTCTTGCTATCTTGCTCCAGTCCTCTCTTGCTATCCTCGGCTCCAGTCCTCTCTTGCTATCTTGCTCCAGTCCTCTCTTGCTCCAGTCCTCTCTTGCTATCTTGCTCCAGTCCTCTCTTGCTATCTTGCTCCAGTCCTCTCTTGCTATCTTGCTCCAGTCCTCTCTTGCTATCTGGCTCCAGTCCTCTCTTGCTATCTGGCTCCAGTCCTCTCTTGCTATCCTCGGCTCCAGTCCTCTCTTGCTATCCTCGGCTCCAGTCCTCTCTTGCTATCCTCGGCTCCAGTCCTCTCTTGCTATCCTCGGCTCCAGTCCTCTCTTGCTATCCTTGCTCCAGTCCTCTCTCGCTATCTTACTCTAATCTCCTTCCGCTCCAGTCCTGTCTTGCTATCCGCTCTAGTGCCCCTCTGCACTCTATCCCCAGTGTGATCTGTTCTACGCCCGCACCGTCCTGTCCCATCCAGTCTGTTCCTGTTCCACTCCTGCCCCGTTCAGTCTGTTCCTGTTGAGTCGTCGCCCTCTTCTTCCTGCCTAGTCTTGTCAAGTCCAGTCCTGATCTTCGTCCTGTTCTGCACCTGTTCCAGTCTGACTCTTCGCCCTCATCAACCTGTTCCTGCTTCCCTTCAAGTTTCCCCTAGGCACATACAGCCCCTGCCTCAAGGACTCGCCCTTTCCCTTCAGTCTCCACAGCTCCCCCTACCTAATCCTTGACAGTTGTGAACAATCACCCCAACAACAGTTAACAGAGTTATTTATTTGTAAGGGTAATAAAGGACATGAAGTCTTGCAATGACATGGAAATATGTTGTACCAATGGAATTTATTATATCTACGTTATATCTATCTTTGTCAGTAGCAAGCCAAAGACAAATTGACACAACAGTTGGGTCACTGGGTCACTGATGAATTGACTTTTGCTTCTGTGATATCATTCAACTGTTCTATGGAGTTGTCATTGCAGCTGGTAATGACCCCCAGTACCGGTAATACATTCATGACTGGTTGCACTCTCACCTATTGTGACATGGCTGCTGAAAGCCCATTGGCTAACCAGCCTCCTTGTCTGACTGGATCTTTGGGGAGCACAAAAAAATCAGCTGGCTCGGTTGGTTTGTTGATTTGCACCCATCATGGTACACTCTATTGTTAAACAAACAACTCTACTTAACACCATATTTCTTAGAGTAGGCCACTTTAACACCTAGAGCACGGGCCCTAACCTTTTTTACCCATGAAAAATATTCCTGAGTGGTGCCAATTATGGGATGTGATTGGCTATTTGGTAGCTCCTGTGTGGATTGACAGACTACAGGAGACTCTGTTTGGCAGAACACCTGGTTTTTATACAACCAAAACTTGCCTCCAAGCTTGGAATTCAAAAATAAGCCCCTGCTTTGAGGCCACTGGGAGCAACATCCAAGGGGTTGGAGAGCAACATGTTGCTCACAAGCTACTGGTTGGGGATCGCTGCTTTAGAGAATTTACTACCAGCAGAGAAATAACCAAAACTACCAGTGTCATCAGCTACTGATCTGAAGGATAACCAACTGGATGGATTTTACTCAGAAAATAAAAGTTCAACCATTTTGAAGCTAAAATCTGCTTGTATTTGGTTTGACAGTGATTGCTATTCAAATCAATGGCAGGCAGCCTGGGCAGCTGGTCGAGAAAACATCTGGAAACTGATTTGCTAATAAAAAATCTAGTGCATTTATTAAAAAAGAAACAAATTGTAAAATCTCTAATCAAAAAAAGAAACAGAAATCACATTATTCCACATATTACTATAAATTTTATTGATTTTCTTTTTGATTGAAAATTTAAGTTTGGAAAACTCATATTCAAAAATATGTGAATTGGTGGTCTCGTTTCCTGCAATCTTTTACTATCCCAGCAAGGACTCCACTTGAATTTTTTTTTTTTAATTCTTTATTTATGTTTTTTCACAAGACATGTAATAATTTAACGTATACAAAAAGAAATGTCCTTGTGTTACTTCATTTAAGATTACATTTGTATTACAAAACATGTATACATCATACATAAAATACCTAGAAAAAGAGGCAGAAAACAGAAAAAGAAAATAAAAAGTACCTTATAAGACCATGGGTTGACTTCTCTGGTTCCTTCTTAACAATCTTATTGAAGATTTTATTTTTATTTTATTATATTTGTCCCTTGATGTTCCACCAGCTTTAGCCTTTAGAAAATAATTACTGTATATACTCGAGTATAAGCCGTCCCGAGTATAAGCCGAGGTACCTAATTTTACCTCCAAAAACTGGGAAAGCTAATTGACTCGAGTATAAGCCTAGGGTGAGAAATGCAGCAGCTTCTGGTAAGTTTCAATCAAAAAATTGAGGGTTTCTGCTCTCAATGGAGGTGCCGGCATCTCGTTTTTGGATGCCGGCGACCATTCTTGGACGCCGGCAAGTATTGTTGGAGACTATTCTTGGACGTCGGCGACTATTCTTAGGCACCATCGATAATTCTTAGATGCCGGCGACCGTTTATGCGCTTGACCCGAGCATAAGCTGAGGTAGAGTTTTTCAGAATATTTTGGGGGCTCTAAATAATTTTCTTTAAAAAATTGAAGTCGAGATTTGTCTGAAGGTTATCTTTATCAAATGAAAACTCAAGGATGAGATTCAAAGCTTTTTTCCAAATTCAGTTACATTTTTTACCATAGACATTCAATGGAGTTTTCACAGGATAAACAGCGAGATAAGTTTTTCTGAATTGAATTGCATCTCAAATTGAATATCGTCCATGACTTTTCAAGTGATAAACCTTCTTCTCACTGAATTGAATCTGACTCATTATCAGTACAAAATGTATCAAAGTTTGGGAACATCTGGTGTGTCCTTGGTGTCTTAGCCAATCCTGGGACTCTCGGGCAACCTCCTCAAATTCCAGGGTGGAATATAATCTCTCTATATGTAATCTGAAGCTTCCCATAAAGGCCATTGCATGCAAACCATTATGAACACTACATCATTTTCCCTTTCAAGACTCGCTGTTAAGAACTGATTTATAACGTATGTCAAATAACAATGGTAATATTAACAAATCCATCACACGGTTGGGAGCCAGAGGAACCTCTTGTTGAACAGAGGCAAAGTTTGCACAAGTCATGAATGGCCTGTAAATATTTAACGATATGGAATGCCTGTCTGATATGATATTTAACTCAAACCATGTGTGTTTGGATGGCAACTGATATATTTTTAAATCATATTTTTTAATTGTGTAAAAAAACATATTCATTTTTCCTCCGACCGTTAGCATATTTATGGAAAATTGCATCGTTCCATTTTAACAAATCTGACCAAAAAAATGGATTGACTTTTTTTTTTTTAGATTTATTTTATGCCTCAATCTTGAAAGTTCAAGTTAAAATAACTCGAGATTGAAAAAAAAAAAATGAGATTGTGTGTTTTTTTATGGTGGGAATTTTATAAATAGGCTCCTTTGTAATTGAAAGGATTTGTATTGGGTGGATTCACATCATTTTATTTTAAAAAATGATGTGAAGAAAAAAAAATGTATACATACATCTCAAAAATAATGGTCGAAAATTGGGGATAATCCCCTATTAGAACAGAAGTTTGTGTGAAAGATACATAAGGGTTGAATAATGGGTATAATGGGTTTCTGGATAACGGATACCTGTATTTAGTAAGGCATTCACATGATACCAGAGTTCATGATTATCCCAGGTGGAGTTGAGGTTGAGCTAATCTTTACAGGTGCCAATGCACATTTAGAAGTAGAATATCTTCCCATTCGTACGAGGCACAATAAACACGGCGTATCGATTGGCTCTGCAGAGGTTTCTCTAAACTGAGCAGATTTGCTGACTTGAGACGTATCTTTGGCAGGGGATTAATCCATTCATTTTTGAACCATATGGATTATTAGAACATACATAATGCGCTTTGGATGGGATGGCATTGAATTTCAGATAATTAAAAAAGGCAAGGATAAAGCATTAGGAAATGGCTTATTTAGCGAGTGGCTTCTGAAGCAATCTCCATGCAAGTATTAGTGGCTAATCCATAGGGACTCAACAAATCACAAAACATCCCTCTCTAACATCAGCCATCTCTGTTACTCTGCTGCGTTGTAGACCCTCTAGTCATTGAGAAGGTGAAAGACAAGTGAGTGGTGTCTACTAAAGCAAAGCGGGGGATACTATCATTAGTTACACCTTGCTGTTCAACCCAATCCTACAGTTACCCAAGCATAGACTCTTTTTTTTTTTTTTTTTTTGCATATTTTATTTTAGATCACACATTTTGTTTCTTTAAAAGACCTAGGGGCAAATTCACTAAGATTCGTAGTTGCGCCAGTGTCCGCTTCGTCACACTTCGCCAGGCGTATTTTCACCAGCGCGACGCAAATTCACTAAAATGCGAAGTTGCACTCAGGGGAAGCGTAAGGTTGCGAAGTTGCACTAGCGTTAATTCGCCAAGAAAAGCGAAGTTACGCTAGCGATGCTTAATTTGCATACGGCACCAAATTGAAGTTACAATGGAGGTATATGTAGCATCACTACACAAGCCTGGGAAACCTTCAAAACAGCAAATAAAATTTTTATTTTGCCCTACACATGTGCCCACTGTATAGTTAAGTTGCCATGAGTTAGGAAATGTAGGGGGGAAGGAGGGGAGCCCCAAAAAAAATTTCAATCTTTTTCAGCCTATCACCCATAAAAAAAGAAAAAACGCCAGCGTTTTTTGGGACTTAGAAATTTTTTTTAACTTTTTTGGAAGCAATCCCTATCTACTCTATTGCACTTCGCCTGGTCTGAGGTGGCGAAGGAAGTCTGGCGTAAAAGGTAGCGTTCAGAAAACTGCGCACATTAGTGAATTTGCGTGGTTACGTCCGTTGCGCAAATTCGCCAGGCGTAAGGGTGTGAAGTAACACTAGCGAATTTACGCCAGCGTCTGTGAATTGGCGAATTAACGAAAATGTGCTACCCTAGCGAATTAATGCTAGCGTTAGGCTCTTCGTCCTTTAGTGAATTTGCCCCCTAGACGTAGCCACATTAGTGCCGCAGACCCAATCTGGCAAGTACTTGAGTGAATGTGACGCCATTCTAGGGTTGTTGTTACTTTCCCTTATTTGGAGTTTCTTCAATAGGAACTCCATCTCCCGCAACTAGACTCCAGCAAACTAGAAGTCAATTACTAACTGGAATTACATCCTATATTAAAATACCTACAATTTAAAAAATAACCGATCCACTCAAACTACATTTTATTTTGGAAAGAGTTTACCACTAACAGTTTTTGTAATATTAAAAAAAGTTGTAAACACAGTTTAACAAGTGTACACACACACACACACACTAATTTTAAGAGTGGGGATATTTGAAAGTGTTTTAGTGTCTAGTGGGTTTGTGTCCATAAACATTTTTTTCTGAAATATTTTTATTTTGGGAACTTTACATATTGGGAGATACAAATATACAATCTTGATTTTAGCTTTCATAAATTTCATAAAATAACTTCAGCAACGTTTTAAGTTTCATAGCTTGAAACATACATACCCATTAGTGTTTTGGGGTTAACTTACTGTTAGGGGCCTATTTGCCACTCTACTGCTGAAAGTTTTTGATGGATTTCCATAGAATTATACATACCGTATATACTCGAGTATAAGCTGAGTTTTTCAGCCCCCAAAATATGCTGAAAAACTCTACCTCGGCTTATACTCGGGTCAAGCGCAAAAACGGTCGCCGGCGCCTTAGAATATTCGCCGGCACCTAAGAATATTCGCCGGCACCTTAGAATAGTAGCCAGCGCCTAAGAATATTTGCCGGCGCCTTAGAATAGTAGCCGGCGCCTAAGAATATTCGCCGGCGCCTTAGAATAGTAGCCGGTGCCTAAGAATAGTCATCCAAAAACGAGATTGAAACTTACCAGAAGCTGCTGCATTTCTCACCCTCAGCTTATACTCGAGTCAATAAGCTTTCCCAGTTTTTGGAGGTAAAATTAGGTATCTCGGCTTATACTCGGGACGGCTTATACTCGAGTATATACGGTATTTGTTATTGGTGTGCACAGGAGATGTGGGACTTTTGAAATCAGTCATATTTATCAGAGAAACAAAAATATGTGTGTTATATTGTTTCAGATAAAAATAAATACTTCTTTTTGGTAATAAAAGAACTACACCTTGTTACACAAACATTCTGTCAGATTTCTTTTGAGTTTTCCTTTAGAAAAAAAACCTGAACCATTACTAGTGCAGGATAAATCAAAAACCCCTCCACATTTAGAATGTGCATTCTGTTTGTCTAATATAGTTTTGAGTTTTCACAAGTGGATATAGAATTTTGCTATAAAAAATAGTTTTTGTTTTTCAATTGGGACAAAAATGCCAAAGAATTTGCCCATTGATTTTAATTTATTTAGCACAAGAAAAAAAGGAAACCCCAAGAGACCCCAATAAGCCATTGACTCCACTGCTTGTGGCATGAGAAAAAAATGCTAGGTAAAAACATCCACTGATACCAATGCAACCAATCCAATGCATGGAAAAAAAAACACAGTAAAAAATTCTACATATTTTTTTAGCAGTCTTTTTTGGTGATGCAGAGCAGTTTTGCTCATCCCCACTTGGGCAGTACAAATGCCAGAAAGGCCCCTAACAGTAAGTTGAGTCCAGATAACCATATCATTTTGTAAATAACATATCCTGGTGAATAAGAAATGGATACATATAAATAAACTGCCCCTGAACTTTGGGCCTTATTTATCAAAAATCAAAAAAAAAGTCTGACCAAACTAGAATCCACAATTGGACCTTATTTATTATTAAAAAGGCACAATTTAATTGGATCTGGTACAAACATGAAAATCTGAATCGTACGAGTTTTTTCTGGAATAGCTCAATTTTTTCATGCTTTTTCCCGAAAAGCCAACATTTTTTGGATTTTGCCTGGAAAGTCCGAAATAGTCAGAAATTCCAAATAAGATACAGATCCCATTGACTTATATAAACCTTGTTAGGTCTAAGATGCCGGATTTTCGGATTCAGACTTTTTCCATCCTCGGGGGAAAATAAATTTCATAAAAAGTTCAATTTTCTTTTTTCCACAAAAAATTCAGATTTTAAAAATTTTTCAGGTTTGTGGCATTCGGACTTTAATAAATAAAGCCCTACAGTATGTGTATGGGTGTCTGTGACTACAGCTTGCATTTAATGCAAATGAAGCACAGCAATTGGCCACCACGCAAAATGGGTAAAATCCCCGAACAAATTCTCCAGACGCGAATTTTCCTTTGTACCACTGGCTAATCTAACAGATGAAAATAACAATTATTAAGGGTCATTTTTTTTTTCTTACAGAAACAATTGCATCTGTGTTGTGTAAACGGATCCGCAGAAGCAAAGACTGAAAAAACAAATACTCTGTAAATTATTGTGATGAATTAAGTGCTGCGCTATCCCAGTCCAGGAGAAGCCAGAAACCAATTACAATAATCACAATTTTGGCATCACAGCAGGCTGTTAAGTGAATAAGTAAATATAATATCAGTGTACTGTATATACTGTATATATAGAAGTCTAGAAGGTGCATTGTCATCTGTACAAGGCTCTTTATTGTACTGTAAATCTGAGCACAGCCAATAAACCCTACTTTATCACAGCCTGGAGCCGTCTCTGTCTGTGATTGGATTGCTCTAGGTCACCGGTGTCATTCAGAAGAACTTCTGATTTGAAGGAAATCTCAGAAATCCTGTTTATAGCTATGATAGTGGTTCCCTTTATCAATAAAAGACATATTTGGGCTAAGCATTCCAAAAGAAAACTGAGCATGGGTTTGGGAAAATAATGCAACCGGCCCAAATCCATCTATTTATGTGGGTAATGGACCTGCACTGGCCAATCAGACAATGACAGCATATAGCGAAAATTCCAGTCATTGGCATGTTCAGAGGTTGGGCTGGAAAGGTAGGTCTACCCATGTAGGTCTACCCATGTAGGTCTACCCATGTATAGTGTACATGCTTTGGATCATGTAACATTCATAGCACAATACTCAAATCCCACATCTAGCAAGTATTTATTCCCCACTTGTTGGAGTTTTGCTTTTATGATTCTGCATTATTCATGGCAAAAAAGGGGAGCAGAGTGGAGACTATTGTTGGTTTTTATCTACACAAAACTCTACAGTACAATACCTGTGTTCAATGGTGTTTCATGATAAGCGGCCAATGGCTCGTGCACATGATAAGCAGGAGTTTTGTTAGAAATTCCTCTTCCTTGAATAGAAGCGGTTGCCACAAACAGCAGAAAGCATAGTCATACTGAGAGTGATACCGACAAGTCTTCTTAGGAATCAGATGCAACGCAAACCTTACTCCTAGATAGCATGATGGATGCTGAAGCTTAACATAACACACCCCACAGGATTTAAAGATGAAAGTTGAGGCTATCTACCATGTATTTCTCTTTACGATTTCAGATTTAGGGGTATCAATGAGCAGCAACTCCTACTGCTTGAAAAATACCAATCTTTTCTGATTTCTGCAATAACTTTTCTTGCTGGAAACAACCGTTACACCTTGGAAAAAGAATGATCCAATTTGATCTCCAGTTATTATACCATCATTCATAGCACAAGAAGTGTCAGACTTGGATGCCAGTGGCCCACCAGAAAACCTTAGACCAGCGATACTTAACCTTTACAACCCATGAGCAACATTCAGAAGTAAGGAGTTAGGGAGCAACACTAGCAAGAAAAATGTTCCTGGGGTGCCAAATAAGGGCTGTTATTGCCCATTTAATAGCCCCCTATGTGGATTGTCAACCTACATTGAGGCTCTGTTTGGCAGTACACCTGGTTTTTATGCAACTAAAACTTGCCTCCAAGCCTGGAATTTAAAAATAACACCTGCTTTGAGGCCACTGGGAGCAACATCCAAGGGGTTGGAGAGCAACATGTTACTCACAAGCTACTGGTTGGGGATCACTGCCTTAGACAATTGATCCCCAACCAGTAGCTCATGTTTCTCACCAACCCCTTAGATGTTGCTCCCAGTGGCCTCAAAGCAGGTGCTTATTTTTTAATTCCTGACTTGGAGGTAAGTTTTGGTTGCATAGAAACCAGCCTCCTTAAGGCTGCCTGTCCACATAGGGGCTACCAAATGGCCAATCACAGCACTTACTCTACACCACACAGGAATATTTTCCATGCTTTTGTTGCTCCTCAACTGTTTTTACATCTGAATGTGGCTTATGGATAATAAAGGTTGGAGAACCCTGCCTTAGACCAATGCCATTAATGTAACTTGTGACTAGAACACTAGTTGCAGGATCAGCTAATATCAAGACTAAGGCAATCTATGTATAGTACTCAAGTGAGCAGCAACGGATATCAAAACCACCAAGGAAACCCTGATAGGAGGACAAGTTGATATCAAGGTCCCAAGGGTAAATCTCAATACAGTCCCCTTCAGTAAGCAGAACTGGATGTCAAGCTCAGTAAGCAACAATTTATATCAACACCAACATATGGGAAGACCAGTTGATACAAGATCCTTAAAGTAATCTCCATATAGTCCACTTTAGTAAGCAGCAATTGACATCCAAGTAACCAAGGAAATTATTGACTAAAACCCTAGTGGGAGGACCAGATGATATCAAGAGCCTGAAGGTGATTAACATCCAGTCCTCTTGAGTAAGCAGCAATGGATATCAAAGCCACCAAGGTAAACTTTGGGCGGACATGTTGATAACAAGATCCGAAAGGTAATCTCTAGTTAGTCCACTTGAGTAAACAGCAACATTAATATATATATATTTATCAAGACCACCAGGGTAATCTTTGACTATAACCCTAGTGGGAAGACCCGTTGATATCTAGTAGATGTTAGATAACTGCAGCCTGGTTCAGTTCCCATCATATCATGTTACCTGAACTATTCTCCGTCTCTGTTGACCAATGAATGTATCAGCTAAACTTCATGAGCACCACTTTGTATTCACCAGAAGTGATTTATGTCGCTCCTTCTGCCAAGACTAATAACATCAATCATCAAGTCCATGTTTTCAGCTTTGCTTTGTTATCTTAATGACATCCATCAGTGTTTCACTTATAATACTTGTCTGGGGTGTTTACAGAAACTACAGATGGAGATAGAGGACAACTTATCTTATCATCACCCATTTGCATGCAACATAAACCTCTCTGGCTATAGACATCACAAATGTGATTTAAGCACATGTTAATACAGTGATGTGTCCCCTAAGCAAATATTGATTCTTACCTAATGTTTGGTTTTCAGGTTCAGACATTTGAAAGCATTCCTCGTGTTTCCGGGCGATCTCCACCATGATGTTACATTCTGGGGGCATGCAGAGAACCTACATGGACAAGGAGAGTCATTTTATAAAATGAATGATAAGTGATAGCTTTTTAAATGTTTATTAGAACTGTTAAATGTTCTATATATATATATATATATACATACATACAATCTCATCTGTATATATGAATTTATCTGGGTCTTTAAAGCCCAGGGCAATTGAGACATATCATAAGAGATAGTTCTTAATTAACTTTATTACAGTGACACCCAAGGTGCAGGGGGTTTCCTGACATAACCAGATGCATCTGATAAGATTGTATCTGTATCTCAGCTTCTCACAACCTGATATCCAGGCCCCCCCGATACCATAGTCTCACACCACGACCCAAGTAATCAGATCAGCATGACAAACGAGGTGCTGCTCGTTAAATGTAAATGATTTACAATAGGGATGCACTGAATCCACTTTTTTGGATTCGGCCGAACCCCCGAATCCTTCGTGAAAGATTCGGCCGAATACCGAACCGAATCCGAACAATAATTTGCATATGCAAATTAGGAGTGGAAAGGGGAAAACATTTTTTACTTCTTTGTTTTCTGACAAAAAGTCATGCAATTTCCCTCCCGCCCCTAATTTGCATATGCATATTGCTGAAAAAGGCCGAATCCTGGCCGAATCCCAAACCGAATTTACATCCCTAATTTACAATCAGGGCCGTTTGAAATGACTGGCAGTTTGTAAGCCTTTATCAGGGCAGGGGGTGGGGGGGTAGGCGAAGTTGACAAATGAAATCAAATAATTCATTCTTGGAATGGAACGGGCAGAAATGGTAATAGAAAATAGATCTTAAAGGGCCAGTAACAACCAAAATGTCACGATCGGCTCCCTGAATCCAGAACAGGTGCTAGGCTTCCTGGTCTCGGCTCTGCTTCCGCCTGTAGCGCCCGCCTTTCACTTCGGGAGGAGCGCTCCGCTAATCAGATGCCGCCAGTAGTGATGGGCGAATTTATTCGCCAGGCGCGAATTCGCGGCGAATTTGCGCGATTCGCCGTCAGCAAATAAATTTGCGAAACGACCGCGAAAATTCGCGGAAATAAATTCGCCGGCGTCAAATTTTTTTTTTCGAAAAAACGGACGCCGGCGTCGAAAAACGGGCGCCGGCGTCAAAAACGGGCGCCGGCGTCAAAAACGCGAATTTTTCGCAGTTTCGCGAATTTCGCTCGAAATTCGCGAATTTTCCGGCGAAGCGAAACTGCACAAATTCGCCCATCACTAGCCGCCAGGTCTTAATAATAGAGGAGCCAAGCAAGAGTTCTGGACTGACAAAGGGGCACAGTCGTTATCAAGGTTTTGGACGGAAGGTACAGATCTAGGAATAGAGCAGCCGCGTGCCATCGAGAACCGGTGCTTGAGGAGAGGGGATGCTTGAGGCTGCGGGCCACCAGGGTAAGCCCTTACTCAAAACCATTGACAATCTCTTGCCTTTCAACTAGACTGGTAAATGCCGGGCTCCCTTTGCATAGACTGGAGACTTTAAGAGAGCAAGCTGAAGGGTCACCTATGAGGGTAAAAATCTTTCTGAATAGAAAGCATCAATGCATCCAAACCAGTGATCTGCACTTGCCTTTAGAAGCTCATAAAGTTTTCTCAGCAAGCAAATTGCATTCAGGGCAAGGTTTGATATGCAAAGAATCAGGGTGAATATTGTCTTAGAATCCTGCAGTCTATGTCATACTTAGTGATGGGCAAATTTATTCGCCAGGCACAAATTCGCGGCGAAATTGCAGAGAAAATATATTTGACGCTGGTGACAATTTCAACGGTGGCAACAATTCTAGGCGCCCATTGAGTTTAATGGGCATCAGAATTGTCGCCTGCATCGGAATTGTCGCCAGCGTCTGAATTGTCGTTAGCGTCAAAAATATTTTTTATGCTAGCGGCAAAATTCGCGTTTCGCTAATTTTTCACAGTTTCATTGGAATTTAGAAAAAATTTTCGGCGAAGCAGGAGGAATTCGCCCATCACTAGTCATACTCAGTGGTGGGTTAACATTAAGCCTATCTGGGTGGTTGTCATGTGACAAAAGTCTCAGGGGTCCATCACTATGGGTCAGGGGTGCAACTGTGGTAGGGTTCCCATCTGTTCACTTTTGAACTGGACAGTCCAGTTTGGTTCAAAGTCACCCTCCTGGTTTTAAAGGATGTAAAACCTGGACAAAACATCCAATTGCAGAGATGCAACATCATGGACCCACCCAAAATATCATCAGCCTGCCCACTGACATCAAATTTCCACCCCCCACACTGTCATCAACCTACCTCCCCCCCCCATGTCATCGCTCCATTATCACTGTCCGGCTTTTGCTGCAGTTGGGGAATTACGAGGGGCAGAGCAGGTGTTTGGGGGCAGAGAAGAAGCCCAGAGCCAATGCAGAAATCAATCCACCCCTAAACCATAATTCTAATGTAACTGCCCCTTCAAACATGGCTGTCAGCTACCATATTACCAGCCTCAGGTGATGCCCTCAGCATGTCTTCTAATGCCACATCAAAAAATAGCGCCATCTAATGGCCAAATAAGAATTAGGCTAGGTCAATACCTGTCCAACATGGAGCAGCAAGATGGCATCTCCCAATACTGGCTATGAGTAACCCTCATTTCTGTAGAAGTGCCACTTATAAATAGGATGTACCCAGGGTGCCCCAGTTATTACTGAGTGCTACTGGCACCACCTGTACATGGGATCCGGCAGTGACTGAAGAGAAGAGAATCAATCAATGTGTTATAATGTGACTCCTTAATCCCTCTCATAATCTCCCATTCTAATTAGTTTGCACGCAAGGTAATTAGTCAGGCTCAGAGCAAGCCTATTATACACACGGAGAGAGACTGCTTGGCCAGTGGCGTTGCCGGGGCATGCCAGAACACGTTGCCTGCTATCTGCATTATCACCACTATTTGTCAATATACAGAGTGTGCGTGTGGATAAGTACAGTGCTACTTAGATAGAATTGCAGGCAGCACCTGTCCTGCCAGGAAACCCAGCACCGGGCAAACCATTGGCTTCTCTATTCTCTCGCCGACACCAGAATAAAGGAAAGGAAACTTGTAACGGCACAGAAAGTAAATGTTATTCTTACAGATATAGGATCTAATATCCGAAAAATAATTATATCCAAAAAAGCTTTAAAGGAGAACTAAAGCTTAACTAAAGAAGTAGCTAGACATGTTGTACATTATGGGGCAGATTTATCAAGGGTCGAAGTGAAAATTCAAATTAGAATTCTCAAGTTTATTTCAGTGTAATCTGACTCGGTTAATAGTTAAAATTGAATTTGAGTTTTTAAAAAAATTTGAATTTCGAAATTTATCATGTACTGGCCCTTTAACAATTCGAATTTGACTATGCGTCACTTTAAACCTGCTGAATTGCTGTATCACCCTATGGGGGAAGTCCTGGAATCAATTTGGTGTTGTTTGGAGGCATCCTGAAAATCAAATTTTTTTTTTCGGTGAAAAATTCGATGTTTTGAAAAAAAATTTCGATTGGTAATTTCTTTTCCAAATTTCGAGTTCATGGGAGTTCATGAACTTGAAATTCGACCCTTGATGAATCAGCCCCTATGTTTTGTGCTTCTGTACCAGCCCAAGGCAACCACAGCCCTTTAGCAGTAAAGATCTGTGTCTCCAAAGATGCCCCAGTAGCTCCCCATCTTCTTTTCTGCTGATTCACTGCACATGCTCTGTGCTGCTGTCACTTACTGAGCTTAGGGAGCCACTCACAATATACAGTACACATAGAATAGAAATGTCACAATATAAGGCTGATTAGTAATTAATACACATAATTACTACATGGCAGCACAGAAACCAGTGCAATTAGCATCAGAATTGAATAATCAGCAAACCTGTAGCATCAGCTTATATTACAGCCAGGGAAGCTCGTTTTCTGCTGGATAATTAGTGACGAGCCCTAAGCTTAGCTTCTCAACAGCCAATCAGAGCCCACTGAGCATGTGAGTGTCACAGACACTTTCCAAGATGGTGACCCCCTGTGACAAGTTTGAAGTCCTGGATCATTGCTGCTATTGACAAGCTCAAACTTTAGCCTGGTGCAATAAGTTCACTATATAAAATATGCCATTTTAGTCACATTCATTTTTTGGGTTTAGCTCTCCTTTAATATAAACCATTGTCATTTCCCACAGAGTCCTAATTAAACAAATAATTATTCATTTTTGACTGGTGTCCTTTGTACTAAGATGCACAAATCCATTAGAAGCCTCAAGGTGCAAGGATCCAAATAACATAAAGACCCCTTATTTAGAAATCCCCAGGTCCCAACCAGTTCTCATCACAGGTGACTTTGACATTCCCACTGACAACTCTGCTAACCACTTAAACTCTCTCACTAGCAACTTAACTTGTCCTTTCAGTGGCCTGACTCACCTACTCACACTGACATGTTCTAGATCAGGGGTCCCCAACCCTTTTTTTTACCTGTGAGTCACATTCAAATGCAAAAAGAGTTTAGAAGGAACACCAGCAGGACAAATGTGCCTGAAGATGCCAAATAAGAGCTGTGATTGGCTATTGGTAGACACTATGAGGACTAGTAGCCTACGGGAGACTCTGTTTGGCAGTACACCTGGTTTTTATACAACCAAAACTTGCCTCCAAGCCTGGAATTAAAAAATTATCACCTGCTTTGAGACCACTGGGAGCAACATCCATGGAGACAGTGAGCAACATATTGCTCATGATTGAGCCACTGGTTGGGGATCACTGCTCTAGATCTTATATTCTGGCAACCTTCAAACCTCACTAACTCTCATTTGCCCCATCTGATCATCGCTTACTTTTCTTTCAGATAACACTGTATCTACAGTTCTATCACAGCCATCTCTTTCCGCCCACAACAACAATCAGTACTAGCAGCACATCCGATCTCTCATATTAACAACTTCTCTTATAAGGCAGCTTCTTTCTACAATAATGTGCAATGGTCAGTCCTTGTTCCTTCCACCACCTGTCACAATCGTGCAGTTAAACCTCAATGGTGGAACACTAACTCAACTCGGTTCCTCAGAAGATGTAGTAGGTCAGCTGAACACCAGCAGAGAAAGTTTGAGAAGCTGATATATTACTGTCTGGTCCACCATCTCACCCACAGCTCAATTCTCAATCTGGATTCCACTCAAAACACCTTAACAGAAACTGCACTCACCAAAGTAACCAATGAACTTCTGCCGGCAAAGTCTATTGATCACTATTCCATACCTATCCTTCTAGAACTCTCTGACCACCCACTCCTCCTAGACATTCTGTACCGGCATTTGTGACTGTTCTTTCATGCTATAAGTTGTGTTTCTGATCCTTTAAAGTTGCTTCACATTCCTTCTTACTGTTGGAGTTCTTCTAGGCTCTGTGTTATATCCTCTGCAGTTCTCGCTCTACATTACTCTCGAAAAACCTTTTCAGTCAATTGGACTGTAAAAGTGGCCATAGATGTAACAATTACGTAGAGCTGAATGGTCAGATATACATATAGAAACAATAGAATTCTACCTGTATCTGATGATTCAGCTGATGTTTTGTTGCCTTCAAAGACACCCGATCAAAATTTTCTGTCTAGCCCGATTGTTGAGCCGACCGATATCCAAGTCTTCTGACGATATCAGTCGGCTCTTTTCCCACCATACACGCACTGAATATCATACGAAAATTACTTTCGTACTATATTATCTGTGCGTCTATGTCCACCTTAAGTCTGCTCTGAATTTTCTCACTGTTGACAAAAAGTAAAAGCTGTAAAAGTTAAATTCCATTCTTTTCTCACCAGCAAGTATTTAACAATCAATAAGCCACAACGAATGGAATAACCAGTGGTGTAACTACCAGGGGAGCAGGGGGTGCAATTGGGCCAGGGCCCGCACCCCCTCAGGGCCCCCCCGGCAACTCGCGCCACTGTTCTAATGCGCCCGTTTCTGGCCGTATGGAGGGGGCGGGGCCCGGCTGCACGTCCCACGCCAGGGCCCGCCCCCCTCTAGTTACGTCGCTGGGAATAACACACATATCTGTTTGACTCCTCAGCTACAGGATAGGTTCATGGTCTACTGCCTTTATGAAGTCAGGCTTCGAATTTACCAAAACCATAAGAACATATGGCAATTGGATTGTTTCTTTAATCTGAACCCAGAACTCGTGGCACGGGAGTAGGGGAAAAAGTAAACAGCAATGGGGGCAGTTTTTACAGATCAAATCAAACCACCATCTCCAAAAGACTCTCTGTAGCCTCCATGGCAATTATCTAGTATAACCCTTGGTCAGTATATAATTCAGAAGTTGGGAGCCCCTGATACAGCATAAACCATAAGAACTAGTAACCATAACACCATGGCTAACTACCCAGCAAGCCAAACCTGCCGAATTGCTGTTTTAGCCTATGGAAGACATCCTGAAATCAATTTGGCGTTGTTTGCAGCCTTCTCGACATTCGTGTTTTTTGGAGAAAAAATTTGTTTCAATTCGATTCGAGTTTGCGGGTTGATCCTATTCACCCAAGTTTCAAAAATTGTATTTTTTTAATAAATTGCAATTGGTCAAATTTCAAGTTCATGGGAGTTTTAAATAACTCCCATGAACTTGAAATTCGGCCCTTGATAAATCTGCCCCATAATCTACTACTTGTAGCTGTAGTGTTCGACTGGGGTGCCAGGGAACCACCAGAAAACCTTTGACTACAAACTCGATCTCCAAAATAATTTTCTTCTTCTCTTCACTCGACTTCTTTATTCACTTTACATGCACTTATCTATGCTTTCCTCAATATTACCCCTGTTCTCTCACATAATAATGAGGTAGGGCCACGGTTTAGGCACACAAGGCCATATGATTAAGTGAGGTCCACCACCTGGAGTTTTCCTGGTACAGGTATGGGACCTGTTATCCAGAATGCTCGGGACGGGGGCTTTCCGGATGATGGATGTTTCCGTAATTTGCATCTTCATACCTTAAAGGATAAGTAAACTTTTAAAATAAGTGAATGTAAAATTGATGAGGGGGTTATTCTAAGCACTTTTGCAAATTACATTCATTACTTATTTATTTTTACTTCCAAGTAGTGATGGGCGAATTTATTTGGCAGGCGCGAATTCGCGGCGAATTTGTGCGATTCGCCGTTGGCGAATAAATTCGCGAAACGCCCGCGAAAATTCGCGGAAAAAATTCGCCGGCGTCAAAATATTTTTTAGAAAAAACGGACGCCGGCGCCAAAAACGGGCGCCGGCGTCAAAAACGGGCACCGGCGTCAAAAACGAGACGCCGGCGCAGTTTCGCAAATTTTTCGCCGTTTCGCGAATTTCGCGCGAAATTCGCAAATTTTTCGGCGAAGCAAAACTGCACAAATTCGCCCATCACTACTTCCAAGATATTAAAGGATACATGTACTGTTAATATGAATGAATTTTGTAACAACAGCGCCACCTGCTGGTCATTTTCCCACCAGTCTGACAACCAAGTAGTCAAGGAAGAAGTTGTCAGGAGAAAGAAAGAGGCTGCTCTGATGTTCTTCTGCTTAGGAATAAAATAAGAAACCTTTCTCAAATCTTTCCTAAGCAGAAGAACATCAGAACAGCCTCTTTCTTTCTCCTGACAACTTCTTCCTTGACTACTTGTTGGTCAGACTGGTGGAAAAAATGACCAGCAGGTGGCGCTGTTGTAACAAAATTCATTCATATTAACAGTGCAAGTATCCTTTATTATCTTGGAATTAAAAATAAATAAATAATGAATGTACATTGCAAAAGTGATTAGAATAGCCCCTTCGTCAATTTTACATTCACTTATTTTAAAGGTTTACTTATCCTTTAAGTCTACTAGAAAACTATATAAACATTAAATAAACCCAATAGGCTGGTTTTGCTTCCAATAAGGATTAATTATATCTTAGTTGGGATCAAGTACAAGCTACTGTTTTATTATTTTGAAAATTTTTAATAATTGGATAAAAACGGAGTCTATCTAAGACGGCCTTTCCATCTGGAGCTTTTTGGATAACAAGTTTCCGGATAACGGATCCAATACCTGTACCATGGTGGTCCAGTCTGATACTATATAGAAGCAATCAAGATTACAGTTCCCAAACCCTACATTGCTTTCCATTAACATGACCACACTATGGTTAACCTGGAAGCCATAACTAGACCCAAGTGATGGTTCTTGGGCTGCATTAGGTTCACCCTTCGTAGTAGCAAAGAAACCACTGCCTAAACTAATGCTCATATAGATAATCCACAATGTAAATGACTAATAACACAAATCCATGAAGCCCAACCTGATAATTAAACATTGTCAGACAATCTTAGTGGCGTGTTGTACAAACTATTGGTTACTATGTACACACAAAATACAGTGACAATTAAATGGCATGATCTCTACTACTGATACTCCTACTGATAATAATATTAAAGATCCAGTCAAATATTTGCCATTTATTATTGTGCATCTGAAAAATGATGATATTGACTCTGTTGGAAATCAATATGGGAATTTCAGTGATAGGCATTTGGCAAACAAAATGAGCACAGGAAAGCAATTAAGGCAAATTAATTTCTTTAAATAGCCCATTGGAAAAAGTAGATAAAGATGTTCCCAGATTCTGCAAGATCATCTAGAATTTCCATATACATCACAACAGATTTGTGGTAGGCAGCTATCTTAATGGCAGGATATATTTAGTATTTTTATTGCAACGGGTAATTATTATCCAGAATGCTCGGGACATGGGGTTTTTCAGATCTTCCCTTAATTTTGATCTTCATACTTTAAGTCTAATAGAAAATCATTTAGACATGAATTAAACCCTATAGGCTGGTTTTGACTCCAATAAGGAGTAATTATATATTAGTTGGGAAAAAGTACAAGGTACTGTTTTATTATTACAGAGAAAAGGGAAATCATTTTAAAATGTTGGATTATTTGGATAAAATAGAGTCTATGGGAGACAGCGTTACCATAATTCAGAGCTTCAGATAACAGATCCATATATACATGTTTTATACATATATGGGAGCTTTTCTACCTGGTATGGATCTGCGACTTATTTCTGAATTTCGCCATCGCTGAATATTTTTGCTAAGCCACTAGGAAATCTCACTGTCAAAATATGTGGCAACAAAACGCCTATAGACTCCTATGTGTTCTGCGTTGGAAAAAGTCACTGGGAAAAAAAAAAAGAGTTGCTGTGAAAAAACACCCATCAACTTCAATGCGCTTTGTAAATTATTGCCATTCCATACATTTTTGGAAAAAGGTAAAACAGGTCTCATTCAGTCATCACTAGCAGTAAGTATGGATGCCTTAGAACTTTTGTGTTGGTGAAGACTTGAGAACCACGGAGAGCAAAGAAAGCCAACAAATAGATCCTTGAGCATATTATAGGAGAAGGAAAGGCTTGGTGCTCTTGGGGGTGCCAAAGATTTTAGGCACCCCCAAGTGCACCAAGCCTTTCCTTCTCCTTTAAGCCTAACTTGGCCTATGAAGCACACCTGGTTGAAGCAAAGATGACCGAATTCATGGGAAAGGGCAAGTATGCTTGACCAAAGTTTAAGGGAAAAAAAGAGAAGAGCATGACCAGCAGCATGGATAGTAACAATCACATAAATCATGAACATGCCATTGAGTAACCTGAAGGCCCACAGAAAAGACAAGACTTTCTGTAGAAACACCATCCTCGTTGTCTCCATGAGTCAAAATAGACTTGACATCATTTCATAATAATAATAATAATCCTTCCTCATAAAGCACACCAGTTTGAAGCAAAGATGGTCAAATTCATTGCAAAGGGCAAGTATGCTTGACCGAAGTTTGAGGGATAATAGAGAAGAGCATGACCAGCAGCAACATGGATAGTTACAATCACATCAGCCATGAACTTGCAATTGAGTAACCTGAAGGCTCAAATTATGCTTGATCTAAGTTTAAGGGACAAAAGAGAATAGGATGACCAGCAGCAACATTTGTAGTTACAATCACAACAGCCATGAAAATGTAACCTGAAGGCCCAAAGAGAAGACAAGGCTTTCTGTAGAAATACCATCCTCACTGTCTCCATGAGCCAAAATTGACTTGACAGCACTTTAATAATAATAATAATAATAATAATAATAATCCTTCTTCATAAAGCACACCTGGTTAAAGCAAAGTTGACAAAATTAATTGCAAGGGGTAAGTATGCTTGAAAGTTTAAGGGGAAAAGGGAAGAAGATGACTAGCAGCAACACGGATAATCACATCAACCATGAACATGCCATTGAGTAACCTGAAGGCCCAAAGAGAAGACTAGACTTTCTGTAGAAACACCATCCTCGTGGTCTCCATTAACCTAAAATTGACTTGACAGCACTAAATAATAATAATAATAATAATAATAATAATAATCATCCTTCTTCATAAAGAACACCTAGTTAAAGAAAAGTTGACCAAATTAATTGCAAGGGGTAAGTATGCTTGAAAGAGGTTTAAGGGAAAAAGGGTAGAAGATGACCAGCAGCAACACGGATAATCACATCAACCATTATCAGGGGCCCAGGAGAGAATCAAAAATAGCCTTTTCTTCTTGTTTTGTGTGATTTGATACCAATTTCTAATTCTTTGTATGAACTGCTTTGATTTTCCCACAGCTCAGCTTTAATTGTTTTCTTCATCAGACAATTAAATGAGCTTTTTATTCTAACAGTTTAGCTACTTGCATGAATCACCCAATTCTACTTATGGACATCGTTTACATTAATGAACTACATATCCTTTATTTAACATTAGTTACACAAATACATGAACGGTTTTATTTGACTTGGATGTCACTTTTTCAAGTATATTGATTTGTTCTCCTCCTACACTGGCTGTTTTGAGTAATTGAATCACCTTTTGATTAGTTAACTAAATCAGGCATATATCCCCACTACCCCCCCTACTATACCTGCTATCCCACAGTCACACTCCCTTCCCAGAGACTATTATCCCACTGTTACTATAGACACCATCTCTCCCTACTATACCTGCTATCCCACAGTCACACTCCCTTCCCAGAGACTATTATCCACTGTTACTATAGGCACCATCTCTCCCTACTATACCTGCTATCCCACAGTCACACTCCCTTCCCAGAGACTATTATCCACTGTTACTATAGGCACCATCTCTCCCTACTATACCTGCTATCCCACAGTCACACTCCCTTCCCAGAGACTATTATCCACTGTTACTATAGGCACCATCTCTCCCTACTATACCTGCTATCCCACAGTCACACTCCCTTCCCAGAGACTATTATCCACTGTTACTATAGACACCATCTCTCCCTACTATACCTGCTATCCCACAGTCACACTCCCTTCCCAGAGACTATTATCCAATGTTACTATAGGCACCATCTCTCCCTACTATACCTGCTATCCCACAGTCACACTCCCTTCCCAGAGACTATTATACCCAGAGTTTACAATATATAACTGACTAATATCAAGAGCATGGGGCAGAGGTGTCAACTAGGGATGTAGCGAACGTCGGAAAAAAAGTTCGCGAACATATTCGCGAACTTGCGCAAAAATGCGAGCGGTTCGCGAACGGTTCGCGAACCCCATAGACTTCAATGGGAAGGCGAACTTTAACATCTAAAAAAGACATTTCTGGCCAGAAAAATGATTTTAAAGTTGTTTAAAGGGTGCAACGACCTGGACAGTGGCATGTCAGAGGGGGATCAAGGGCAAAAATGTATCTGAAAAATCTGCAGCTACATACAGAGCACTGCAGTAGAAGGTAGATTACTAGCCAGCAAAGCTACCTAAGCTTAAATGTCCCTCAAACCCCTGCAGACTTCTGTCCCTCCAATAACAGAGCAGTATCAAAACGATTACTAGCCAGCAAACTTTCAACTGTCCCTGAAATCACTAACAGGCAGCAGCTCTCTCCCTACACTATCTCTTCAGCACACACAGGCAGAGTGAAAAAACGCTGCAGGGCTTCGGTTTTTATAGGGAAGGGGAGTGGTCCAGGGGAGAGCTTCCTGATTGGCTGCCATGTACCTGCTGGTCTGGGGTGAGAGGGCAAAAAAAAGCGCCAACAATGGCGAACCCAAAATGGCGAACGTCGCGCGACGTTCGCGAACTTCCGGCGAGCGCGAACACCCGATGTTCGCGCGAACAAGTTCGCCGGCGAACAGTTCGCGCCATCCCTAGTGTCAACCTGGCAGAGTGTGAAGTTGGGGTACCTGACAAAAATTTTTTGGCTATGTGACATCAGCAGATGTGATGTCAGCGGTGATGTCATGTGCAAGTGCACAAGTGTTCGTGAAGCCAAAGAAATCACGCTGCGTATGATCACATCACTCCAGCTGACGTCACTGAAATGTTCTGCACATGCACACATTGGATTTTGGTGGATAATTGTCTAAAGGTGTCAAAAATAGGGGGAATGTGTTGGAGTGAAGGGAGACCAGGAGACAGACCTCTGGTAACTCCAGATAAATTCTCGTGGGGTGTGACAGCTCTGCATGGGCCTTTCATTTCTAATACAGAATCCATAAAACATAGAAATTCCCAGTGTAGCTGGTAATGCACCATTATTTGTGATAACCGAGTACTCCTAAGGTTATAGCCTAGAGTATTCCTCCCATATGTAGATCTATATGTGATCTAAAGACAAGACCTGTCAATAGGAGAAACAGCAATGAGCTTAGTGATGAGACTTAAAGGGGAAGTAAAGTGTAAAATAGAATAAGGCTAGAAATGCTGTATTGTGTATACTAAACACAAACATGAACTTACTGCACCACAAGCCTAATCAAACAAATGATTTATGCTTTCAAAGTTGGCCACAGGGGGTCACCATCTTGTAACTTTGTTATACTTCTTTGCAAGACCAAGACTGTGCACATGCTCAGTGTGGTCTGGGCTGCTTAGGGGTCGTCATAAATGATCAAAACAGCACAAGTCAAATAATATCTGCCAGAAGCCGATACAGCAAGACTAATTAATAATCAGAATATACAGACTGCACTGGGTCCTGTGTTGTCATGTAATCTAATGTGGATTTTAAAGTTTTTGTATTGTTTAATACAAACTTTCTCCAACTCTGCAGAACCAGTGGCTGCAGCAAAATAATCCTCCAAATAGAATCCCAGTTTATCTGTTTAAATCTGGCTCCATAATCTTTGTCCCTGCAGCTGGAGTTGGAAACAGTAAAGGGGATGTAAAGGCAAAAATAAAATCCAATACAAATCTCTACACAGTCGCCGACTGCTCTACAGGGAAACAAACAAAGCTGCTTGAGTTCTGCATGGCTGGGAAGTAAGGCGGGGGCTCCCCCTGCTGTTCATAAGTATGATTGTTTCCCTGCAGAGCAGTTAGGGACCATCTGACAATTCCTATCCACAGCAGTAAATGGAGGGAGAATTTCACTGCATACAGTCAGGTTTCTTATAAAAATGGTACACAGTTAAAGTATATTGGAGATAGGTTTATTTTTCATTAAAGAAAGTAAACATTGAATTTTATTTTTTTTGCCTTTACATGCCCTTTAATCTGGATAAACAGAGAGTCGCCCTAGGGTTCTAACCGGCAGCACATGATTCTATTAGGGAATGAAAATCTAGATTTCTGCATAAAACCCCCAACAATAATATCATGTATTTATGTCAGAATTTACATCTGGCAGATTTATATCTATATTTGCAACACTGCAGAGGAAGCAATGATTAACCTCAAGTTCTGCTTTAATTCCAGTGAAACGCAGATACAATGGGGGAGTTCCTGCAAGCGCAGCAGTGCGGAATATAATACACTTTTGGAATTAAAGGGGAACTAAACAAAAAAACTAAAGAATTTTGCAATATACATTTATCATAATTTTCAATAGAAAATATATGATATAAATGAAAACTATGATAAGATAACAACAATTAGGGGTCTTCCAATACATTAACAAGCAGAGGTTACAGAATGAATCAGATGAAGGAGAGGGGGCATGGTTTAAGATTGGAAACATGCAAAGGTTCCAATTTTGTTTACTTTGCCTTTACTACTCCTTCCAATCATAATATAAGAAGGTCACACAAGGCTGAAGACAAGAAGCAACTGGTTGTGTAACTATTGCTTTAAGCAGACTGCTGCCTCTATGTCTATCCAATCAGCTGTCATTCATTTGCCATTAGCAAAAACATCCTAATTTCTACTTATAATAAGGATCAGATAGGGTCTGTGCAGCCACTGGAACAGAATGCTCTGTTATACAGATAGCTAGAATCTCAGCTGCCATAAAGCAGGACAGGACTGCTGCTTACAATGGGGATCAGATAGAATCTGTGCAGCCACTGGGACAGAATGTTCTGTTATACAGATAGCTAGAATCTCAGCTGCCATAAAGCAGGACAGGACTGCTGCTTACAATGGGGATCAGATAGGATCTGTGCAGCCACTGGGACAGAATGCTCTGTTATACAGATAGCTAGAATCTCAGCTGCCATAAAGCGGGACAGGACTGTTGCTTACAATGGGGATCAGATAGGATCTGTGCAGCCACTGGGACAGAATGTTCTGTTATACAGATACAATGTCACTTTACAGAACATGATCCATCATTTTCAGGTACAAATTCATATTTTATATTAAATTAGGGATGCACCGAATCCACTATTTTGGATTTGGCCGAACCCCCGAATCCTTTGTGAAAGATTCACATATATATATTCATTTGTACCTTCAGGATAAAGCAGCGCTATGACAGCATTTCAGCAGCCAAAAAGGTAAAAGTCCCTCGGGGAGCTCTCTGGCCCCCTCGGAGCAAAGGAACAAGAGAAGCCGAGCAGGAGGCCACCCAAGATGAGTGCAGAGCTCACCAGGCTTTACTCGCACCGTTCCCTAAATAAAGGACTTTCCCCAAAGCCTCCATTCCTGAGCATTGAGTCCTGATTGCTCTGAGACTTGTTTTTTTACATATCCTAGTGTACAGAGAAATATACAGCAAAAGTCACGCTGAGAATATACTCCATACTGATAGTGATGCTGCCCTGCAAGTCATTGTGCCAACAGCTTATGGGTCACAGACTGGGCACAGGAATCATTTGCGTGCGGAATTGACTCAATCAATATTTCTGCCCTACCCTAGAGCCCCATGTCTGGGCAAGAGGGTTATAAAAACACCCGCCAGCACTCAGTGACTATTCATTAAAGCGACGGGGGAGACTTTTATGTATTAATGCCATAGACACAAGTAAAATAACTCTAAGGGGTCAAAAATCACATCCTAAGGGTCAGGGCACACAGGCAGATTCGGGGAGATTAGATGCCCAGCAACAAATCTCCTCTTCTTCAGCGCGACTAATCTCCCCCGAACTGCCTTTTCACCGGCTAAAATTTAAATCGCCAGGCGGGATGGCACTCGAAGAGATTCGTTTTCCGAAGTTGCCCGAAGTTCGGGCGACTAAACGCTTCCAGCCATGGGAATAACCAGGCACAGTTCTCTCTTACAAAACAAGAAGTGACAAGGATAAAACATTTTAGACTTTCTCCTGCTGATCTTCACAAAGACTCTCAGCTGAATCCAAAAAAAAAAATCTCCAAAATTTGTAAATAGATCAGCGCCTATGGCAACAGAGAAAAGAAAAACAGAAAACCAAAATAGTGCAGTATGTTTGGATATTTGGAAGGCACCCGGTGTTGAAAAATCTTTTTATAAGGTGCGCTTCCCCTTTAAATCTTCCGCTGCTGTTGAAGGAATGCAAAAGAAAGATCCCTTTATATATAAGTAGTCATATCCACCATTTGGCTAAAACGCCTACTTACAAGCCAAAATTAAGGTATATTGCCCGTAGTATTAGCAGATAGTGATGGGCGAATTTATTCACCAGTCGCGAATTTGCCCGTTTCCCGGCCGGCTAATATATTTGCGAATTTGCCACGAAAATTTACAGACGTCCAAGTTTTTTCCGGGAAACTTGTGAAATTCATGGCAAATCGAAACGGGACAAATTCGCCCATCACTATTAGCCGATCCTTCCTCTCCTTTTAGCTCAGTTCCACGAATCCCAATATAGAAAGATATAAATCCAAAATAGTATAACACCATTTATTAGAAATATACTTTAAAAACAAGCTTGCACTCACATTTGGTTTGAAGTAATATCACATATGAACATCTGTGTTGCACAGGCTATTGCAGATTCCATGAAGCGGCCCTGCCGGCGTGTGTAGCTCCCCTGTGAGTCTGATGTGATGTCACTTCCTGCCTTACGTGTTTCGCCAATCAGCTGGCTTCCTCAGAGGCATACATAAGGGTCCCTTGTACTCACCCCCTGCGTAAAGCACATAAGGGGCAAGTATGGGACGCCTTAGCACCTTGTACTTTTTTGTCAATTAGATCCTAAGCTCCTCTGGGTCAGGAATTGATCTGAATCAATGTCACTGATGTAGGAGTGATAATAGCGGCACTCTCTCATTACTACTATAATTAAACCTTTTTCATTAGACCCCCCAGGGCAGCCAGTGACTGGTGGTTGAACTTGTTCCTCAGGGTTCCATCTGGTTTTGGGATAATTTGCAGACCCTTCCCATACTAAACGTGCCCTCGCACACCTGGATCACTCACAAGGCAGGCGCCGCTTTGACTGGGGATCATGACTTGCTCCACTCGCTCGCCATTCAACTTAACAGCTGGGGGGCAAATTTTGTTGTACAGTTTTCCATTTTGGAATTTTATATGCACTTTTGTTACTAGACACAATATCCCTAGCTACTAGGATTGGCCCTTTTCAGCAGGATTCGGCCGAATCCTTCTGCCCAGCCGAACCGAATCTGAATTTGCATATGCAAATTGAGGGTGGGGAGGGAAATTGCGTGACTTTTTGTCACAAAACAAGTAAAAAAATGTTCCCCTTCCCACCCCTAATTTGCATATGCAAATTAGGATTCAGATTCTGTTCAGTATTCAGCAACCCATGATTACATTGCAACACAGTCAACATATATTTGGCGAACTTCCTCTTTAAAAACATCCCACTGGGAGCTCAATACACTTAATTACAGATGTTTAATGGTTAAAGTTGTATCGCTCTACTGGGGGAAGCTATGGGGATGGGCTGAATGGCTTTACTAAGACGGGAACTCTGTGACAGATGAATCTTTTCCAAACAGATCCCCCAACTTGGTCTTTCTGGGTGTAATTAGTAACAATTCCCAAAACTCTATAAATGCGGTGATGGCCTGTAGATGTCACTGTGCTCAAGACTTATACTGAGCATACTTTCTATACAGCTTGTGGTGTTAGAGTTGCTTACTGCTGTGTAATGGCTGCATGACATGAGCCTGCTAATAGCACTGTAATACTCTACATATCCTCGGCTACCAAAACATAACAAATTGGCGACGAGGATGGGATCTCTTCTACCTCTGCAGCAGCCTTGCTTGTTTAGAGAGAGAGACGCAATTTCCGATCTACAGCCAAGAGCTCACTGAGCTCAGATATAACATTGAGCGGAGAAACTTTACTTTAAGCGGGATGTAGAGGCTAAAATGATGGGGGGGGGGAGGGTGACTATATTGTAACTCAGAATGGTCAAACTGGTAACCTAGAAGCCTGGGCCAGTTCATGTTTTCTATAAAAAACATTTTCTTGAAAAGCACTGCATCCAATTACCCTAGAATCCCATTCACCCATTCCTAGTGGGCACGGGGGGGATACTTGGGTTAAAGGAGAAGGAAAGTCTTTGTGCACTTGGAGGTGCCAAATGTTAGGCACCCCCAAGTGATTGTATTGACTTACCTGAAACCCCAGGCTGATGCTCCTATCAGCAGAAAACTGCACCGGCCCGGGGGTTATACCAGTGAGCACCACGGAGCGATCCTTTTCCGGCTTCTTCTTTCTTCAAATTTCCCGGGACAGACGCATGCGCAGTTGAACTACAACCCAACTTTTTAGTTAAAATCGACTTTTCACTCTAATGCGCAGCCGCGAGAAGAAAGGGAAGAAGCTGGAAGAAGATCGCTCCGTGGTGCTCACTGGTATAACCCGGGGCCGGTGCAGTTTTCTGCTGATAGGAGCACCGGCCTGGGGTTTCAGGTAAGTCAATACACTCACTTGGGGGTGCCTAACATTTGGTGCATGAAGACGTTCTTTCTCCTTTAACTGTATCCAAAATAATGAAAATATTCAGGCAGTTGTGATTCTAATGGGAAGCATGAGCCAACCCACGCCACAGGGTTACTGATATTGGGGTGCTGCTTACTCCCTCCCCTAGGTTTTACCCTTTATTTCTCCTTGAATGTTCATCTCCTGTGCCAGTGTGGATGTGGCAGAGATCACTCTGCAGTCGCTTGTACATTTACTGGGGTGTCTGGGGGTGAATGGCACAGGAGCAACACGGCTGAATTTAGCCCCCATGTGTTTGTATCTGATGGCACCAGTTACATTGGGGGCCCCTGTATTTACACTTAACACAAACTATACCACCAGGTGAGCTTACATTGTGCATCCAGTCCATACACGTTGCATATTTTCCCAAATAATAAACAAGCCCTTTAATTTGCCACATGTACTTTATTATATTGGTTTCTCTGCCTCACTCATATGAATGAGCCGCTGGCCTCACACTATACCTTTCCCTCAATTCTCTAATCTCTCCTGCGCTCCACTTACCATAAATATTCCCAATGAGCCGTCCCTCGCCCCATGTGCTATTCTTACAGCCCCGGCAACTTATATAATATGGAGATAAGTGATCAGACCCTTGGATACACACACACAAAACACATGCCTGCCTGGAAATATGTTGACCCAGCGCTGTGCTTGTACAAGTCTGACAATATTTGCCTTTACTTTCTATTTGCCTCTTCTACAAACAATCCAGGGTACAGCATAATGTCCTATTAAATATATATATATATATATGTGTGTGTATATACTGCTCAAGCCAAAAGTAGTCATCACCAAGAGCTAAACCCAGGAATGGAACCACATGACATCACCAAACTCTTATCAGAATTGATGACATCATCAAGCCATGATTACATCACATGACATCACCAAGAAATGATTAGAACTCATGACATCATCAAGCACTGTGAGTATATATATATATATATATATATATATATATATATATATATATATATGTCTTATGAAGATAATAAAGGTGTTTATTGTAGAAAAAAGACTAACGTTTTGGCTAGCACTCTAGCCTTTATCGTTTTTGTCCAATAAACACCTTTATTATCTTCATAAGACCTGTTATATATATATATATATATATATATATATATATATATATATATATATATATATATATATATATATATATATATATATATATATATATATATATATATATATATATATATATATATGCATGTGTGTATACTGGTATGGGAACTTTCATCCAAAAAGCTTGGACTTGGGGTTTCTGGATAATGGATATTACAGAATTTTTTATAACAAATTACCGCATTTTACCAAACTGTCAAAAATGATTTTATGCATAGATATAGTGTGTTGTCTGTTCTTACTCTTCGTTTCCCTCATTTGCGCGACATATTTTTTATATTTTTTTATTACTCGAACAACGTCCTCCTTGGAAGGGTCTTTAAGAAATTCAAGTTGTCTTTATATTCGCTAAGGGGGGATGGGTGATATCATAAGGGACTATGTACAGGTATGGGACCTGTGATCCAGAATCCAGGTTTTCCAGATAACAGATCTTTCCGTAATTTTCATCTTCATCTGGTTTTGCTTCCAATAAGGATTAATTATATCTTAGTTGGGATCAAGTACAAGCGACTGTTTTATTATTACACAGAAAAAAATGGATTTGATTATAATGGAGTCTATGGGAGATGTCCTTTCAAATTTGGAGCTTTCTAGATAATGGATTCCATACCTTTATATATAGAGAGAGAGAGAGAGAGAGAGAGAGAGAGAGAAAGAGAGAGAGAGAGAGAGAGAGAGAGAGAGAGAGAGAGAGGGAGGGAGAGAGAGAGAGAGAGAGAGAGTGAGAGAGAGAGAGAGAGAGAGCTGACAACATGGCCAAGAGCTGATAAAATCTCTCAGTAAACAGGAAAATATTAAAACTAGAACTGAAGATCTGGCTCAGAATATCACTGATGACATCATCATGCTAAAAGTTACTTTTAAGGCAAACTGCTCCTTTAAAAAGAACGTAAATAATTAAGCAAATAACTGAGCACTGTGTCGGCACCAAGGCAAACACATTAACTCACATGCTCTGTAATTAAAACGAACGATCATCTGTTCATGGTAAAAATCCTTTGCTCACACATGTCTCCCCCGGGGGCAATTCTGTAAATAGGATGGGACCCTGTATGACATCACTAGCCACCCACAAGTTGTACGGAGCTCACACGGGAGTAGCCTTTTTTCTTGGCATATTTTAGAATGATAAATGTTAGAATGATAAGCGTCTGTCTCATGGCAGCACCAGGCAATCCTTATTCAAAGTAAATGTGGTGAAATTGCTATAAATGCCCCTTATTCAATCCAGTACAGGCTACAGCACTGATGTGTGCCCAGAACATTCCTTCTCTGTATATTTCCAGTTATGTGGGAGCTGCCATGTTGCTCAGCTTGGCCTCCTCTATAGATGAATGATGAATTTACACCCATAGGCAAGTTGTTACGGATTCTACCTCCCCTTTTAGGAACCTAAACATTGGTAGTTCCACCAGCTTCACCTTTTACTAACACCTTGCACTTTATTCTTCATATAAAGCTACAAACACAGCACATTTCTCCTGTTTCTTCCTGTGATACTGCAGCTCTCAGCCTGTATCTTGGCAAGGTCCTCGACTAATTCATTTAGCAGATGGGGCAGATGTCAGAATTCAGATTTACATGGTACGGCGGCTCAGAAACCAGTGCAGTCTGCATCGAAACTGATTCATAACCAACTGCTATGTCAGGCAAACCTCACTTTCTCCTTGATCATTTGTGACAAGCCCTAAGTTTAGCTTCTCAGTAGCAGCAGCCCAGACCTACTGAGCATGTGCAGTGCCGCTGACACACAAACGATGGCCAAACAAGATCCTGGTGACAAATTAGAAGGCCTGGATCATTCTTGTTATATGGCAGCTGTTATGGCAGTAAATTCAGTCTATAAAAAATACCTCCCAACTGTCCCTCTTTTGACAGCTCAAACCACAGTCCCTCATTTGTACTGGAAAGTCCCGCTTGGAACAGCCACAGCTGAAGATAAGAGACTTTTGTAACAATTTTGAGAATAAGTAATTGTAACAATATAAGATAAACAGGTCCCTTGGGAAAAGACTCACAGCTTAAAGGGCAATTCACCTTCATTTGCAAAACTGTAATGACTGAAATATGTTCAACTTTCATAACCTGCCAAATTTAGTAAAGTGAACATGGTGATTAGGGGGTGTGGCCACAAAAATGGGCGTGGTCAAAATGTCACCGTCAACATTTTTGTCCCTCTTTTTATTTCCAAAATGTTGGGAGTTATGTATAATATACAACATTTCTACACTGTAGGACATTATATCTCTGTATCTCTATACTGAACACAGGAGGTTCCTGCTAAAACCATACAGTACATTTTGGGTACCCTCATAGCCTCTCTCTCTCTCTCTCTCTCTCTCTCTCATTCTATAATTGTTCGTTGGAAGCAATGAGAGCAAAATGCTCAACCAGGGATTCCATTGATTATAAAAAAAACTGATTTCTAGCATAATTATGATGCTATACAAAGAAGCAATACTATCCAACATAGGATGTACTTCCCCTTTAAAACAAACTGTAACTGGTAGCGTGTCCTCGCAGTCACCTAATCGCATTCAGTTATTCTCTATTTACCTGCTAATAAGCAATTTATCTCATCCATTGATTGAGTACAATGAGGGGCAGGGCCTGTACAAATAACAACTGTGAATACTACACTGAGAAGCACGTACTCTGGGAATAGCCCTGATAGTAACCAGGTGTATAGTAAGCCAGTCGTATCCTACTGGGCTACAAGGGGGTCTGGTGCCTCTGTCCCTTCACTTGGTACTGTCTGTAGGACCAGCGAGTATAACAGGCGAATGTATAATTATCTCTTCATTTCTTTCCCCACCTTCTATAAGGGATTTGGAGGCATGAACTAGCGGGGTATTGTCCAACCAAACAACAAGGGGATTCTATAAATGTAGTTACAGGAACTGTCCCTAAGTTTGCTCATAGTCTGTACAGAGAGATCCCATAAAACTATGGCAGCATAGGTATTCCCTGTACTAAGCACAATTCAGCAGGAACAGTCCCCTAAATGTGCTCATAATCTGTACAGAGAGATCCCATAAAACTATGGCAGCATAGATATTCCCTGTATTAAGCACAATTCAGCAGGACAGTCCCCTAAGTTTGCTCATAGTCTGTACAGAGAGATCCCATAAAACTATGGCAGCATAGGTATTCCCTGTACTAAGCACAATTCAGCAGGAACAGTCCCCTAAATGTGCTCATAATCTGTACAGAGAGATCCCATAAAACTATGGCAGCATAGATATTCCCTGTATTAAGCACAATTCAGCAGGACAGTCCCCTAAGTTTGCTCATAGTCTGTACAGAGAGATCCCATAAAACTATGGCAGCATAGGTATTCCCTGTACTAAGCACAATTCAGCAGGAACAGTCCCTAAGTTTGCTCATAGTCTGTACAGAGAGATCCCATAAAACTATGGCAGCATAGGTATTCCCTGTACTAAGCACAATTCAGCAGGAACAGCCCCTAAGTTTGCTCATAGTCTGTACAGAGAGAACCCATAAAACTATGGCAACATAGGTATTCCCCTGTACTAAGCACAATTCAGCAGGAACAGCCCCTAAGTTTGCTCATAGTCTGTACAGAGAGATCCCATAAAACTATGGCAGCATAGGTATTCCCTGTAATAAGCACAATTCAGCAGGAACAGCCCCCTAAGTTTGCTCATAGTCTGTACAGAGAGACCCCATAAAACTATGGCAGCATAGGTATTCCCTGTACTAAGCACAATTCAGCTGGAACAGTCCCCTAAGTTTGCTCATAGTCTGTACAGAGAGATCCCATAAAACTATGGCAGCATAGGTATTCCCTGTACTAAGCACAATTCAGCTGGAACAGTCCCCTAAGTTTGCTCATAGTCTGTACAGAGAGATACCATAAAACTATGGCAGCATAGGTATTCCCTGTACTAAGCACAATTCAGCAGGAACAGCCCCTAAGTTTACTCATAGTCTGTACAGAGTGATTCCATAAAACTATGGCAGCATAGGTATTCCCTGTACTAAGCACAATTCAGCAGGAACAGTCTCCTAAATGTGCTCATAATCTGTACAGAGAGATCCCATAAAACTATGGCAGCATACATATTCCCTGTACTAAGCACAATTCAGCTGGAACAGCCCCTAAGTTTGCTCATAGTCTGTACAGAGAGATCCCATAAAACTATGGCAGCATAGGTATTCCCTGTACTAAGCACAATTCAGCAGGAACAGTCCCCTAAGTTTGCTCTTAGTCTGTACAGAGAGATCCCATAAAACTATGGCAGTATAGGTATTCCCCTGTACTAAGCACAATTCAGCAGGAACAGTCCCTAAGTTTGCTCATAGTCTGTACAGAGAGATCCCATAAAACTATGGCAGCATAGGTATTCCCTGTACTAAGCACAATTCAGCAGGAACAGTCCCTAAGTTTGCTCATAGTCTGTACAGAGAGATCCCATAAAACTATGGCAGCATAGGTATTCCCTGTAATAAGCACAATTCAGCAGGAACAGCCCCCTAAGTTTGCTCATAGTCTGTACAGAGAGACCCCATAAAACTATGGCAGCATAGGTATTCCCTGTACTAAGCACAATTCAGCAGGAACAGCCCCTAATTTGCTTATAGTCTGTACACAGAGATCCCATAAAACTATGGCAGCATAGGTATTCCCTGTATTAAGCAAAATTCAGCTGGAACAGTCCCCTAAGTTTGCTCATAGTCTGTACAGAGAGATCCCATAAAACTATGGCAGCATAGGTATTCCCCTGTACTAAGCACAATTCAGCAGGAACAGCCCCTAAGTTTACTCATAGTCTGTACAGAGAGATCCCATAAAACTATGGCAGCATAGGTATTCCCTGTAATAAGCACAATTCAGCAGGAACAGCCCCCTAAGTTTGCTCATAGTCTGTACAGAGAGATCCCATAAAACTATGGCAGCATAGGTATTCCCTGTACTAAGCACAATTCAGCGGGAACAGCCCATAAGTTTGCTCATAGTCTGTACAGAGAGATCCCATAAAACTATGGCAGCATAGGTATTCCCCTGTACTAAGCACAATTCAGCAGGAACAGTCTCCTAAATGTGCTCATAATCTGTACAGAGAGATCCCATAAAACTATGGCAGCATAGGTATTCCCTGTACTAAGCACAATTCAGCAGGAACAGCCCCTAAGTTTACTCATAGTCTGTACAGAGAGATCCCATAAAACTATGGCAGTATAGGTATTCCCCTGTACTAAGCACAATTCAGCAGGAACAGCCCCTAAGTTTACTCATAGTCTGTACAGAGAGATCCCATAAAACTATGGCAGTATAGGTATTCCCCTGTACTAAGCACAATTCAACAGGAACAGTCCCCTAAGTTTGGCAATAGTCTGTACAAATTCTAAAATTTAAAAAATGGCAAATGGAAGACTCACAGCCAGAGAAACAACAGAATAATATGCAACATTTTTTAGATTTTTTATTGTAAATCCATGATATATAATGAGTACATTAGATCATTTCTCTTGTGTGGCTGTTGCACATCTGGATTTTGTTATCTTACAATACAGAAATCTCTTTGGGAAATATCACACAAACATGACATATTATTTGCTGAAACCCTGTACTCTATTCTAATCATTCTTCATATACTGCGGATTATTATTATTTATTGACGTCGGTGGCGCGTGTAAGAGCTGGAACATAACAGGGGTCAAAACACAATTACACTCAATAACACCCCCTATCTCTTGTCACTAATGATAAAGTGCTTTATGGCACTGTAGTTTTATGTATCCCTGTGCTCCAAGAGCAAAATCAGTGCGGGGGTTGGTATATCAAAAATAGAAACTGCTTAAATGCTTAATGTTATCATTTACTTGAACTTAAAAAAGTAATCAAATGGTCAGGTCACTGTATAACAGAGCATTCTGTCCCAGTGGCTGCACAGATCCTATCTGATCCACATTGTAAGCAGCAGTCCTGTCCTGCTTTATGGCAGCTGAGATTCTAGCTATCTGTATAACAGAACATTCTGTCCCAGTGGCTGCACAGATCCTATCTGATCCCCATTGTAAGCAGCAGTCCTGTCCTGCTTTATGGCAGCTGAGATTCTAGCTATCTGTATAACAGAGCATTCTGTCCCAGTGGCTGCACAGATCCTATCTGATCCCCATTGGAAGCAGCAGTCCTGTCCTGCTTTATGGCAGCTGAGATTCTAGCTATCTGTATAACAGAACATTCTGTCCCAGTGGCTGCACAGATCCTATCTGATCCCCAATCAGGAAGGACGTGCGTGTGAGGAGCTCCTGAGTTACAGAGCTTACCCCAGGCCCAGCAAGGGTCTGGGGGTGCAGATTACACTTTCTTTTGGACTTTCTTATTTACCTACAACTTGGAAATGGAGAGAAGGATGTCATCTCGTGTTAAAAGTGGAAAAAAGACTTTAGGTGTTGGGAAAAAAGTCCCAAAAGAAACCATAAAGAAAGTCTTTTGCAAAAGCAAGAAAAGTTCATGTGAAGTGGTGTGTAATGAAGCAAACAGTGAAGAAATAATGGAAGTAACACAGTCAGCAGAATTGTCTGATCAAATAGCCAATATGGAGGATTTGCCTGGTGCAAGCTCCGCATGTGAAATGCCCATGGAGAAAGCAGTGGATTCCAGCAGCCCCCAAAGTGTTTCAGAAGTGAGCAGATGTGGTGCAAGTACCCTTTTGGAGTGTTCCCTCAGTAACGCAGATGTGGGCGACAGTGAAGTATCTGAGGCCCAGGCAGAAGGAGGGAGCTCCGGTGCTAGTGCTGAGGAAAAGGACAAGATGGCGTCCGCAAGCAGCAGCAGTGAGGCTTCAGGTGAGACTCTGAGAACTGCAGCTCCAGCACATTGTCACACCAACAACACTGAGACAAACACTGTGGAGGAAGTGACTAGCAGGGAGGCAAGCATGAAGGATAGTCCTGCTAAACATATGGCAGGGCTTGAGGCGCTGTGTGGCCAGCTTGCTGTGGCAGTGGCAGAGGGGGCGCTGGATGGCACAGAGGAGACCAGGACTGGGGCACGGGTGAGTGGAGCACTGGCTAATGACTCTTCTAATGTGACTAGTAGTGTGCAGCAAGGACACACTGTTAACACCTTACACATCATTGAATCACTCAGAGCTATGGAACTGTTAAGTAATAGGAGAAATACTTTGGAAAAAAACATTGAGAGGGAACTTTCAAATGTTAAATCTGCTAAGGGACATTTCAGAGCTCAAGGCATCAGGAAACTGGCAGAAATGAATAAAGAACTGGAGGAGGTGGTGGAAAATATGGAGGCATTGTTATTAGTGATTAAACCATGGGAGGAGGTGTATAAAAACAAGGAACAGTTTAAACAAATGTCCAGTGGAGGGAAAAAGACCTTTGAATCCTCATATTTGGATTTTGTGCTGAATGAAGGTGCTGAATGTGGGGGGGAATCAGATGATAATGGTGCAAATAATTTGTCTGAAACAAATGAAAAGGAAAGGAATGAAAATGTTTTTTTTAACAACAAGGAATGTGCAGTCTCTGAAGGGAATGTAAACGAGGGGGAGGGGGAGGGGGAGACACAAGCTGCTGAGAATGAAGCAACTAGTGCTTTACCTGAGGAAAAAACACAACAACTTGCTCAAAATGGAGTTGATCCTGAACAAGGTAAACAGGATAGTAGGTCTTTCTGGGAGAAAAGAAAATTTTTTGCAAGGCAGGAGGAATCATTTCATGATGGGCTTACTTTCAAAAGGAGAAATGTGGTTAAAATCAAATGGGAGGGAGAAAAGGAGAAATCACCAGGTAGCCGCTATGTGTGTAAAAACTTAATCAAACAATCAATGGGATTTACTCCTGCAGATGTTTTTGCTTTTGTAAATGTGTCAGATATTGATTTTGAAATAAGTTTCAAGTTGTCTCAAGGTTTAGACAGATTTTGGAATTTATATCAAGATAAAAAGACATCCTCAGCATGGGAAGGCTTCAGGGCGATTCCAGTCTCAAAACAGAAGTAAAAACAGTAACAATCTTTTTTAAGAATGAGTCTGTCCCTCCTGCTGATGTGTTAGTTTGGTTAAAGAGACAATGCAATGTTTTGATGCCTTTAAAACCTGTATATAATGAGGAAGGATTTTGGGTGGTGGGTTGGAAGGCTCAAGTGAGGCTAAATGTGCAAAACAACATGACACAGCATCTCCCAAATTAATTTTTTATAGGCAGAGAAAGGGGTGTTTGCTTTTATCCAGGGCAGCCCCGTCAATGTTATAAGTGTGGATCAAGGAGGCATTTGGCAGGAGACTGTACAATAAAGATGTGCACATTGTGTGGGGCCCAGGGGCATGTCAACAAAGACTGCGAGAATGTCAGGTGTAACCTGTGTGCGGAACTGGGTCATACACACCGTGATTGTCCTAATGCCTGGCACAATATTGTTAAACTTTGCCCAAGAATAGAGGAGGAAATATTTCAGGAAGATACAACAGAAGAAAGGCGGGAGGAGGAAGGGAACAATGAGGGTGCCCCCTGTCAAAGTAAAGAAAACCAAAAAGCAGAAACTGTTACATCAGTGCAGGGAAGGGGGGATGAGTGGAAGGTGGCAGGAAAAAAGGCAGGAAAAAAAGCAGGTAAAATGATCTTTGAAAGTGAAATCAAAACTTCAAACAGATTTGAATTGCCCTCAGGAAAGTCATGGGGGGATTTGGCAGAGGAGGAAGAGGAATTGAGAAGGATTGGAGAAGAGAAAAAAAGGGATGAAGGGAACAAAAAGGAGGTAAAAAAGAGAGTCAAGGAAAGGTCAATTAAAAAGAATGTGGTACCCCCCAGCAGTGGTTTGGGCAAAAGAAAGAAAGATTCTGTATTAGAATCTGAGGGTCCATCAAATGTGGAAATAGGAATTGTGGAGGAGCAAGGGAAGAAAAGGAAAGGAAGGATAGATAGTGAGGAAGAGTGGGAGTCCATTGATGAGGAGGATCTCCTGGTGGAGGGGGAGTCATTGGGTGGCATGGGGAAACCCCAGTATAAAAGACATGCGGAACACAATCCTGTGCGAACAACTAACTCTCCAAGATGCCTGAACAAATAATTAAATTTAGTACTATAAATGTGTGTAGTATTAAAAATGTTAAAAAAAGACGGGAAGTGTTTAGTAACTTGGAGAAAGAAGAAAATGACATTTATTTTTTGCAAGAAACAAGACTAACAAATAAGTTAGAGATTTTTAATGCAAAAAGGGACTGGCAGTTGGGTCCATCATTTTGGTCCATAGCAGAGGAAACAGCAGGGGGGGTGGGAATTCTTTTTAAGGGATTCTCAGACATTAAGGTTAAGAGATTTTTAGAGCTTAAAGTGGGTAGATGTATTTTAATAGATGTAAATATAAAAGGAGAAAGTTACAGACTTATAAATATTTATGCCCCTCATGCAGTGATAGAAAGAAAAGATCTGTTAGAAGAAATAAAACAATACTTGTGTGTTTCTTGCCAAGTCATTTGGGCTGGTGATTTTAACCAGACCTTAAATCCAGGAGATAGAACTGGGAGATATAACAAATATGAAGGTGCTTTCTTGTTAGGTATAATTAAGCAGGCGGGTTATATTGATGTGGCTACTTGGGGAGGGAGGAAAGCAGTACATACATACTTTTGCTCCAATAGAAGTAGTCGTATTGATATGATATTTGTAAAGGAAGGGGAGGTCTTCTCTGATGTGAAGGAATCATCAGTAGCTTTCTCAGATCATTTAATGTTATCCTTTACAGTGGGAACATCAGATCTTCCCAAGAGAGGCAAAGGACTGTGGAGGCTGGGAATTGGGTCTCTTAAAGAAGCAGCAGAGGATGGCTCTTTTAAGGTGTTTTTTGAAGCCTTGTGGTCAAAATTCTTTTTCTTTGATTCTGTGGTACACTGGTGGGAGGAAGCAAAAAAGGAAATCCGAACCTTCTTCACAAAACTATCTGTTAAACGGGAGGGTTTAAGATCAAAGACATACCAGTCTCTGAGGAAGAAGTTGGAAACCTTAATTTCGGCCGGGGTGGTGGGGGAAAAAATTGCCCGGTTGAAATATCTGATTAGGCAGCATCAGTACAGTCGCAAGGACTCTATGATTCTGGAGAGAGATTTTGGGGCAAAAAACTCCCCAGATCCTTTTCAGAATTGTAGAGAGACCTTTAAGAAAAAGCAGGTGACTGGCCTTATTGACTCCGAGGGAGTTTTGCAGAAATCCAGGGAGGGTATCCTCGGGGTTGTAAGGTCGTACTATGCTGGTCTGTTCAGAAGTAAAACTTTGGAGAGGGAAAGGACTGAAAACTTTTTAAAGGCGACCCCAGGACCTGATACAGTAAATTTGGACTTTTCCCCATTGACAGCAAATATTGAGGAGGAAGAGGTGGCGGGTGCGATTGATAAAATGCACAACAAGAAAGCTCCAGGGCCTGATGGGCTAACAGCAGAGTTTTATAAGACCTTTAAATCGCTGTTAGTCCCGGTGTTAGTTAAGATCTTTAATGAATGCTTGGAGAGGGGTATGCCTGAGTCAATGAGGTGTTCTTCTTTAATTTTGCTGTCAAAGGGGAAGGATGATGAGAAGGTTGAGAACTGGAGGCCAATTGCCCTTCTCAATTCTGACAGAAAGATTCTGGCGAGGATTCTTTTTTCACGTTTGATTTTGTTTTCTGCCACTTTATTATCGTCCTGTCAGTTCTGCACGGTGAAGGGGCGGAGCATCTTTGGGGCCCTCCTTACTTTAAGGGAAGCCTTGGAGTCATGCAAAGCTCATGGCTGGGGCAAATACCTGTTGTCTTTGGATCAAACGAAAGCTTTTGATAAGGTTAACCATGAATATCTATGGGCTGTTTTGTCTAAATACGGCATCCCAGGCAAATTCATTAGTTGGTTAAGGATTTTGTATGAAGGGGCAAAAAGCTTCCCACTGATTAATGGCTGGCAAGGTGAAAACTTTGATGTTGGGGCCGGGGTGCGGCAGGGCTGCCCTCTGAGTCCTCTTCTCTATGTATTTGCTCTGGATCCCTTCCTGAGGATGCTGGAGGAGAAGGGCTTGGAGAGGGTCTGTGTGCCCGGCGGGCAGCCACTCAGGTTTGTAGCATACGCGGATGATGTGTCAGTGGTCATTTCTAAGCAGGTGGAGGTCGAGGTGATCACTGATTGCATCAGAAGCTACTCGAGGGCCTCTGGCTCCTCAGTTAATCATGAAAAGTCGGAAGCTTTTTGGACTCTAGGAGGGGAACCGGATTTTCAGGCCGGAAATTTCCCAGTGGCCCCAGAGCAGGTTAAAATCTTGGGAGTAAAATTTGGAAGGGATGATAATAGCAGATTAAATTGGGAAGAGAAAGTGGATGCTGGTTTGGCAAAAGTTCAGCGTTGGAGATCTTGGAAGCTGACCTATAGAGAAAGGGTTAATCTGATCAAGACCTTTTTGATCCCATTGTTTCTTTTTGTTGCTTATGTCTTTCCCTTGCCAGAATCTCTCTATGCTCGGGTTTACAGTTTGTTTTTCCAGATGCTCTGGGGGAGTAGGCTGAACCCGGTAAAAAGAGGGGTAACATTCCTACAGAAGAAAGAGGGAGGTCTAGGGATGGTTTGTCCAATTGCCTTCTTTGGCACCATTTTTCTTAAATTCAATTTTGGGAATCTGGGTCAAAGGACGTGTTCTCTGTGGGAAAACTGTGTCAGATCCTGGGTTTCGCCTTTTATCAGAGACTGGGTGGAGGGCGGTAGAGTGAAGGGGGTCCGGATCAGGGGGGGTGGTTTTCCGCAACATATTGCGTTAGGTTTAAAATTGTTGAAAAAGTGGGGTTTGGGTTTCAATGATATTGAAACCTTATCAAGAAAACAGTTGTATGAACAAGTGCTAAGCTCCTTTTTTGTTGTCTCTTTGAGTCCAAAAGATTGCCCTATAAAAGTCATGGGAGAATGCATTAAGTTTTTGAATGGAAAAAGACTCCCAGAAAAAATGTTTGATAACGCATGGTTGGCCCTACAGGGGAAGTTATTTGTAAGGGGAAATTTAAGTTATCTAAGTACAGTAAATAGTTTATGCCCCTGGGACTGTGGAAAAGAAGAAACAGTAGATCATTTTTTATTAGAATGTTCAGTCTCAAAAGCCCTTTATGATCAAGTTTTAACAACTTTGGGAATCAATAATTTCTGTAGAAACACTTACGGGGAAAGAGCCTATGGAATTGTAACTAATAACCATCCTCTGGATAAAGAGACCCTCTTTGTTATTTTCTCAGTTGTTCGATATTTCTTATGGATGAGGAGATGTGGTAAAACTTTTGGGAGAGAAGAAGGATCTATAGATTTCACAACCAAAAAGATTTTGAAAGAATTATACCTGATAAAATTGAAAGAAATAAATAACAATAAAGAAAACAATAAATTGTGGAGGGGGATAGATTTTTCATGGGAAAAAACTATGGATTTTTGAATATGTATCTGTTGTATGTTTTGATTTGTTTATGACATTTTGATTTTGTTTATTGTTATTGTTCATATTTTTTAATAAAAATCCCTATCTGATCCCCATTGTAAGCAGCAGTCCTGTCCTGCTTTATGGCAGCTGAGATTCTAGCTATCTGTATAACAGAACATTCTGTCCCAGTGGCTGCACAGATCCTATCTGATCCCCATTGTAAGCAGCAGTCCTGTCCTGCTTTATGGCAGCTGAGATTCTAGCTATCTGTATAACAGAGCATTCTGTCCCAGTGGCTGCACAGATCCTATGTGTTTTAACCTTTATATCTCATTTAAGAAATGACTGTGCATGACAAATCTGATTTGCTCTAGGAGATGCCATGTAGATTACTCTCTCATGACTGCAGTAGCAACAGGAAGCCTACTGGTCCCATAGATCATGCTTTTGCTACTGATGTCTATGGATAATGCTTTTGCAAGAGCAATCTATTCCCACTCATAAGTATGTATCATTCTAAGGATGCAGAGAAGTGTTGTAATATATATATATATAATATTGTCTTGTGCTATAGCAGGATATATTGATTCAGACGGGACTTCAGACAATACGTTTATGTCTCTTTAAGATCCACGGACTCTCTGATGGAGGTGATTGGAGCCTATGGAGGAGCCTATGAAGGAGCTTATGGAGGAGCATATGGAGGAGCCTATGGAGGAGCCTATGGAGGAGCCTATGGAGGAGCCTATGGAGGAGCCTATGGAGGAGCCCATGGAGGAGCCTATGGAGGAGCCTATGGAGGAGCCTATGGAGGAGCCCATGGAGAAGCCTATGGAAGAGCCTATGGAGGAGCCTATGGAGGAGTGCAGTTGGGTATAAGAGCGATGCAGAGGGCACAAGTGCTCAGGACTGAGAATAGCACCAGAAGTGACTGTAGCAGCTGCTTAGAGGACACATTTAAGGGCAAAAAAGGTGACAAGAGAGTCAGAAGGTAAAGATTGTGGCAGGTTTCCGTCTAACATTTGCCTGACAACAGAAATCTGCACAACAGCAAATGGTATTAGGGGCTTAACCCTTTCATTACCAGAACATACCCTTTGTCAGTGCTCTGTGAACCCGGTGTCCTTAGTACATAGTCCTTAGTATATAGTAAGGAACCAAAAGGCACCACTGATCTCTCCATTTCATCTTCCCAGGGCCCCAGCAATTTGATGCAAGGCGCTTTAGAGTACAATATAATAATGTCAGTACAGGTATGGGACCTGTTATCCAGAATGCTCAGAACCTGGGGTTTTCTCTCTGTAACTTGAAACTACCTCCCAACTGTGCTGGTTTTCACCGATTTTGAGAGCTCAACCCGCAGTCCCGGATTGTTACTGAAATGTCCCGACTTTGTCTTTGAGCTCCTGCACTGAACAGCCAGAAAAAGATACAAAGTTTCTAAAACTTAATTGGACTTTGGCAGAGAGTAGTGATGTGACCTTGCACACTTCTTCGCCAACTTCAAATGCCTGCTTCCGACTTCCGGGTCCGTCTTTTATAGACACGGCGCCTGCTCGCCTCACCCCTTTTGTGATGTCATCGGCGGGGCGGGTCGGCACAGGTCTATAAAAGGAACCTTGGACCGCGGATGCAGGTGGGCGCGGTCTAAGGGAGGGCAGGTTAGGGTCGGGGCGGGTCGGGGAAATCCTAACCAGCACATCACTAGTAGAGAGCCCAGAATAGTGGCAGGTGCATTTATTGCAACAATTTAAGATAAGCAAAGAAACAATTGTAACAATTTAAGATAAGCGGGTCTCTTGGGGAAACTGAGACTTTCAGCTTAAAGATCAATTCACCTTCATTAGCAAAACTGTAAAAACGCATAATACCTGACCCTAAAACCCCCAGAAATGTGTTCAAATTTTCTATAACCTGGCAAATTTTATAAAATGGATATGGTAATTAGGGGTGTGTGGTCATAAATGGGCGTGGCCAGAAAACTTTTTATTTCAAAAATGCTGGGAGGTATGCCTTAAGTCTACTAGAAAATCATGTAAACATTTAGGCTGGTTTTGCTTCCAGTAAGGATTAATTATAGCTTAGTTGGGATCAAGTACAAGCTACTGTTTTATTATTACACAGAAATTGGATTATTTGGATAAAAAGGAGACTATGGGAGATGGCATTCCCATAATTAACAGCTTCTTGGATAACGGGTTTTCTGATAACGGATCCAATAGCTGTAACTGTAAGTAGCATTTGGGGTGCAACTTTACGCATGTTATGTAAATGCACTGTAATGTGTCGGATCAGTCTCCCCACTGCATTCTCCCTGCCTCTTCTGGAACAACACCAGTTCACAGTGGGATATGAACAACCTAAAAAGTCAAGAAGCCTGACGTCTGCATCCTGGAAACTCTAAATCTAAAAGGCCGTTATTTACCATGCAGAGACCTATCAACAATAACAGGGCATTTGAAACGGTTTACTTAGCAGATCGCTGGCTTGATCTCTCCCCCTTATCACAGAGGTGCTTGTCCCCAATTATTTTCACAGGGATATGAAAGAGTTAGATTCATTTTATGAAACATTCGTAATTACCCTGACCTGAAACCTTGAAGAGATGCAAAACCCTTGAAAATCTTAGAAACTGCTTTATTATACCTTGAGCACTTTTGCAGGCGTATCCTCTCATCTAATTCTACATTCATACAGGAATTACCCGTTAGCATTCCATGTGCTTGTAAAGGGACACACATTGAACACACGCATATACTGTATATATACACCTACATAAGACTTGGATATTTGGTGTGTCCAAAAAGACCTCCAAAGCCCCCCCTTACAAAAGGCATTAAGGGAATCTGCCAACACAACACCACCCAGCAGAACATTCCACAGCCTCACCCCCTTCACCAAGAAGGACCATTTGCTTTGTTTCAGGTGAAATTCCTCCAGCCTGAATGGGTGGCCTCTTAATGTCCTTTGTTCATTGAAGATCCCCCCTATCAATCTATAATACCCTCTGACGTATCCCTAGAGAGTTATCATATCCCCTCACAAGCATCTCTTCTCCAGAGAAAACAAAACCAACTTTTTTTCTCTTCCCTCATTAGTTAATTGTTCCATTCCATTTACTTGTTTGGTTGCATGCCTCTGCACTCTTTCCAGCTCATTAATATCCTTCCTATGAGCCCAAGTCTTTCCTAGAAATAAAAAAATATTTATATATATAAAAAAAAAAAAATATATATATATATATAAAGGCCCAGATGTGGGCCGAAACGTTGGACACGAGAGTGACTATTCAAATAAATATTCACGTTTGATTGAACAAACTGGAGTGCTGGTCCATCTTGAAAAGTTGCATAATACCATTTGACCGGGCACCCACCACGAACCGAGAGGGTTAAAGTGCAGGTACTTTCTGAACTTATATATATATATATATATACAGGGCCACAATCAGAGGGGTGCAGTTGTACTGGCCTGGGCCTAAATTAGCCGGCTTTCTAAAGAGGAGCGCAAGCCGAGTTTCGGTAAGTTATTTCTTTATAAAAACTTTGCGATTTTAAAGTTTCATTTCTCTTGGTGTTTTTTTTCTCAATGTATACTAGGGATGCACCGAATCCAGGATTCGGTTCGGGATTTGGCTAGGATTCGGCCGAACCCTTCTGCCCGAATCCAAATCCTAATTTGCATATGCAAATTAGGGGTGGGGAGGGAAATCGCGTGACTTTTCATCACAAAACAAGGAAGTAAAAAAATGTTCCCCTTCCCACCACTTATTCACATATGCAAATTAGGGTTCGGATTCGGTTCAGTATTCAGCCAAATCCTTCACAAAGGATTCGGGGTTTGGCAGAATCCAAAATAATGGATTAGGTGCAACCCTAATGTATACTAATGAATTCTTTTTTAAAAAAATTTTATGTTACTGGTCCTTTAACAGCACAGAAGTGATGGGAATTCCCAAAAGAGCCAAATACCCAAAAAAACTGAAGACCCGAAAGAGCTGAAGACCCAAAAGAGCTGAAGACCCGAAAGAGCTGAAGACCTGAAAGAGCTGAAGACCCGAAAGAGCAGAAGACCCAAAAGAGCCGAAGACCTGAAAGAGCTGAAGACCCGAAAGAGCCGAAGACCCAAAAGAGCCGAATACCCGAAAGAGCTGAAGACCCGAAAGAGCTGAAGACCTGAAAGAGCTGAAGACCCGAAAGAGCTGAAGACCCAAAAGGGCTGAAGACTCAAAGCCGCGAATGGAGCCGAAGCCGTGAAAAGACGAGAAGCCAAGAAAAGACCCGAAGTTGAAGTCCTGAAGGCACGAAAAGACCCTAAGGTAAGTTCCACTGAATAACAATGTATTTTTTAAAAATGTATTAAACCCCTGGCCCCCAATGTTTTTTTACAATACTTTTATGTGGGACCCTGGCCGACAATTTTTATTTATAAAGATGGTGGACCCTGACCACCAATGGCTATTTATAACTTGTGAGAGGGGGGGTCTACCGTTTTTAGCGCTGATGTCTGTGTGGACTTTTTACTGTGGTGTGGGGTGGGCGGGATCTGGCGTGGGCCTTGGGGGCTGGGCGGGGACCAGAACATTTTGCTGTACAGGGCCCCGTGATTTCTGATAGAGGCCCTGTATATTTATATATTTGTCGCAAGAGTATCCACACTCCAATGCCAAAACAATATGTTTCGGGGTGCTCAGTTACAACTTGCATATGGAAAAACTTTAAAACTATTACACCCTTGAAAAAAACCTAAATCTTTATTTCTACCACATTGTATAGAAGTCCAAGGTACTTCAGTGACCGTGAAACATATTACATTATCGTGCTAAAAACATTTAAAATTATATATATATATATATTTTTTTTTTTTCACATATTTTACACATACAATGATGCTTTCATCTTAAAGTTAATGTCCACTTTATACAAGACATGCCTTTATTAGCTTTAGCACACAAAAAACAAAAATTTGTTCTTGTAGTTAACTTCTAGATCACTTGTTACTATGTGTATGTGAGGTGGGATTACTAGCACACAATTAAGCCGAAAGAAGAGAAAGTAGTAACCCCACACTGTCTGTTTTACTTTATTTGTCGCGATTATTATAAATAGATAATAAAAGTGAATGTGTAAAGTGCTTAGTGCTAAATGCAAAGATTATATGCTCGTTTAATTTCTCTTTAGTAATTTCAATTGGTCCATAAATTCATTCAAATAACTTAGTACTTATATTCCAATTAGTAAACAATTATATATCAATTCATTCATTAAGTGCCAGTGGGTGCACACATCAATTAGAATATTAAGTCATCCACAAGTTAATTAAATTATTAAATACAAATCAAGTATTGTTATTAAAAACTGTTTGGTATGAATTATTAAATAGCTAGCATTTCATCAATTAAAAAGTTTGAAAGTGAAAATAGAGTAGAGAAGGAGTTGTCCCAAAATCTACTACCTATGTTTTTTCTAGGCCCTGGGACACCAGACAGGAGAAAGGCAGGACACTGAGGACTGTGGTCTCATTTAATAATTAATAATTCAGACCGCAGTTCTCGGTGTCCTGCCTTTCTCCCCGTGTGGTGTCCTAGGGCCTTATTGGAGGCAAAACCAGCCTATTGGCTTATTTAATGTTTATATGATTTTTTAGCAGACTTAAAGGAGAACCAAACCCTTTATATTAAAATCCCCTACACCTACATAGATCCCTCTCCCTGCTCCCCCCAGCCTAGGTGTTACCCTCTGTAAATGCCCCAAACTCTTTACTTACCCCTCGTTGCAGAATTATTTTATTACAATGGAGACAATGGGGCAAATTCACTAACCTTCGAAAATTCACCAGCGATGGCTTGGCTCACAGCGCAACACTTCGTCAGTCATAGATTCGCCAGGACAACGATAATTTACAAAAATTCAAAATTGCGTCCAGGGCGACGAATGCTGGCGAAGTTGCGCTAGCGTTACTGCGCCATGCGAAGCGAAGTTGCGCTAGCATTGGCTAATTTGCATATGGTGGGAAGTTCAATGGACGTATATGTTGCAGCAAATACATTACACTACACAAGCCCGGGAAACCTTAAAGGGATACTGTCATGGGGAAAAAAATTTTTTTTCAATATGAATCAGTTAATAGTTCTACTCCAGCAGAATTCCGCACTGAAATCCATTTCTCAAAAGAGCAAACCGTTTTTTTATATTCAATTTTGAAATCTGACATAGGGCTAGCATATTGTCAGTTTCCCAGCTGCCCGAGTCATGTGACTTCTGCTCTGATAAACTTCAATCACTCTTAACTGCTGTACTACAAGTTGGAGTGATATCACCCCCCTCCCTTTTCCCCCCCAGCAGCCAAACAAAAGAACAATGAGAAGGTAACCAGATAGCAGCTCCCTAACACAAGATAACAGCTGCCTGGTAGATCTAAGAACAACACTCAATAGTAAAAACCCATGTCCCACTGAGACACATTCAGTTACATTGAGAAGGAAAAACAGCAGCCTGCCAGAAAGCATTTGTCTCCTAAAGTGCAGGCACAAGTCACATGACCAGGGGCAGCTGGGAAATTAACAAAATGTCTAGCTCCATGTCAGATTTCAAAATTGAATATAAAAAAATCTGTTTGCTCTTTTGAGAAATGGATTTCAGTGCAGAATTCTGCTGGAGCAGCACTATTAACTGATTCATTTTGAAAAAAAAATTTTCCCATGACAGTATCCCTTTAATAAAATAAAATAAAGTTGTTATATTGCCCTAAACATGAGCCCAATCTATAGTTTATGTGCCATATGTTAGGAAATGTAGGGGGAAGCCGGTTACCCCAAAAAAATTATACGCTCTTTTTTAGCCTATGACCCTGAAAAAAGGAAAAGACGCCAGCGTTTTTTGGAAAAAATTTCAAATATTTTTTATGGAACTCCTATCTACTCTATTGCACTTGCCCAGTCTGAGTTGGGGAAGGCTAGAGGTAACGTTCAGTAAAATCCGCATCTTAGTGAATTTGCGCAGTTACGTCCATTCGTCAGAGCGCATCTTCGCCAGGCCTTAGGGAGTGAAGTATCTACTTCCCTAGCGATGTTACGCCAGCGAACGTTAGTAAATCGTCACAGTTCCGAAATGACATAATTTTGGCGATTTTTGCCCACGTTAGTGACTTCGCCCTTTAGTTAATTCTCCCCAATGGGTGAGCATTCTGGGTAACGGGTTTCCGGATAACAGATCCCATACCTGTACTAGAAAACTAATTGTGAACTAAGGGGTTGAGAATAAAGGTGAAGAAGAGAAGCACTGGGACTATACATTTCTACGGTGCAATAAAGACATAAATGTCAATGTTCAGTTACACTTTATAACTATTTCTTCCTATGTATAGACACAAACTGGCCTTGCGACTCCAGCGGAAATGTTTATAGTGTTTTCATATATCTTTTCTGTCGAGCAGCAATAAAACAGGAGCAGGTACAGGGGAGTGCCTTAAAGGAGAACTAAACCATACGATGAATTGGTGGGAGGCTGAGCAGAAATCAAAGAAAAGTCAATACAAATGCTTATTTCCAGTTTCCAAAAGAAATCCACCCACAGTCGGCCGCCCTTAAATTCTTTGCCTTGAGGCTGAAACAGGTGGTCCTATGGAATGCTAAGCGTTCTGAGTCACATTTACCTTCCGATCTATGTAAAGAACATAAACTCATCAACTTAATCCTACTTTGTGTCAACAGACATTGTGTAAAGCTCTAGTGCCGGGAGTTCAGCGCTCGATCTTGTGGCCGAAGTAACGACTTCTTTTCTAATGTTTCAGGCCACACACATCTAATATTGCACAGACAGTCTTACTGTATATACACTACCAGCATCTATATCAGCAGCTAGTGCAGAACTGGCCTACTGAGTGCAGCTAGTGAAAAAGCTGGGCTACAACTCTCCTGCTTTTATTAGCCGTTTCCCTAAGAATACAGAACTGGCCTACTGAGTGCAGCTATGGGAACCGCTATACCATTCCATGAACTCTGCCCTCCATTTATTTCTTCAGTCATTGCACATTGCCCTTCTATTCAGTTTCTCCCCCAATTCTGTTTACAGTTGTGACTTGTGTGCCAAGCAGCCTGTAAAACAAGACAGATGCAATATTAATAGGCGGCTTATGACTAGAGAATGGCAGCCCTCGGCTATCTTCATCCTCTGTTGGAAATGTCACTGCAGCCCCAATGGAGAAATCAATGCCTTGGGGTTAATATCTACTGGGTATTAAACACTTAAAGGAGAGGCGCAAGAATCTGGGAGATCGTAACATCTAAATCAATTATACGGAGTGAATTCGAATCTGACGTCCTCCTTTCATCTGACATAAGGGACTAACCCAACATACTTTACATGGTACCTTTTTTGTAAAATACACTAAATTTAAGCATATTAACTATCAACAGTAGTGGAACTACCGGGGGTGCAGAGGGTTCTACTACACCAGGACCCACACCCCGTCGCAATGTTCACTTCTGGAGAGGGCCCCCTCCGGGTAGTTGTGTTACTACCTGTCAATTTAAGGCTGGCTGATTGCATTTGGTAAAGACAAATCCTGACTTCTAACATCCACAGTAGGGGGTACATTATCCCTTATAATACATGAGTGATACTCAGAGTTCCCTGTATAACTCAGCCTGCAGCCTTGTGTCTTTATATGGTCACAGAACAACCCCTCAGTGACTCCTAATATCCTTATCATTTACAGTAGGGGGTAGATTATCCCTTATAATATATGAGTGATACTCAGAGTTCCCTGTATAACTCAGCCTGCAGCCTTGTGCCTTTATATGGTCACAGAACAACCCCTCAGTGACTTCTAATATCCTTATCATTTACAGTAGGGGGTACATTATCCCTTATAATACATGAGTGATACTCAGAGTTCCCTGTATAACTCAGCCTGCAGCCTTATGCCTTTATATGGTCACAGAACACCCCCTCAGTGACCTCTATTAGGGCTCAGTATAATATTAGGCCGCTGCGAATTAGTGAACAATGTAGGAAAGAGGCTACAGAAACGCAGGTTTAAAGTGAGCGAATTCCTTTAAACAAATAGTGTGTGGCTTTTTCCTGAGAGTTAAAGGGAACTAATCCCATCACTGAGAGACGCCTGATTTAGCAGCTTTTGTTTATTTTTATAAACCTTTGGATGACGTGTCGTTCCTCATCCCATGGATAGAACATAATATGGACACTCCGAGTAGCTGACACTACAGCAAGGAACGGTCATCATAAAACAACATCTGTCTTTAAAGGGGAACTATAACTGTTATCAGTAAACTCGTTATCCAGAAACCTCCGAAGTACGGAAAGGCCATCTCCTATAGACTCCACTTTATCCAAATAATCAAAATTTTTAAAAAATGATTTCCTTTTTCTGTGTAATAATTAAACAGTAACTTGTACTTGATCCCAACTAAGATATAATTAAACCTTATTGGAAACACCAGCCTATTGGGTTTATTTAATGATTATGTGATTTTCTAGTAGACTTAGGGCAGAGACACACACTCAGATTTGGGGAGATTAGTCGGCCGGTGACAAATCTCCTCTTCTTCGGGCGACTAATCTCCCCAAACTGCCTTCCCGCCATGTAGAGCGTAAATCACCGGCGGGATGGCACTCGGATCACTTCATTTTCCGAAGTCGCCCGGCAGGGGAGGCACTTCGGGGAGATTAGTCGCCCTGAAGAAGAGGAGATTTGTCGCCGGGTGACTAATCTCCTTGAATTTGACCGTGTGTCTCTGCCCTAAAGGTATGAAGATCCAAATTACAGAAAGATCCGTTATCTGGAAAATCCCAGGTCTGGATAACAGAACCCATACTTGTTATAGGATAATAAAAGCAGGGATGTAAGTGGTCGGTGTCAGTAACTGGGCTAAACCAAGTGCATTGGGGCAGGATGAGTCCAGAATTACTTGATATAAATGTTTCTGTACCTGAGAAGGAAGAGTTTATGTGATGATCCCTCTAGTTACAAGAACAGTAAATATACAGTGAGTGGAGTAGTACGTAGGGTACGGCGCATGGGAGAATCCCGTCTGTGACCTCAGAGTAGCAAGAAAATAATGGGCCTGCCCTCATCATACCCCGAGTTCTGTATATTTACAGGCCGTATCTGCCTTCTTCACGTTCCTTATCAGAAAGCCTATAAATTCCATATATATAATCTGAGTGTAAACTGACGACTTAATGAGATGTTAATGCATATTCTGCAACTCGGCCAAACGGGAATCATTGCTCGTAAATGTAAATGATTCACTTCCATGTCCCTAGGAAAGATCGCATTCACAAGCGCAGGAATGTCAGTATAACCCGCCTATGGCGCAGCTTTTAGATCCATAAGGACAAGGATGACGCATTCGTCTGACGCCCGGGGACACTAAATGTCATCACATGTGGCAGTTTATGAATTCATGCGGAATTGTTGGCACTACAGTGGCTCTACTCAGAGCATTCGGGGGTCACATAGGAAAGACCCCTTGGAATCCCAAAGGGCAGCAGTTGTAGGTATGAGGAGTAAGGGGATAGTAGGAATAGGCAGGTGTCATGGCAACAGTAGGGTAACCCAGAGACCTTAGAACAAGATTCACCTTTAAATTCACTTTTAATATGATATAGAGAGTGATATTCTGAGACAATTTGCAACTGGGATTTTGTTTGTTTATTATTTGTGGCTTTTGAGTTATTTAATTATGCAGTTTCAGCCACCTGGTTGCTAGGGTCCAATTTCCCCTAACAACCATGCATTGATTAGAACAGACTGGAATATGAACAGGAGAGGCCTGAATAGAAAGAGGAGTAATACAAAGCAGCAATAACAATAAATGTGTAGCCTTACAGAGAATTCATTTTTTTTAGATGGGGTCAGTGACCCCAATTCGAAAATAGGAAAGAGCCAGAAGAGGCAAGTAAAAAAAAAAACTAAAAAAATAATGAAGCAATGGAAAAGTTGCTTAGTATTGGCCATTCTAAAACATATTATGGGGGTTATTTACTAAAGTCCGGTGGAATTTTTCCGTTTTTTTTTTTTAAAAAAAAAAACGACAATTTTTCGGGATTTATTAAAGTCCGATGCTGCAAAAAGTCTGAATCCGGCATCATACACCTGCGGAGGTTGTATATAAGTCAATGGGAGAGGTCCCTATCCTATTTGGAAGTTTCTGTGCTCTGCGCTGGAATTAGCCGGAAAATCCGACTATTTGAGGCTTTCCTGAAAAATTTGTGCTTTTCGAGAAAAGCACAAAAAATTCAGCGATTCAGGAAAAATCATACGATTCCGAGTTCTCCCCCGATCCGATTAAATCAAACTTTTTTTTAATAATAAATAAGGTCAAATTGTGGATTCTAGTTTGGTTGGACTTTTTTTAATTTTCAAAAAATCTTTGGATTTTTGGTAAATAACACCCTAAGGGCTCTTACTCATGAGCGTTTTTACCTGCGCTCCCCTGCGTTCCGTTTTTCGGCGTTCAGCCACAGGGGATCGCAGGAATAGACGCATTTCATTTTTTCAAATGGGGCTGAACTCACACAGGAGTGTGTAGGCGCCGAACGCAGGAAAAATGCAGCATGTTGCGTCTCAACCTGCGTTTGGCGCCTACGTGCGCCTGTGTGAGTACAGCCCCATTTGAAAAAATGAAATGCGTCTATTCCTGCGCTCCCCTGTGGCTGAACGCCGAAAAACGGAACGCAGGGGAGCGCAGGTAAAAACGCTCATGAGTAAGAGCCCTAAGAGTTAACTTAAAGGTAAACCACTCCTTCAAGGCAGTAGGGCAAGATAGTCAAATATGCCCAGAGGTGGTTGGGCAGTTGTGTTCAACTTTAGTTCAAACAATAAATTGTAAGTTCTTTCCTTTTAAACTAGATCTCACATCCGTTGCTCATCAGATCAATTGTTGGAGGAGAAGAAGGAAGTTCATCTCTGTATAATGAACTCCTCCTTATCAGAAAGAAAAACAGGCATCAACTAGGAAAGGGGTGGGTTAGTTTATACAGGGCTCATCCTTTTTATTTAATGTAAATCGGAGGGCACATGGGACATTTTCGATTTGTATTATTATAGTCAAGAAAAAAAACCCACTCTGAAATGACTGTAATGGGGCCAACCTCAAATGACCATCAGTGGTGATATTCAACCCCAAAGCATTAAAAGTAAAAAATGAAAGATGAGGGCAAATTCTGCTAATATGTTGGCCTATAGGACAAGGATCAAATCACATACCAATTATGCTCCACTGCTGAAAGGACTTGCAGACCTAGAGCTAATGTCAGTTTGTTTATTGGCAGCTTAGAACCTCAACTGACAGTTTTATAGAAGCATCCCCTTAACCCCTTCCTTGCCCTAGCTCTTTGATCACGCTGTGCTGCCTGTTTACTGGGAACACGTGGCAGGGCAAAATCAAAGGGAAAGCTGGACATGTAAGAACTACTTACGCTGGCAGTCAGCTCCTTCAAAGTCCCTGGCTGCCAATTTTACAATCTCCGGCTGGCAATCCTGTCTTAAAGAGCAAACGTCCCTCTTTTTTTTTTTTTTTTTAGAAAAATAGCAACACTATCCTATGCTGAGACTGTGGAACTGGGGATGCTGGGAATTGGAGTCCAACAGCTGCTGAAGAGTCTGCTGTTGACAAACTATACACTGTACTCTGGAAAAAGGATATTTTAACTTATTTTAATGACTTTTTTTTTTTTCCCTGCTTACGCCCCTGTTATTGCCACGTTTGAGCACATTC